>JAANYP010001913.1:0-129138 GCA_020465985.1 Centrapalus pauciflorus | reverse complement strand
TTTTTCTCGCCTCCTTTCGGCGAATTTATCTTTATTATTCCTTCATTGCAAACTACATGCGTCTTGTCACATATATTTAATAAATTCTTTCTAATTATCGTATCAAATCACCGATCTCTATTGAAATCAAGTCAGGATTGAGTACTACCTCCTCAATCACTAAAGTACAATCATGATACACATGATCTACGTTAACTAATGTGTTACTTAACAATTTCAACATCAATCACAACTATCAACTTAGTCCAAAAGACTAACATTGATTGCACAAATGCAGTAGTTACGATTTAATTAATTGGCACCAGAATTTAAACAAAACTCATGACCACCTCCGAATCTCTTTTAGATTCCGAATCGTAGTATTAGACCTTTCTTTACAGTATGAGCAAATTTCATTACTGTCCAAAATCTATTTAACTTTCTTATTGATCAATTATCATATCAATAAGTATACTATCCTCAAGTAGCATTATATTTCCTTTTTGACATTGTCATTCTTATTTATAACGTCGACATCTTCTATATTTATAACGTTACATTCACTAAATGATATCGGAGTAAGATCCAAATTTGAAGACTACATCTTTAATTTTCTAAGACTATGATATAGGTATTCTAACTCGGCTAATGTGTTACTAGTAACTTCTATGTCATATCTAGCCAGTAACTTAAACAGCGTCATGACTGGTCGTTTGTTCAAAACAGTAGACACAAAAGGCTTGTTGATATCAGAATTAAACATCATTATTGCAAGCATAAATTTAACTTATAAACGTACCCGCATCCACCTCCGGGTTTTCCCTAGCTTCCTCCACGGTAATCTGAAATGCACTAGTCTGTCCCCTTTTTGGCTGGTTCCGGCGGTTGACTGAACCACCACTTGATCCTCCAAATGATCGAGTCGACGATGGAGCAGCAGCAGCTGGATCGTTCCTTCTGCAATTCTTACTGTAGTGTCCCCATACACCACACTTATGGAAGGCATCCGATCTTCGTGGGCATTCACTTTGGTAGTGGCCCAATTCTCCACAGCAGAAACATGCACGAGCATGACCAGGAGAACTAGACTGCCGACGATAAGATTGTGGTGGCGAGTACTGTGATGATCGTGCAGAACCAGAGTAGCCTCCTTCACGTTGACGTTTCGGCGGTGAAGGTTGAGTTGGGTTAGTTGAAGCAACATCAGCAGACCCCATCACATACCCTGACATAATCAGGATCTGTTCTACATTTCTGGCAGCTTCCAGCAGACTAGCAAACGTGGGGTAACGTACGTTGCTCATCACCCTTCGGATTTCCAAATCAAGACCAACCTCAAATCGAGTAACTTTTCTTTCTTCTGTATCAACCTGATGAGGAGCAAATAAACTTAGCCTTGTGAACTCTACCGCATATTGGGACACAGACTTAGTCCCCTGAATTAGTGTCATGAACTTAGCTTCTAGTCTTCGGCGTTCATCGGCCGGGCAGTATTGCTGAGTGAAAATTTCAGTAAACTCAGCCCATGTCATTCTAAAAACCTTCTCCATTGTTAAGGCATTCACCATTGAATTCCACCACATTACTGCGTCTTTGGTGAACATAGCAGTAGCGAACCGGACCATGTCCTTCTCAGCCCAATCACTGATTCGGAATGTCCGTTCTGTGGTTGTTATCCATTCCAGAGCAGCAACAGCATCACCGAGTCCATTAAACTCGACTGCTCCATTTCCCTTAAAATCCTTAAACCGACAGCCCCTGGGCTTATTAGATGACCCAGTATTGTTATCTTGTTCGTCATTGCTTTTCTCTCTTTCTTTTTCCTTGTTCTTCCTCTTATCTTCTCTTCGTTTAGCTTCGGCCTCATCTCGAGCCCGAAACTGATCTTGAATCATTCGATTCTGCTCAGCCATCATAGCTAGCATCATCTCTCTTGCTTCTTCAGGTGTCATTCCTCCTCCAGACATGTTCTGTAATATAAACATATAATTTGTTTAGCAACATGTCATAAACTTAAAGACACCATTCATTTGTCCCGTATGATAGTCAATCTCTTATAATTACTAGATCGTAACCTATCTTAGTTCAGATCATTACTTAAACCACTACATATCATTACCTAATGTTTGAGATCAAGACCTCACGGACTCTTGAATCTCAAACAACTGCTCTGATACCATCTCGTGTGGCACCCTTGCCACAACAACCACCAATTACAATACACCCAGGATTAATCACCAACATACAATAACATAATGATCTGATAACCTAAATTAAGTGCGAAAGCATTAAAAACATAAATAAAGTAGTGCAAAAAGTGTTAAACACCCTACGGTGCTATAAGGTACCAAGTCTAAGTCTACACACCCATACATTTATTACAATCATCCAGAATATATTACAACATTGTCCAAATCACGATTACCGATTAAATAGTGCCGAGTCTCCCAAATCTTCCAAACGACCTAACTAGAAGGTCCAGCAGTAGATTTTCCTTTGCCTGTAAAAATACAACAACTGGGGAATAAGCGGATGCTTAGTGAATACAGAGATTATGCATTTTATAAATTTTTATGAAGCCCAAGGATAACATAGATGACCAACATCGGATATCCTCTTCGTACACAAAGTACGGACCAGAGTCGCAGCCCCTTCGAGCTCAAAGCTCGGCATTTAAACATACCATCTGAGACAAACGTACGATCGGGGATGACATACTGCCTACCGGGCCTAGGAGGGATCAGCTCCAGGTCATATAGCACAGTAACATCAGAGTAATCGATGCGACCCACCGGTCCATCACTAGATGCACAACAACCGAAAGGACATGCAACAAGTAAGAATGTGCATCTAAATCTACGCAAGTTAGTAGAATTCCAAACAATCAATGAAACAACAGGTCTCAGCAGGCAAAGCTTACATAAAACAAATATAAACATGCGAAATCTACTGTACTCACAGTGGGTGCGTAATTTATCTTTTAACCGATATTGTTTCTCTTCGGGCTTTCAACCGGATCCACCAAGTACCCCACTGTGGGTTAAACAACACCACAAGGGACCTGTTATATCAATTACAACAATTCCTCATATCATTAACCGTTTAAATCCATAAAATCAAGTTTCGTAAGTTTGGCGATATTTTCCCCCATTTCGGGTACATGTCCAAATTCATACCATAATTAAGTTTGAACCCATTTCATGTTCATACATTGTCCTTTATATAACTCATGATATAAACCATCAATTGGTGTGTCTTTATTTCCAATTAGCCTTTCATTATATACCTTAATTTACTACCAAAAATATCCCAAAAGTGTAATCTTTAGTCCATAGATTCGACCCCTTTAAAACCCATTCGAATCTGCCCGAAATTGAATAGTACTCGCCGAGTTCAGTATAGGAACTCGCCGAGTTCCTGTTAGATTCGAACCATTTCGACTTTAGGGGCTAAACTCGAACCCCATTCGAATCTAGGGGCTAAATTCAAACCTATAATGATAGATTCGAACCCTTGCTCGAATCTGATGGTTAAACTCGAGTATATACTCGAATCTAGCACAAATTTCGAGTTTGTTCATGCATTTCGATTCTGTTCTTGACATATTCGAGTTTGTTCATCATTTCAGCTTAAATCTTTCATTTCTAAGTCAAAAATCATGCATATATCAAGTATCAGGCCTAGATTCGATTCTATTATGCATATACTATCATATTCTTGCAATATTTCAAGCAAAACAAGCTCAAATTCACACAAAACAACAGATTCGAAATTCTATTTTCTTCAAAACCGAAACTATAAACTTAAAAGGATCGATTCTTACCTTAATTCGTATGAAATCAGAAATCCGATTGTAGATTGTTGTTGTACTCCTCGATACCTTTCCGTTGACGTATAATTCTCAAAAATCTGACGGTCGGTTTGTGAAATATCTTAGAGAGATGTAGAGAGAAAATTCTAGAGAGATAAAGTAGTGAGATAGTGTAAAATAGAAAAATGAAGCCTATTGCCCTTTATATACAACTTTCGTCATTTTTGCACATTTCACCACTCGACCTAACCGGTTCCATAAAATACTGTTTTAATCTTAGAATTATCATAAATAACTTTTAAATTCATAATACTCCACAAAATTGATTCTGAGTTCAATTTTCTTAAAAGTAGCGACAAACTTCTAAATAACCCAAATACATAATAATTGCTTAATTTTAACTTAAACATATATTTTCCACTTAATTAACCAAAATATAGTAAAATAAATCCGAGGATGTTACAGCATGGGCTCTACCACGCTCAACTTCGTCCTCGAAGTTACTCGGATTCAAACAGTTTCGGATACTTTCTTAACATTTCCGCCTTTGTCTCCCTCGTATGGTCTACTCCTTTGTGATGCTTCCAACGTATCAATACTATTTTAATCTCTTTGTTCCTTATTCTTCATTACCACAGTATTCATAATATATTCCGACTTTTCAACATATACTAACCCTTTTTGATTTCTAATTCATCATAATCAGCCTAATCTTCATTACCAGTTGTGAAGATTTAATAAAGATTTCTTCATGAAATACCAAGTGCTATTTCGACATTTCCTTAAATAATTCTAAATGAGATAACAGATTCCTAACTTTTCTGTTATTCTCAATGAACCGACTCACCTCAGTGCAAATTTTAACCCTTTTTCAAAACAAGTAGTACACCTCATCGGTGATACTAATAAATATACTACATCGTTTCCCTCATCATTGATATACAAATCTCTATTCATGATGTCCATAAAACGGTTAGGGTGTTACTTAATCAAAATATCGTGACCAGAGACTCGTAGTGCTCATAAATATTCCTGAAAGCCAATTTCAGTACATTCCCTCTTCGGACCTCAACTAATCATATCCCATTCGTAGATTAATCTTAGAAAAATAATTAGCTCTCATGCAGCTAATTGAATAATCATCATTTCTCGGCAGCGGATATTAATTTATTATAGTCAATTTGTTCAAACCACTTTAATCTATGCACATTCAGTAGATACAAAACAGTACGAATAACAAACTTTTGGAGAAGCTCCAGGAATCAAGTCAATACCAACTTTTCACTTGTCTTTCAGGTGCCATACCAGACAAGTCTTCCATACACATTTATGGAAACATTTGGGACAACAGGCGCATCGGCCACAGTTCTCTCTTCAATCTTGGTATCAATAGCATATACCATACAAGACTCACGACCCTAAGCAATCAGCTTTCGGGACCTAACAATCATCATTAGACATTGATCCCCACTTCTCCAATACTCATATATACAATTTTTCTCGCCTCCTTTCGGCGAAGTTATCTTTATTATTCCTTCATTGCAAACTACATGCGTCTTGTCACATATATTTAATAAATTCTTTCTAATTATCGTATCAAATCACCGATCTCTATTGAAATCAAGTCAGGATTGAGTACTACCTCCTCAATCACTAAAGTACAATCATGATACACATGATCTACGTTAACTAATGTGTTACTTAACAATTTCAACATCAATCACAACTATCAACTTAGTCCAAAAGACTAACATTGATTGCACAAATGCAGTAGTTACGATTTAATTAATTGGCACCAGAATTTAAACAAAACTCATGACCACCTCCGAATCTCTTTTAGATTCCGAATCGTAGTATTAGACCTTTCTTTACAGTATGAGCAAATTTCATTACTGTCCAAAATCTCTTTAACTTTCTTATTGATCAATTATCATATCAATAAGTATACTATCCTCAAGTAGCATTATATTTCCTTTTTGACATTGTCATTCTTATTTATAACGTCGACATCTTCTATATTTATAACGTTACATTCACTAAATGATATCGGAGTAAGATCCAAATTTGAAGACTACATCTTTAATTTTCTAAGGTGCGACTATGATATAGGTATTCTAACTCGGCTAATGTGTTACTAGTAACTTCTATGTCATATCTAGCCAGTAACTTAAACAGCGTCATGACTGGTCGTTTGTTCAAAACAGTAGACACAAAAGGCTTGTTGATATCAGAATTAAACATCATTATTGCAAGCATAAATTTAACTTATAAACGTACCCGCATCCACCTCCGGGTTTTCCCTAGCTTCCTCCACGGTAATCTGAAATGCACTAGTCTGTCCCCTTTTTGGCTGGTTCCGGCGGTTGACTGAACCACCACTTGATCCTCCAAATGATCGAGTCGACGATGGAGCAGCAGCAGCTGGATCGTTCCTTCTGCAATTCTTACTGTAGTGTCCCCATACACCACACTTATGGAAGGCATCCGATCTTCGTGGGCATTCACTTTGGTAGTGGCCCAATTCTCCACAGCAGAAACATGCACGAGCATGACCAGGAGAACTAGACTGCCGACGATAAGATTGTGGTGGCGAGTACTGTGATGATCGTGCAGAACCAGAGTAGCCTCCTTCACGTTGACGTTTCGGCGGTGAAGGTTGAGTTGGGTTAGTTGAAGCAACATCAGCAGACCCCATCACATACCCTGACATAATCAGGATCTGTTCTACATTTCTGGCAGCTTCCAGCAGACTAGCAAACGTGGGGTAACGTACGTTGCTCATCACCCTTCGGATTTCCAAATCAAGACCAACCTCAAATCGAGTAACTTTTCTTTCTTCTGTATCAACCTGATGAGGAGCAAATAAACTTAGCCTTGTGAACTCTACCGCATATTGGGACACAGACTTAGTCCCCTGAATTAGTGTCATGAACTTAGCTTCTAGTCTTCGGCGTTCATCGGCCGGGCAGTATTGCTGAGTGAAAATTTCAGTAAACTCAGCCCATGTCATTCTAAAAACCTTCTCCATTGTTAAGGCATTCACCATTGAATTCCACCACATTACTGCGTCTTTGGTGAACATAGCAGTAGCGAACTGGACCATGTCCTTCTCAGCACAATCACTGATTCGGAATGTCCGTTCTGTGGTTGTTATCCATTCCAGAGCAGCAACAGCATCACCGAGTCCATTAAACTCGACTGCTCCATTTCCCTTAAAATCCTTAAACCGACAGCCCCTGGGCTTATTAGATGACCCAGTATTGTTATCTTGTTCGTCATTGCTTTTCTCTCTTTCTTTTTCCTTGTTCTTCCTCTTATCTTCTCTTCGTTTAGCTTCGGCCTCATCTCGAGCCCGAAACTGATCTTGAATCATTCGATTCTGCTCAGCCATCATAGCTAGCATCATCTCTCTGGCTTCTTCAGGTGTCATTCCTCCTCCAGACATGTTCTGTAATATAAACATATAATTTGTTTAGCAACATGTCATAAACTTAAAGACACCATTCATTTGTCCCGTATGATAGTCAATCTCTTATAATTACTAGATCGTAACCTATCTTAGTTCAGATCATTACTTAAACCACTACATATCATTACCTAATGTTTGAGATCAAGACCTCACGGACACTTGAATCTCAAACAACTGCTCTGATACCATCTCGTGTGGCACCCTTGCCACAACAACCACCAATTACAATGCACCCAGGATTAATCACCAACATACAATAACATAATGATCTGATAACCTAAATTAAGTGCGAAAGCATTTAAAACATAATTAAAGTAGTGCAACAAGTGTTAAACACCCTACGGTGCTATAAGGTATCAAGTCTAAGTCTACACACCCATACCATTATTACAATCACCCAGAATATTACAACATTGTCTCATAACATAAATTACCGATAAAATAGTGTCGAGTCTCCCAAATCTTCCAAACGACCTAACTAGAAGGTCCAGCAGTAGATTTTCCTTTGCCTGTAAAAATTACAACAACTAAAACGTAAGCGAATGCTTAGTGAATACATAGATTGCACATTTTATAAATTTTTATGAAGCCCAAGGATAACACAGATGACCAACATCGGATATCCTCTTCGTACACAAAGTACGGACCAGAGCCGCAGCCCCTTCGAGCTCACAGCTCGGCATTTAGACATACCATCTGAGACAAACGTACGATCGGGGATGACATACTGCCTACCGGGCCTAGGAGGGATCAGCTCCAGGTCATATAGCACAGTAACATCAGAGTAATCGATGCGACCCACCGGTCCATCACTAGATGCACAACAACCGAAAGGACATGCAACAAGTAAGAATGTGCATCTAAATCTACGCAAGTTAGTAGAATTCCAAACAATCAATGAAACAACAGGTCTCAGCAGGCAAAGCTTACATAAAACAAATATAAACATGCGAAATCTACTGTACTCACAGTGGGTGCGTAATTTATCTTTTAACCGATATTGTTTCTCTTCGGGCTTTCAACCGGATCCACCAAGTACCCCACTGTGGGTTAAACAACACCACAAGGGACCTGTTATATCAATTACAACAATTCCTCATATCATTAACCGTTTAAATCCATAAAATCAAGTTTCGTAAGTTTGGCGATATTTTCCCCCATTTCGGGTACATGTCCAAATTCATACCATAATTAAGTTTGAACCCATTTCATGTTCATACATTGTCCTTTATATAACTCATGATATAAACCATCAATTGGTGTGTCTTTATTTCCAATTAGCCTTTCATTATATACCTTAATTTACTACCAAAAATATCCCAAAAGTGTAATCTTTAGTCCATAGATTCGACCCCTTTAAAACCCATTCGAATCTGCCCGAAATTGAATAGTACTCGCCGAGTTCAGTATAGGAACTCGCCGAGTTCCTGTTAGATTCGAACCATTTCGACTTTAGGGGCTAAACTCGAACCCCATTCGAATCTAGGGGCTAAATTCAAACCTATAATGATAGATTCGAACCCTTGCTCGAATCTGATGGTTAAACTCGAGTATATACTCGAATCTAGCACAAATTTCGAGTTTGTTCATGCATTTCGATTCTGTTCTTGACATATTCGAGTTTGTTCATCATTTCAGCTTAAATCTTTCATTTCTAAGTCAAAAATCATGCATATATCAAGTATCAGGCCTAGATTCGATTCTATTATGCATATACTATCATATTCTTGCAATATTTCAAGCAAAACAAGCTCAAATTCACACAAAACAACAGATTCGAAATTCTATTTTCTTCAAAACCGAAACTATAAACTTAAAAGGATCGATTCTTACCTTAATTCGTATGAAATCAGAAATCCGATTGTAGATTGTTGTTGTACTCCTCGATACCTTTCCGTTGACGTATAATTCTCAAAAATCTGACGGTCGGTTTGTGAAATATCTTAGAGAGATGTAGAGAGAAAATTCTAGAGAGATAAAGTAGTGAGATAGTGTAAAATAGAAAAATGAAGCCTATTGCCCTTTATATACAACTTTCGTCATTTTTGCACATTTCACCACTCGACCTAACCGGTTCCATAAAATACTGTTTTAATCTTAGAATTATCATAAATAACTTTTAAATTCATAATACTCCACAAAATTGATTCTGAGTTCAATTTTCTTAAAAGTAGCGACAAACTTCTAAATAACCCAAATACATAATAATTGCTTAATTTTAACTTAAACATATATTTTCCACTTAATTAACCAAAATATAGTAAAATAAATCCGAGGATGTTACAACTGCCTTAGTGTGTTTATCAACCGGCCAACAGTTCAATTTTTCTAATATGATTTTTCAGGGTATGTTAAGGCATCATGCCCTAAAACATGGGAATTTTTTTATGTATCCTAGATTTTTGGCTGAAGTTATTGCAAGAACTTGTAGTAATTTCAATGTACATAAGAGGATTCATGTTTCCCATAGGCACTCTTTACCTTCAATAAAACGTCTTCTAAAACAAAGTGCTAATGTTTTGACTGTTGATGTCCCATTGCCTTCTACAATGTTGGGCATCATTCCAAGAAACAGAGGAGAGAGTCCTGAGCAGGCTCAGCCTAACATTACTGCTTCACCCCCAAGACCCCAACCCACTCCTCATGATACTCAAATGCCTTCTGTTCCTATTGTTAAGCCCACATTCCCACTCATATTATACAAACGAAAAAGAGGTCCAGGAGCTCCTTCCTCCTCATCCCTCTTACAAGAGCCAAATATCCCTATGCAGGAGGACACTTCTGCACAGAATATCCAAAGGGAACCCATTGAGGACACTTTTAACCTCAATCAGGAGGTGGACATCTCAACAGAGGTTGTCCATATGGGCTCTGTGGCTGACACTACTGTTGCTTCTGCACAAGAGGCACAGGATAGTGCCAACATCAATAAGACCACACCCATGGCAACAGAAGGTGTGCAAGCACCATCTGGAAGTCCCTAGTACCAAGAACAGAGGGGCCCAGAGGTTTCTACTTCTGGTATTCATGCCAGTGATAGATCACAAGCACCACATACATTTGCTGATCTTGAGGCTAGTCTGCAACTTATGCTTTTGACGGATCCTAAGCTGCAACCTGTTGTAGCAATGTTGGAATACCATCAGTCCATCATTGCTGCACAGGGGGCACAAATAATTGCACTCAGACAGACAGAAGCAGCTCAAAACCAAAGAATGGATTATCTCCATAAAGGGTTCACCCTCTGTGGAAATAAGATCATTAAATTAGAGCAAACGATTCGAATCGAATTGGCAAAGGTTGTAGGTCCTCCTGACCAAACCAATGCTTCCAAAAATGGGGAGAATCAAGAGATCCCTCAATCAGTCCAAGCAGCTCCAACAGTCTAAGATTCTAGGCTAGCAGTCCCAACAGCTTCTCAAGCTGTTAGCCTAGAACCTCAAGTTGATTCTACAAGAGCAACTGGGGTGGTTATAAAAGAAGGAATTCAAGCTCCCATCAGTACAGTCCAAGCTACATCTTCTGCTACCAAGGATAAGGGCAAGGGTATTCTCATTGAGTCTCCAAAGCAAAAATTTTCTTCTAGAGAAGCCCAGATTGCCTATGATGCTGAAATTGCCAGAAAGATAGCAGAAGAACAAGATCAGGCTCTAGACCAGCAAACCCAGACCCCAATGCAAGATTATGAAACCTTAGGTGATTACCTAAGAGGGTTTGTGGTCAAGCAAAGTGAAAGGAAGAGGAAAATGCCAACAGGGCATTCAAAAGCTGAGCATAGAAGATTCCTGATTAATTTTGCCTTTTCAGCAGGCATTCCAAAGAAGATGGCTCAGTCCATGAGCACAGAGAGGCTACAAGATATCCATGATAAAGAGATGAATAAACGAAAGGTAGCCAGAGTCTCCCAAGAAGTTCAAAGTCAACAAGAATCAGTGACAGCTGATACAATCAAGGATCAAGCTGGTGAAAGTGATGCTGCTCCTTCTGGTCAAGCTGCAGCTTCTATTCCCCAATCAGATACAATTTCACAGGCAAAGCTTGATCAGGTTAATAGGGTGCTGTTTGAGCATCAGCTGCAAAAGGTAATGGAGATTGAAAAGTCCCTCGACCAGCATGATTTCTCAAAACCTCTTATTACATACTGGTATGCTAGGCCAATGGATAACATTGACTTAAGATATCATTTTGTAGTAAGAAGAGAAACTGGTCCTGAGGAAGAATATAAAAGTATGATGCATATAGTCCAAGGGATGACCAGAGATGAGCTCACAAGAATGCATCATGTTGGGTCTGCAACTCAAGTTAGATCTTCTCTTCCACAAGTAAAGCAAGCCATTAAAGATCTGAAGAGCATGTCTGCAACTCAAGTTAGATCTTCTCTTCCACAAGTAAAGCAAGCCACAAGTAAAGCATGTTTGTTTACCCAAATGATTACATTAGAAAACTACTCCATAACGTAGTAAAACATCCACATTATCGACGAGAGAAATTTAAACATTTCAATGTAGCAAAATGTTATAAAAACTCCCCGAACTATGTTGGTGATGATGAAATGAAGGCTATTCTTGATTGAATCCACAAGTTGCAACGATTTCACGGCCTTTTCTTCTCCAAAAATTCGTCAAGAAGTGTGTGTGTTGTCTCTCAAAACCGTCTCTTTTTTTCTACAACAAACTGAGACTTTTGTAATTCTGAAAGGACTCACCGAGTCGCTAAATCAACTCGCCGAGTCGATGATGTGTCGCTCTACCATTGGACCGTCCAAAACGAATGCCTTACTTCTGGAAAATTAGATGACTCGCCGAGTGGGAATGGGTGACTCGCCGAGTCTCTTTGCTGGCGGCTTCTCATTGGTTGTGGAGAAAGGAGTCTTTCGTATGAATTTTTAAATCGACTCGCCGAGTCGCCATCAGGAAACTGGCAATTCTCCATTTTTCTTCCAACACAACCTAAAAAAAACAATAATCACAATAAGCGCATACTTTTCCCATAAAAACACACTTTTATCAATGAAACCACAAGGATATCGCCTTATAAAACATGTACAAAATAGGCGATATCAAACATTCCCACACTAATTCGTTGCTTGTCCTCAAGCAACTCTCAATTCAAGCTTGAATGCAATTCTCAAGTCGATAACCAATTCAAGCTCAAGACCTCTCTTTTGACAAAATCAAAGATCCTAGGACATCAAAGATTTGGGTAACATAAGATGGAAAACAAGTCTTAGAACAACTTACACTTGAAATGGAGATAGCCACATGACACCTTCAACTTTTGCATTTAAGAAATGTATGATCAAAAACCTCACAAAATATGACACTCAATCACTCGGTGTTCAGGGTAAGACAAGATCACTCAAAATGCAACAAGTTAAAGCACTCATTATCATAAGCTTGCTATGGCATCAAATCTCCAACAATTTAAATCAAGAAATGCGCAAAAATCAAGAGGACTTACACGGGAGGAATGAGGCTAAGGGTTATGGTTAGGAATATTTGGTTAAAGTGGTTAAAAGTAGCTTAATGAAACGAAGCCAAGAGATGAATTAAGAACTTCTAATCTTAAAAGAGGAGGGAACACTTTTTATTTTTATTTTTTATTTTATTTTATTTTTTTTATTTTATTTTATTATTATTTTAATAACAACTTCCCAATTTGAAGCTAAACTTAATGGATATGTTGATATAAAGCACAACTAGCTTTCAAGAAGTTGCAAATTTTCCACTTTTTTCTTTTTTTTTTAAACGACCCAACCTCTATAAACACTTTCCAATCACGGCTCCAAACATCTCAATGACTATGAAAATATAGACTACTAAAATCTAACGGAAAAGTAAAATGAAAAGACTAAAAATACATGGCTAAAAGAAACGAGAAGGATAAAATAACAAACGGGCTAACTAGGGGCTATTTGAAGGTTAACAAGAAAAGAAAGCTAAAAATTGGTTTCCTAAATGTCTCTATCATGTAATTGCACAAAAACTTGGAAATGTGTTCTTGACACGAATGTCCATAGCAAGTTCTAAAATGAGTACAATAACCGGCACACACACGTAACCAAAAAGAATGATGAGCACTTATAAATGATGGAAGCTCATAAAGGCCCAAAAGCTCACGAATAAGCATAGTATCAGGGTTAAAGTGTGTCAATCATGTAAACCTTCCCACACTAATTGGTTGCTTGTCCTCAAGCAACTCTCAATTCAAGCTTGAATGCAATTCTCAAGTCGATAACCAATTCAAGCTCAAAACCTCTCTTTTGACAAAATCAAAGATCCTAGGACATCAAAGATTTGGGTGAACATAAGATGGAAAACAAGTCTTAGAACAACTTACACATGAAAATGGAGATAGGCACATGACACCTTCAACTTTTGCATTTAAGAAATGTATGATCAATAACCTCACAAAATATGACACTCAATTACTCGGTGTTCAGGGTAAGACAAGATCACTCAAAATGCAACAAGTTAAAGCACTCATTATCATAAGCTTGCTATGGCATCAAATCTCCAACAATTTAAATCAAGAAATGCGCAAAAATCAAGAGGACTTACATGGGAGCAATGAGGCTAAGGGTTATGGTTAGGAATATTTGGTTAAAGTTTTTAAAAGTAGCCTAATGAAACGAAGCCAAGAGATGAATTAAGAACTTCTAATCTTAAAAGAGGAGGGAACACTTTTTATTTTTATTTTTTATTTTATTTTATTTTATTTTTATTTCAATAACAACTTCCCAATTTGAAGCTAAACTTAATGGATATGTTGACATAAAGCACAACTAGCTTTCAAGAAGTTGCAATTTTTCCACTTTTTTCTTTTTTTTTTTAAACGACCCAACCTCTATAAACACTTTCCAATCACGGCTCCAAACATCTCAATGACTATGAAAATATAGACTACTAAAATCTAACGGAAAAGTAAAATGAAAAGACTAAAAATACATGGCTAAAAGAAACGAGAAGGATAAAAGCACAAACGGGCTAACTAGGGGCTATTTGAAGGTTAATGTTAGATATATTATTTCGATCATAGGAGTTGTTTTGTAATAATTATTGTCTTTATATTTTGTCTTGTATTTAATTTCCATGTACTTTGTTTCTATGTAATAGTCAAGGGGCCAAAGTTGCCAAGTTGTAAGAGTTAATTAAAGGAGCCTAGAAATAGGCTCCTAGGGTTACTTTTGCAAAACACGGTTGACAATTTGAAAAGAAAACACAGCCGCCACTATTCATTTACTCTCATCATTCTTATTGTCTTTCTTCATCATTTCACATTTATTGAGCTTGTTTCTTCATGTATGTGATAAGAAAATCATCAAGGTGCTGAAACAATACGGGAATACAATATTACAATTGGTATCAGAGCTCAGAGGGGTGGATTTCAACTGTTTCATTCGGATTTCGTTGGGTGTTATTGTGTGTTCTTCGTGTTCTTCCATTCTACCCGGTTAGTTCTTCATTTTCCTTTGTTTTTCTGTGTTTCTTGTGTTATAATGGTCATATAAACACCACATTATTATTCTCTACTGATTTTAAGCTCATTTAGTTCCATATCTTTGTTAAAATCATCAAGAATCGGCCATTTTCAAGTTTGAAATTATGGGTTTTTAAGTGGGTTTTTAAGTGGGTTTTTAACGTGTTCATGCTGTTTTTAAGTGTTTTTTAGGTTATTTTAAATCACCAAAAGTGTTTAAAATAGTTTATAAATCATTTAGAACTGTATTTAGGCTTTAAAACTGATAAAAATCGAATTCTGCTCAGTTCTGCCTTAGAAATCGTAAAAAACCTGCTGTATTTCGGATCCTTACTGTAGCATTTCGGACCACCTAGGCACCAATTTCGGACCTCCCATCACCCTATTCGGACCCTTACTGTAGCAATTCGGACCATACTTAGGTGAATTTCAGACCCCCCATAAGCCTATTTCGGACCACACTTCGGTCCCATCCGAACTTCGGACCATCCGAAGTTCTGATCAAGCTTTCCACTTTTACTGTTGGGACTTATACTTAAATTTTTCCAATTTCGGACCACACCCATTTCGGTCCATCCGAATTCGTTCCTTCCACTGTTCATCCGAATTCGGTTCATCCGAATTCGGTCCCTTAGGTCCATCCGCAATTAGGTTCACCCGAATTCTGTCCCCATCCGAATCCCTGTTCATCCGAAATTGGACTCCATCCGATTTAGGTTCCCATCCGAAATAGCACATCATCCGGACCATAGCCCATCCGAATTACTGTTCAACCATCCGAAATCACCTCATCCGAATTCGGTTCACACATACGAAATTCATCCAATCCGAATTCGGTCATTCCATCCGAAACACTGTTCATCCGCAACCAACTCATCCGAACTCATCTACCATCAGAATTCAGATCTTTCTGTTTTCAGTCTAGCCCATTAGTGTCCAGTTTCCACCTCTAAGATCTTCACATTTTCAATCAGCACCCATCATCATAATGTCTCGCGAAGCTCTCGTACTCGGATCTGAGAACAGACCACCAGTTCTCTATCCCGATGAGTACGAACAATGGAAATCTCGGTTTCTTAAGTTCGTTGGAATGCAACCGCTCGGGAATCTGATGCTCCAGTCCATATCCGAAGGACCCGTGATCTACTATCGGGAAATAGCAGCCCGCCCTGAGGCTGACCCCCCTGTCCAAGCCTCCAAGGTTGAAAGAGAACCGGCAAATGACGCCGAAAGAGACCGACAGCACGCTGACAAGAGGGCAGAATATCTGATCTATCAAGCCCTCCCCACTGATATTCTGGTTGGTGTAGACAGCAAAATGTCTGCAAAAAAATGTGGGACGAGCTGGAAGTCCAAATGCTGGGGGCAGATCTCGATGATCGTGCCAAAATCGAGGAGGCGAAGGCTAAGTTTACGGAATTCCGCGCCAAAGACGGGGAATCTCTGCAAGCCACTTTCACCAGGTTCTGTGCAGTTCTTAACGAGTTAAACAAACTGCACATCAAGAAGGATAGGGATGATATCAATATCCAATTCTTTGCCGCCTTAGCCCCCGAGTGGCAGCTTGCATGTCGGGCCACAAAAAGAGTCCTGAACATTCCTGAGGTATCCATTAATGTCGTCTTTAAGGAGCTTAAAAAGTATCAAGGGGATGTGGATCAACAGAAGCTGATGGCAAATCAATTGGCCTCTCTACTGCTATCAGCCAACACCGGGTTGAAACCAAATGATTCCCTAACCTTGATCACTAACACGCAGTTTCCGACACCATCATTTGCTCCAGGTTCTTCGTCGTCTCAGTGCAGATATACTTCTCCTCCACGTGAGGTCTATGATGCGGAGGAAGCTTCGATACAGGAACAGATAGCCTTGTGGACCAACCGTCTCCAACAGCGACCGTTTTCCAACAAGACTAACAACCAACTCCGTTATGACACCGGTCCTCGAAGGTACTCAGATGACAGACGGGATGAACGACGCGATGATTATCGCCGGGATGAATACCGAAGGGATGATAGGGATGATCGCAGTTATGACGATAGACGCGACTATCGAGATGATCGCCATTATGAAAGGCGAGATGATAGGCGTGATGATCACAGGGACGACAGGCGGGACGATCGAAGGGATGATCGTCGGGATGACCGCAGGGAAGAGAGAAGAGAGCCCGAACGAAGGGACAGGAGGCTTGATGACAGCCGAGAGCATCGCCGGGCCGATAAGCGGCCGGCGGAAAGAAGAGAGGACAGGCCAAGAGCAGATGAGCCGAAGGCCGCGGATGAACGTCACTGCTACAAATGTGGCAAACCGAGCCACTTTGCTAGGGAATGCAAGAACAATTTCGACAGAGACGTTGCGTACTACGAGAGAAAGCTCGAGGCAGCCAAGAAGAGAACGGATGCGTTAGCCCTCGTCGCCCAGGAAGACTACTGGGATGCTGAAGATTCTGAAGACGAGGATGACAAGGGCAAGAATTGCTACATGGTTGATCGTATATGGTTGGAGACATGTCCTGATTTCACTGCTGACAATTCAGATCTTGCTGCTGAGGGGGAGACACTGAAAAATCCACCAGCATGTCTGATGGCTACAACCAACGATCCCGAATGCTCCACATCCGGTTCTGAGTCCGATGAGGTATATTACTGTTACATTCCTGCACATGTAAATAAATTATTTGTAGATAATGAATGTACACTGCACACACAAATACTTGATCTACAAGCTAGATTAAATGCTGAAACTGCAAGGTGTGTACAGGCTGAACATCAAACTCATACTCTGAAAGAATCATCTGAATTATATCATTCAAAGTGCTTAACTAAACATAATGTTATAAAACAGATGTTAATAGAAAAAGTAGATGTTCAGGATAGGAATACATACCTTGAATCTTGCATGGAAACGTTTTCAAAAGAAAAACTCTCTTTAAAAGAAGAAATTTCTGTTCTTACAAAACAATTAGATGTGGTAAATATGGAAAATATAGATAGTTTAGAAAAATACAAAATGATTGAAGAAGAAAGGATAAGTTTGTACTCAAGAATAAAGACCCTTGACGATGCATTTTTGAAAAGGGGTCAAACAGAACAAACTATCCATTTAAATCAGCCCAAAGAAACTAGGTTTTACCATTCTAAACAAGGAATTGGTTTTAAAAATCCTAAATATTTGGAAAAAGCACAAAATGTTTTACCTGTATTTTATGACATGAACTATATGGGAGCCGGTCTTAAATCTTTCTTTTTTGAGTCATCAAAAGAAGTTTTAAACCAAGAAAATGAGAAATGTGTCGCTCGTAAAGATAAAGAAATTTCTTTTCAAGATGAAGAACTTAACGAGAGTTATTCTTCTAGAGTACCCACTTTAGAGGAAGATCTCTTGTCAACTTATTCAGAAGCAGAATTGAAAACTGAAACCGTAAAATCAACTCCTCAACTTTATATTCCTGCAAAAGTTCTTCAACAACAAATCACTGTTTTAGAAAAGGAATTGAAGTCGTCTCAAGAGAAAGCACTTGATCTTCAAGATGCTCTTCTTAAGAGAGAAGAAGAATTGGTAAATCAATGTTTTCAACAATCTGTGGAAGTTACTGTCTACAGAGAAAATTTTGAAATGGTTTCACAAAAATTGAAAGATCTTTCAAAAGAACGAACACTTTCTCATTCCATAAAAATTCCATGTGTGTCATCAGATAAAGGTAAGGCTAATGCTGAATCTTCTTCTATCATTGTCAAAGGTGAGTGCTCAAAAGTTTTCACAAATGAGGTTCCTAAAAAGACTCAGATTAAATCCAAGTCTTTTAAGAAACCCACTCACCACCAAAAAGAAAAGTCTGTCAAGTCTAAATCTTCCATGCTTACCGACTCTAATCGTTTTGTTCCTACAGATCATATAAGGAGAGTCCCAAAAACCACCATGCAGGATTTTACAAGTTTTTTTGTGAAGAAGGCTTTAATGCCAAATGAATTTGTTACTAGAGATAGGATGTCTGTAATCTCTAAAGACAATTTATGTAACAATGTGTGTGACAATGTCTGTAATGTTGATCCAAATTCTGTTGTTCCGTTAAAGTAATCTTTCAGTGATTTGTTTAATCTATGTCCAACTAAATATAGACGACAGGTTCCAGAGATGAATGCTTTCGTGCCATATCCTGTTAAACGTATTCGGAAAAAGAAAACAAAAAATAGTGCATCATCGGCCACAAACAAAATTGGGATGTGTCCGTTGCCAAGGCCCAAAACCAAAGCAACGGTCAAAAAGGTCTCAAAAAGACAAAAACCGAAGGCAATTTCAGCGCCTAAGTTTCCAAAACCCAATAAATCCAATCTTCAATGGATTCCAAAGGGTTGTGCATCCGGACCACACACAAATGCTAGTTGGGATTCTAAAACTGTACACGTGCCATATAAATCTGGAAATCCTAACAAAAAGGGACCCATATTGAGGTGGGTACCCAAGGTTGTGTGATCTTAATGCAGATGGTTCTTGGTTACTTCTGATCAAGACCCGTTCTTCAAAGAAATGGCTTCTAGTTACCTTAGACTAGGACCCGTTCTTTCGCTTGTCGGTTGTGCTTAAACCGACACGTTTGGCTTCTGTGCACACAGCCCAGGACCCGGTCTTAACTCATCATGTTTTCTGAACATCTCGGTTCAGAACACGGTTTGATTGTGAATTAAAAATGGATGTGTTTGAATGCATATAGTTTTTCATTATATGAATTTATGTGTTTTTCAGGCTAAGTCCATTTGGTATATGGATTCGGGTTGCTCCAAGCACATGACTGGAAGAAGAGAATTGCTGTCCAACGTTGTTGAACAGTATTGCGGAACTGTGAAATTCAGGAACAACCATCAGGCTCACATAAAAGGATACGGGGACTTAGTTCTAAATAATCTGGTCATCAAGGACGTTGACTATATTGAGGGGTTATCACATAATCTTTTTAGCATAGGACAGCTCTGCGACAAAGGACTAGAAGTAACGTTTAGAGCCAAGAACTGCAGTGTTAAGAGCATGGATGGAAAAGAAATCTTAACTGGTTCCCGAAACTCTAACCTCTACACCATTGACGTAGCTAAGCTAATAGTGAAGGATAACAGTTGCCTACTATCAAAAGCCTCTTCAAAAGACTCTTGGTTGTGGCATCGAAGATTATCCCATTTGAATTTTGATAATATCAACAAGTTGGCTGCGAAACAGTTGGTCAAAGGTCTTCCTGAATTACGCTACGAAAAGGACCATCTGTGTGGAGCTTGTGAGAAAGGAAAAATGAAACGATCATCTCACAAACCAAAGCGCGAACCATCAACAAAAAGAGTATTGGAGTTACTTCATATGGATTTATGCGGACCGATGAGAACTCAAAGCATAAATGGAAAACGATATGTGTTGGTTATCGTTGATGATTATTCTCGATATACCTGGGTCAGGTTCTTTCGTTCCAAGGACGAGACAGCTCAAGAAATCATTGATTTTATCAAGAGTGTCGAGACCCAACAGCAGCTATCAGTGCAATCAATCAGATCAGATAACGGCACGGAGTTGAAGAACTCAGTAGTTGAGGGCTTCCTTCGATCCAAAGGTATTCAGCATCAATACTCTGCTGCTCGAACACCTCAACAAAATGGGGTCGTGGAAAGGCGTAACCGTACGCTAGTGGAAGCCGCTCGTACAATGCTCACATACTCAAAGCTACCTCCGTTCTTGTGGGCCGAAGCCGTATCAACAGCATGCTATACACAAAATCGCTCCATCATCCATAAGCGCTTTAACAAAACTCCTTACCAACTCTTTTTGAATAAAGTACCATTTATCAAGTACTTACGTGTATTTGGTTGCAGGTGCTATGTGCTGAATGACAAAGACAACCTCGGGAAATTTAACGAAAAGGGAGATGAAGCGATCTTCATTGGTTACTCATCCAACTCGAAGGCATATCGTGCATTCAATACCCGAACCAGAACGGTCAATGAAAGTGTGCACGTCACATTTGATGAGTTGGATGAACTGGCACCCGAAGTTGATCAATCAGGACCACGCATTACTCAAATGCCTGGAGACTCTTTAAATAACCCCATTTCTTTTTCTTCTTCTGATTTGGTTAATTTATTTGATCCTTTTTATGTTGAATCTTTCGGTCCTAACGCTAGTGTGTCTAATGTTGTCAATAATGTAGGTGATCCTTCCAATTCAACTGCGCCGCAAAGTTTCTCCGCTCCATCTTCTTCAACGTACCCTCAACCATCCACATCATCCACCGACACATCCGCAGTTGAATCTACTCCTATAATACCCTCACATATAATACCAACAATTCTTCCTTCACCTGAACACTCGGGAATCGAACCTGAACTAGTGGTACCTTCATTTGAAACCATTGACCATGAATCCTCATCCATCCCCACATTAACCACAGAGGTTCCATCCCGAGCACCCCTTCCACACGAGATCAAATGTACCCGAAGTCACCCAACAGATCAAATCATTGGTGATGTATCAACAGGAGTCCAAACTCGTAGGGCATTTGCTAATGAATGTCTCTTTGCATCATTCTTGAGTATGATAGAGCCCGCTCGTGTGGATGAAGCCCTGACAGATCCAGATTGGATAGTTGCAATGCAAGAGGAACTCAACCAGTTTGAACAGCTAAGAGTATGGCGGTTAGTTCCCAAGCCAAAAGACCGTACAGTCATCGGAACAAAGTGGATCTTTAAGAACAAACGAGATGAAAACGGCATTGTGATAAGGAATAAAGCAAGACTTGTTGGAAAAGGCTACCGACAACAAGAAGGGATAGATTATGACGAGACCTTCGCTCCAGTTGCACGGATCGAAGCAATCAGAATCTTCTTGGCGTACGCGGCACAAAAAGACTTCAAAGTGTACCAAATGGACGTCAAGACTGCCTTTCTAAACGGTGAACTTAACGAGGAGGTGTATGTTGAACAACCACAAGGCTTTGTTGATACACATTAACCCGACCACGTTTATGTGCTAGATAAGGCCCTCTATGGTTTAAAACAAGCACCTCGAGCATGGTATGATAGTCTTTCAAATTTCCTTATTTCTACCGATTTCTATAAAGGTGTGGTGGACACAACTCTGTTCACTAAAAGGGAAGGCCCACATATAATGCTAGTACAAATTTATGTCGATGATATTATATTTGGATCTACTGATAGTAATTTTTGTAAGGATTTTTCAGCCCTAATGGAGTCCAGGTTTGAGATGAGTATGATGGGGGAAATGAACTTTTTCCTCGGATTACAAGTCAAACAACTTGAGGATGGGATTTTTGTGAACCAGTCGAAATATACTCTTGACATTCTCAAGAAGTATAAGGTAGACTCTTGCACGAGTATCTCAACTCCCAAGGCCTCCAACTGTAAGTTAGACACCGATCCTTCCGGGAAAAGTGTCGATAATACAACTTACAGAGGGATGATAGGTTCCTTACTATACTTGACTGCCAGTAGGCCGGATATAATGTTTTCAACATGTCTTTGTGCTAGATTTCAGGCCGACCCAAAAGAATCACACCTAACTGCGGTAAAACGCATTTTTCGTTATCTTAAGGGTACACCCGAACTTGGTCTATGGTATCCAAAGGGAACCGATTTCGATCTTACCGCGTTTTCAGATGCTGATTTTTCAGGTTGTAGAGTGGACAGAAAAAGCACGTCGGGAGGAATACAGTTTTTAGGAGATAGACCGGTGAGTTGGTCTTCCACAAAGCAGAATTGTGTTTCCACATCTACAGCTGAGGCTGAGTATGTAGCAGCTGCAAGGTGTTGCTCTCAAGTGCTGTGGATGAGAACACAACTACGCGATTATGGATTCTCACTCACCAATATCCCAATTTATTGTGATTCTCGAAGTGCAATTGCCATCTCTTGCAATCCCGTGCAGCACTCTCGAACAAAACACATAGATATCAGGTATCATTTTATTAAAGATCACGTAGAAAAGGGAACCATTGAGTTGTATTTTGTTGGCACGGAATACCAACTTGCGGATATATTTACTAAAGCTTTAGACGAACCTCGTTTTTAGTTTTTAGTATCCCATATCGGCATGTTGAATCCGCCTTCCAATTTAATATCAGATATTGTCTTAAATAATTCTATTTCAATCTATCATGATTGAAATTCCTTTATTTTAGAAAATATCTGTTATTTAAATTTAAGGATTGTGTCACAAAATTGAAACTCAATATTTCCTTATCTGCGTATATTTTTAATAATTAATGATCCTGACAAATTACTGTGTGAATTGTTCATCACTGAGTGGGATGCAAACAATATCCAGGTTTGTCTGTGTTTGTAAGTCTAAAAAGGGTTGTCAAGTTTCATTCTGAAAAAGAAAAGGAAAAGAACCGGTATTTATTTGAGGGGGAGTATAGTTAGGATTTTAAATTTTCTAATACTGTGTTTCTCTTTATTTCTTTTGTAGTTAAATTTTAAATTTTAGGTTGGTCTTATTTTTTTAATTGTAATTTTAAGTCTAATTTAATAGGTCAGAAAATCACAAAAAGATTTTAATTTTTGAAGATATCAAAAAGCCAAAAAGATTTTAGTTTACTTTATTTTATTCTTGTCTTAACTTAAATACTAAAAGAAAATACCAAAAATATTTCATTTTGTTGTTTCAAAGAAAAACTCAAAAAAAAAAAGAAAAAAAGAAAAAGAAAGAGGATGTAATAAAATTTGGGCCAAAATTTCTTTTTAATTTTTGTTTTTTAAGAAGCCCATATTAATTGTGTGTGTGTGTGTTAAAACCAACCCGGCGGCCCAACTACTATTTTGGGCGCGGATCTCTTGACTCGGTACCCGACCCGCGTGAATTTAAAAGGGGTGGTCAACCGGTCAATTGCTTCACTTCCAAGATATTTCTCTTCTTCTCCTTCTTCCTTTGCTCTCGTCGAACCACCGCCGAACCACCATTAACATCAACCAAGCTTTTCGATCTTCATTTCTCTTCATTTTTCTTGCATTTTCCATCATCGACATCTTCAGGTAACATCTTTTTAACCTTATTTCAGTGTTTAACTTCATAGTTTACTTGTTTGATTTTCAAAATTTTACTAGTTTTTATTTTCGGTTTTTACTATTTTTAGGTACTTTAATGTGTTATTTTTCCTTAGTTGTAGTTAGATAAATTGTTCACTATGTAATTTTAGCCTAGGATCTGTAATTTCATGCATTTTTGTTAACATTTAACTGTTCACGTTTATTTTTGCATGAACTCATTAACTGCTGCCTGCAGTTTCGGATGTCCGAATTCGGACCACCACCCGAATTCAGATGTTCGACTTAGACTGATTTTCAAAATTTTCAAAGTAAAAATCCAAGATTCGGGTCACTGTTGATCCGAATTCGGACCGTCAAAGCTGGGCCAAAATTTTCAAAAATTGAATTTAGTCTAAGTATGTTCACCACTGTTCATCCGAATTCGGTTCCCATCCGAATTTTGGGTACCATCCGAAATCAGGACCTATCCATATCATTGCATGCATTTACCTAAGTCATCATCTGAATTCGGATCATGTTTCATGACCCATCCGAATTCGGACCACTTTCATTCATTCCATGCCTTACATTTCGGACCATCATCCGAATTCGGTCCCTGTTTTCACCTCATCCGAATTCGGACCCTCCACTCATCTTTCATGCATCATCTGATTTCGGACGGATCCGAATTCGGTGACCCTGTTCATCCGAATTCGGTGACCCTGTTCATCCGAAATCCAACACTTAGCATTTTTTTAAACTTTTCATTTTTCCATTACTGCATTTATATATAAATTCAAAAAATCACAAAAATATTTCCATCTCAGTGCACCATTGATTAGAGTTAGGATTAGTGTTTGAGTGAAAAGGTCTTATCTAACATCGGTCTCTTAACGATTGACTTTGGACTTTATTAGTAGAATTTTATTCTACTAATAAAGACCCGATGCTAAACAGATCAGACAGTTACTATTTCACACTCATCTAGACTTCACATCAATGAATTATCATCTCAAGTCTTATTATTCTAACTCTGTTGCACTTTGCAGGATGATGGAACCCGCAGTCATTCTCACCATACCCCATCCCCCCATCCCAAATAACAATGCTCAACTACCAGAGGAATCCATCCTACCCAGCGCCGAGTTTGTCGAGTTCATTCCACATAACTGGCAACTCGACATGTCCATCCTCAATAAAGAACCCCAAACCCTAGCTTTCGACATCCTCACCCACCATCCCATCTACTATGCCTTATCCACTGTCATAGCTGTTCCCCAGATATATCTCCAACAATTCTGGAACAGGCTAAAATATGTAACCGACCCCGCACCTCACATCACATCCACTATTGACTGCGTTCCAGTCAAAGTCACTACCTCTGCCATCCGCCACATCCTTCATCTACCCGCTGAAGTCTATCTTCCCACCCGTGAATTGTTCGACCCAAACCCATCCGTATCTGAAACCCTAGCTGAGATACAAACTATGGGGTATGACGTTCCTCTTTCTAAACCATCAGACTTCCGCACAAAGAACCTCCAATCCCACTGGCGGATACTATTTGACGTGCTTAACAAATGCTTCACTGCCAAGCATTCCGGACATGACTCAGCGTCGGCCCAAGTACTAGCCATGTTCACAGGCTTTGCCTGTGACCGACACGTGGACTATGCTGCATTCTTATTCGAAGAACTACGAAGAGTCCATATAGAGAGAGGCACAAAGAAAGGCATAAAGTATGTCCCTCTACAAAGATTTCTCCAACTCATCATACAGTTCGCAATGGACCAAGACGACGATATTCACGATCGTCCGGAGGCTGATGTTTACCCCACAGTGGCAATTCAGAAGTTAACTCTGCCAAAGGGGGCCCCGACAGTACCAATAATGAAAATACCTCTGTCTCTTCTAATGAGGTCAAGGGACATGGAACGGGTAAGGGCATATATAAAGGAGAGTTATCCGGATGAGTCTCAGTCGGAATCGACTGAGACTAACCAATCCGAAGGTGAGCCAAGAGAGAGTGAGCATGAGGGAGTAAGGATGAATGTTCAGCAATCTCTGGGTTTGGGTGAGCGGGAGACTGTGATTGTGAGGGAGGAAGCAGGAGGTGAGACGGCAGAGACGGCGGATTCCGAAAGAACCGTCTCTATCGTGAGAGCGAGGGAAATTCAATCTGAGGGTAAACTAAGCCCTATAAGCCGGACTCCTCTCCATAAGATCGTCCGTCCAACGGTCGAAATCACCCCCACCACCCACTTGGTTTCCCCTCAAAGGGAAACCACTTCATTCCACGGGGTACTACCACATACTCCATCGCCCTCTCATTCGGAGAGCGGCGGTGTTGAACGCGGTCACACTCCTCCCCACGTGACCGAACTTCCTTCATTCACGATTCCATCCCCACAAATACACACGACACACGATGCCTCTGTGGCATCCCCAAGAGCTGCCTCCGTGGCAGCTCAACAAACTTCCGGATCTGAGCGTCCCTTAGTGGAGCCAGAAATGACGGAAGGAAGACCTGAAGTGGCTCCATCAACGTCATCCACTTCAGGCCATCTCCCAATCAATCTGGAGATGCTAACGGCAGCTTTACGTGCTGTCGGCGTGATTACCCGGGCTGACCTGGACGCCCAAAGGGAAGCCGCCGAGGAACGTCACACCGCCCTTCTTTCACTAATCAATGGTAAGGGTGTCGCCTCCGAAGCTGGCCCCCCACCAGGTTCCCATTCAGTTCAACTTCAGATAGCCGAGCTCTTGGACAAGATCGATGCACTTAACCGATTAATCCTTCAAGTTCAAGAGCAGCTTAATTCGAGAATGGATCGCCTTGAGTCGGCGGTCATAGAACTTCAGTGCTGCCCTCAGGCCGAGGCCCCAAAAAGAAAGCATGACGACCAGGACGACCCTGATCGTCATGAGGGGGAGAAAAGACAAAAGGTTCACCATGAGGACCCCATGATTATTGTATGGGGAGCAGAGTCTGAAGGCACAGAAATTCAAGGGTCTGGGTCTGGGGATCAGACTTATGAGGCTACGGAAGCACTGATGATAGAATATGAACCGCTACAGTTTGAGGACCCCGTGCTGGGTATAGGGGGAGCAGAGACCACTGAGGGGTCAGAATATCAGGGGTCAAGGGAAAAGAGTCAGGAGCCTCAGGAATACCTCTTTATAGAAGACGAGCCCATGGTCGAGGGTCCAGCTCCACTGGATCCGATGACAGCTATGGTAGAATTCGAGGAACCGCACGAGAAAGTTGAAATCATCTTGGTTTCTGATTCAGATTCCGATACCGAAGTCAACGAACCCTTATTAACTCCTAAGCCTGAACCTGAATCTCCAACGAACCCTCCTAGATCGCCAAGCCCTCCTCCAGTCCAACAAACCCAACTCCCAGGGTCCTCCCAAACAAAAAGGGTCGATTGCTTCGATGAAACTCCGGAGGGCCCTGGCGTGTATAGAGAAGATGACTTATTCTGGGTGGACCACTATACAAAAGGCAAGGTTCAAACACTACCTCAAGAAGAAAAGGACAAAATGCGACAAGAACGGCGGGGGACAGTCATAAAGCTTCTTGAAGCCAAAAAGGATGAAATCGAAGAACCCCCCGTTCAGGGCCTTAAAGATTTCTTGCAGAAGTTTCCCCCGGAGCAGTTTCAGAATCCGTACCTAGAAGAAAGATTCAAAATGGTATTCAGAAAGTAGCCTGGATCCTTCAGCAGACGCCTACTTATGGAACTCACAAATGTTACCAAAGCTGAACAGGCCGAATACTATCAACTGATGCTCCGGGAAAGAAGGTCAAAAGTATCCAAATCGAAGATAAAGTCACTCATTTCTATCACCATGTGCAAAAGGGAAAAAGTATACTACCCCGCCTTTCTATAAGAAAGAGAAGATGGCACTATAGATGAGTTCTTCGAGAATGACCTAGACTTCATAAATGTGGACGACGTCGAATTTCTACACGAGCGATTGAAAAATCGCATTAAAGGACATATGTCTCGCATGACTGCTTTGGGTGCCCTGGTACGAAGCATGAACCGCCACTCGATCATAATGTGCCTAAGAGACTTCCAAATGGCGATCGAGAGCGCGATGGTTAAGGTGGGTCTTCGGGCACCGGAACAGGATAGCTTCCTTCTAGCCCACCATCCAGCTTACAGAGTTATTTTCATAGGAGGCCCGGGTGTCATTTTTGTCAATCAAAGGGGCTACAAAAGGTTCATGCGCTTCGAGGATCTTCCCTGTTACTCTGATGGTTCACTCAGATTGGTTCGAGCTGCGCTTACACAGAAATTTCATGACTTTGACGCTCACCCAGATCCACAACAAAGGTGTTCACCAAGAGAGATTCAGGACACCCTCAGCGGCATTGAACTCCTGAACGAAAGGCTTCATCTGAGACAAGTGACCAGACGCTTCGACGTCATCCTTGGACTCCGAGAATCAACTGACCACGCCAGAGTTCCAGGGCCTCCTAAATGATCGAAAAGGGGGAGATTGTTAGATATATTATTTCGATCATAGGAGTTGTTTTGTAATAATTATTGTCTTTATATTTTGTCTTGTATTTAATTTCCATGTACTTTGTTTCTATGTAATAGTCAAGGGGCCAAAGTTGCCAAGTTGTAAGAGTTAATTAAAGGAGCCTAGAAATAGGCTCCTAGGGTTACTGTTGCAAAACACGGTTGACAATTTGAAAAGAAAACACAGCCGCCACTATTCATTTACTCTCATCATTCTTATTGTCTTTCTTCATCATTTCACATTTATTGAGCTTGTTTCTTCATGTGTGTGATAAGAAAATCATCAAGGTGCTGAAACAATACGGGAATACAATATTACAGTTAACAAGAAAAGAAAGCTAAAAATTGGTTTTCTAAATGTCTCTATAATGTAATTGCACAAAAACTTGAAAATGTGTTCTTGACATGAATGTCCATAGCAAGTTCTAAAATGAGTACAATAACCGGCACACACACGTAACCAAAAAGAATGATGAGAACTTATAAATGATGGAAGCTCATAAAGGCCCAAAAGCTCACGAATAAGCATAGTATCAGGGTTAAAGTGTGTCAATCATGCAAACCTTAAAAACAAAATGTTTTGGCAAACACTTGGCTATCCCTATACATGCTTACATGAATTCTAACAAATGCAACCAATTATATTCACCCAATCAATAATGCCAAAAGATCTAAAATCTATTCGAGAGATGGCGAAATTTTTTTTTTTCAAATTTTCCTGAAATTATATTGCTTATGCTTAAAATTGAGGCTTATCATGACAAAAAGCAACGAAAAGCAGGTTGACTAAACCTATTTCCACACTTGAAAGCAACATTGTCCTTAATGTTTGAATATTAACAAGTAAAATATGGACAATGAAATGTAAAGAGCAAAGGTTTAGAATCCCCCTGAGGTGCGAGACGGAAGTAAAATCCTGAAAGTTGCCATGAATTGAGCCACTTTCCAATCTGCTCAACCCTGTAGAAACAATACCAAAATGATTTTTGAATCGCAAAGCCTTCAAAAAGATACGGAACAAAAAAAGACGCTAAATTAATAAAAACAAAAACTTAAGAGAAAAGCAATCAAGAGTAAAATGCAAAAAAAAAAAAGTAAATTGTTCAATGGCGTTACACCTTACAACCCAACAAACTGAACGAAAAACATAAATGTATCAACACAAACTTAAAAATCCATCTGAGCTTCACAAACAAAATCATTGCGCAATCTCCTACTTGTCGACAACATCATCATCCTCATCATCACCCTCCTGTTGTTGTTGCTAAAACTGCTGTTGTCTCTAATCCCATGTATAGTGTGGATAAAACTGGTATGGATCCGGAGCCGGAGGCTGCATCGCTCGATGCTCAGGTTGCTGGATACTGAATAAGCTATCAACCGAAGACTGAAGATGTTGTAGATATGATGATTGTTGATTATAAACCGAACCCATATGATCTTGATTACTTATATTCTGCATGAGCAAGGAGTTGAGCTGAGTACTTTGCTGATTCATCGATGCAAAATGTTCCTCCATACGATCAAAACGAGCGTCCCAAGGATATGGTCCTGGACCAAACTGATAGAACTGAGGTGGGGGTTCTTGTTGAGGTGGGAGGGGAATCTCTTGCTGCTGTTGTTCTGGTTGTTGTTGCTGCGGTTGTGGTTGCTCACGTCTCTGTGGTACACAGATGTATACATCCCTTCCAATAGGTTTGGTTGTGATCTTCACTATCCTAAAAAAATATCATCAGTGGATGCAGGCGGATCAAGCTCTCTGAGACTAGCCACAATATTAGGGGTCAGAAGATTAAATGAACAAGCTAGCCGAGTAACAAATCGACCACCGCAGATGGAGCTGCCATCGAATCTGCCTCTAGCATGAGTGAAATACGTGGCTACATGATAGGGCACACAAATATAAGATTAAGGATGCAATAGCCCATACGTCAACCATAAATCCTGCTTCGTTACTTTCTCGGTGCCTTGAACTCTACTCATGGCATCAAAAGTGATGCATCTATGCACCAAGCGATGAAACAGATCAAGAATTTTCGATTCATAGGCAGATCGAGCAATATAGAATCCATTAGCAATCTGAGACCAAAATTCTTCGTAAGAAAAATTTGAAGGTGCTGCCTTCAATCCGTCTTCCAGATAAGTCATGAAATCTGGATGACTGGCCTCTAGCTGTGTGTAAAGCCCCAATCTTCTAGCTAAAGCAACAAAAGACATCGAACGAGAAACCCCTTCTAAACGAAACCGCACTGTCGCTGGGATATTCATATCCATGGTGACTTCCGAAAAGCTATAAGTCAAGTAGAATTCCAAAACAAGATCAACATAAATTGGCTCTCGGATAGCCATCAGGTTGGTCCAAGCATGAGAGGGGAAGCCCTCATGGTTGACCACAAAAATGGATTCCAATCGTTGGGGAATAGTAAGATCATCAGGCCCAACAATAATGGTTCCTAAGAAATCCCAGTTGATGTGTCTCCCCACATCTATCTCCCTTGAAACTAGCTCAGCTAGCCTGCCCATATATTCTTGCTTCAGTCTAGATGAAATGCCCGAAAAGCGCAGGAATGGATGGTTCAAGTTGCAAACCAATGGGGCAGAAATAACATTTCGCGGATTGGGCTCTACTTCGGATGCTGAAGGACCAGCTCTTGATGATTCACCTCGTTGTCTCTTTGAGCTACTGACCATAATCTGCATCAAAAACAACAACCCATACATCAATACTATACATAGTATTTAACTTGGGAAGAGATAAGTTACATCAATAACAAACACTCATTGTAATTAGACCGTTGTGTCCAATTTTGCTATTAAGTAACATGACATGTAAATTCCAATTAAGAACCCAAGCAACAATTAATCCGCTACCTTCCCACACTTATGAAACACAAATACCAATTAAGCATCGGTCAAATAATTGTGCACAAATAAAACAATTTCAAAATAAGCACAAACACATTCAAGCAATTTTCAAGATTATCAATTTGCATAACAATCATGAATAATATACTTGCATTTAAACCACGTATCCACTTTCCAAACAAACTCAATTATCTCTAAAGTGATCTTGTACTCCAACCATACATGCCTTTGAAAACACAAACATAATTCCAACAAAAGTAACACATCACGAAACTTAAAAGTGACTAAAACTACATGCTAAAAGAAATGTGAAATAACTAAAAACAAACATTACTAAATATCACATGTTATGTAACAACCAAAGACAATACAATTATATTTAAGGGCTAAACATTCACCATTGATTCTAGAAAATTTAAATATTAAATCCTAAACAACTAACAACTTAACGAAACATACATATATAATTCTATTGAAACGCATAACTTAGAAGGATACGAACATGAAAATTAAACGAAGCAAAACATAAAATCTACATACCTAACACAACATAACTTAAACATTACTAAAAATGCATCACAACAAAGATAAACACATAAACACTAGAAGATTAATTTTAACTAACAACAACAAATTTATATATCCTAACAATACATTTAGCACACAAGAAATACATACAAATTACTAAAATAGCAACATACTTTATAAAATCTAACCTAAACTTAAAAACATTAAAAATAATAATAATAATAAGAAGAACACTATAAAAATGCATACGAGACAGTAACAAAAACGAAAAACCAATAATAAAAATATAAAAAATAAAAATAAAAATAAAAGTAAAATTCGGACTTTTTTAAAAAAAATGCATGAAAAGTTGTTAGAGAAACCAGAATGGAAGTAGTTTCACCAAAGATTCTAGAGAAAAATGAGTTTTTTTTTGAAGTTTAGAGAATTTCCGGCGAGAAGGGCGGCGGCGGATGCGTTTTACGGCTTCAAAACTCTCAAAAACACCCACGAAATGAACCCAAAAGCTTGTAATCAACAATGTATTGAAGATTTGTGAAAGATTATGGTGAAAAACGCGAGTTCTGAAGGTGAAAAATGGAAATGGCGGCGGCTGGAATCGAGAGAGAAGGGGGGGAGATTCGCAGAAATGAAAAAAATACGGCTAGGGTTTTTTGCTTTAACACGCTGCGACTCGGCGAGTGGGAAGGGTCGACTCGGCGAGTCAATCCCTTTTTGTCAGGTACATGCAGCCTTTTAAAAAACAGTGAACTATATTCAAAGTCGACTCGGCGAGTGGGTTATCACGACTCGGCGAGTCGTGAACCTGAAAAAATTTATTTTACAACAATAATAGGACTCGGCGAGTGGGGGGGTCACGACTCGGCGAGTCGTGTACCTGGAAAAAAATGTTTTGCAAGAATTATAGGACTCGACGAGTGGGGGTAATCGACTTGGCGAGTCGACCCCTGTAACTGCTGTTTCCAGATTTTCAACCAAAATCAAGTACCAAAACTCATTTCAACAATTGAGATGCAATTTCACTCAGATGGACATTTTACAAGACAAAACTAACAAAATTAAACTACAACACAATATTTAACAATTAAACGAACAAGAAAAAGTAACAAACAACAAAAACGTGCTTAATTATCGAGTCGTAAGCTTGACTAGTCTATCCATCTAGGTGTTGAATTTGGACAATATGAGGATTTCAGTATCCCCAACAACCACATCTACTTGCTCAAAATATTTCTTCACCCTTTGGCCATTCACTTTAAAGGACTCGTTACTTTTCGGGTCAAGTAACTCAATGGTGCCAAATGGGAATACTTGCTTCACCGTGTAGGGACCGGACCATTTGGACCTTAGCTTTCCTAGAAAAAGCTTCAATCTGGAATTAAAAGCAATACACGATCACCTACATGAATATCAAAGCGATGTTTTAAATGAGCATCATGAAATTTCTTGGTTTTTTCCTTATAAATACTTGAATTCTCATAAGCTTGGAGTCTTAATTCATTCAATTCAAGCAATTGAGCTTTGCGTTGCTCACCGGATAAGGAAAGATCAAGATTGCACTCTTTTAACGCCCAAAATGCTTTATGTTCAATTTCAACTGGAAAATGACAAGATTTGCCATAAACTGGATGGAATGGAGTGGTGCCTATTGGAGTTTTGAATGTGGTTCTAAACGCCCATAGTGCGTCATCCAACTTGTCTGACCACTCTTTTCGATTATTACCAACCGTCTTCTCCAATATTCTTTTCAACCCACGATTCGTAACCTCAACTTGGCCACTTGATTGGGGATGGTATGATGTTCCGGTGCGATGGTTAACACCATATCGAGTCAATGTCTTTTCAAGTTGATTGTTACAAAAATGAGTCCCCCTATTGCTTATCAATGCTTTAGGGGTACCAAACCGAGAAAAGAGCTTTTTAAGAAACTTAAGTACAACTCTGGCATCGTTAGTAGGCAAAGCTTGAGCTTCGGTCCATTTAGAAACATAATCAAAGGCCACGAGAATGTACTTATTTCCACTTGAGGGAGGGAAAAGACCCATAAAATCAATACCCCACACGTCAAAGACTTCACAAATTTGAATTGAATTCTGGGGCATTTCATCACGTTTGGATATGTTGCCGGACCTTTGACATTGATCACAAGTTTGGACCATGGTGTACGAATCTTTGTAAATGGTGAGCCAATAAAAACCAGAGTCAAATACCTTCTTTGTGGTATGACTTGGTCCTAAATGACCACCCGTTGGCCCAATGTGACAATGGTGAAGTATATCTTGACACTCTTTTCCAAAAACACATCGTCGAATCATTTGATCCGCTCCAATTCTGAAAAGATAAGGATCTTCCCAAAAGTAGTACTTGACATCAGAAAGAAGCTTCTTCTTTTGTTGATATAACATGCCTTTAACTAATACCCCGCAAGCGAGATAATTAGCAATATCAGCAAACCATGGTACTTCAGTATCAACAACAAGCTTCATGAGAGATTCATCCGGGAAATTATCATTGATGGATGACTCATGTAACCCCTCAAGATTTGGATTTTCTAAACGGGAGAGATGATCGGCTGCAAGATTTTCAGCTCCTTTCTTATCTTTTATTTCAATGTCGAATTCTTGTAAGAGAAGAATCCAAAGGATAAGAAGAGGTTTGGCATCTTGTTTAGAGAACAAGAACCGAAGAGCCGAATGATCAGTTGACAAGATCAAAATCACTACCTAAGACTAACTGATTTGAATGAATCAGAGTATAAACCAATAACCTTGTATTGAATCAAAGTCCAATTAAGAAGTTTGCGGAATAACACTTAACTGTTTTAAGAAAAGCTTTCAAAACAAATAATCGCATAAACATAATCAATAATCAAAAATCACTTGTATTGCCAAACTCAACGATTACAATCACCTCTAATATGTTTGATTAGACGAAGAACACAGATTGTTCTTTGGGTTTTACAACCTTAGAGGCTTATGAAAACTTAGTCAGAAAAGAAATTACAATTGAATAAACTTGTACGTGCAGACTTACAATAGAAAAACCTATTCTATGTATATATACTGCTTTATGATTTGTTTCCTTGATAAACTCTGATTTCTCTGATTGTAGATATGCTTGAATCTTCGAATATATCTTTTCCTGAATATCAGCACTTTCTGTTTATTGAGTTGTTGAGCAGCTTGAAGTTTATCTGTTGAGCAGCTTGAGTTTGAACACTGGCAGCTTGAACTTTTGAACTAGCAGCTCGAACTTCTTCAAATAACAGCTTGAACTTTGTACTTACACAGAAAATCTACTAACAGTTTGAGAAATCTAACTAACAGCTTGACATACTTAGAATATTTCCCAACAATCTCCCCCTAACTTAAATTCTTTACACAAGACTTTAAGTTTCTATACAAATAAGGAAATAAAACAAAGTAAAACTGTTATATACAAACTAAGGCATCCAAAAACTTACTATTGTGAAAGTTTCTGATTAACTGCCTTCAAAAATTCTCTTTTCAGTTCTTCTCTATCACAGTATATCTTCACTGAGCTCATTTGTACCAACCATGCCCTTGGAAGATCAAAAAATTCAAAATTGAAGAACATGCTGGATCCATTTGCAAATTTGAGTCTGTATGTCTTTGATTTTACATACAGATCAACCTGTGCAATCTTCATTTCCTTGGCATCTTCTATATCCTTTCTGATTGACTCTGGATCAAAAATGCTTTTTAAATCTTTTATAGCCTGCTTGACCTGTGGAAGTGAAGACCTGACTTGACTCACAGATCCAACATGATGCATTCTGGTAAGCTCATCCCTGGTCATCCGTTGGACTATGTGCATTATACTCTTATATTCTTCCTCAGGACCGGCTTCTCTTCTGACTACAAAATGATATTTTAAGTCAATGTCATCCATTGACTTAGTATACCAGTATGTAGTAGGAGGTTTTTTGAGAAGTCATGTTGGTCGAGGGTCTTTTCAATCTCCATCACCTTCTGAAGTTGATGTTCAAACATCACCTTTTTTACCTGATCAAGCTTTGCTTGGGAGATTGCTTCTGATTGAGGATTAGTAGCAACAGCTAGAATAGGTGGATCTGGATCACTGGCACCAGCTTGACTTGATTCCTGTTGGCTTTGGACTTGATGGGAGACTTTAGCTATTTTTCGTTTTTCCATCCCCTTATCATGAATTTCTTGCAGCCTCTCTGTATTCATTGACTGAGCCATCTTCTTTGGAATCCCAACTGAAAAGGCAAAATTGATCAAAAACCTTCTATGCTCAGCCTTTGAATACCCTGTTGGCATTTTCCTTTTCCTCTCATTTTGTTTAACCACAAACCCTCTTAGGTAGTCACCTAAGGTTTCATCATCTTGCATTGGGGCATGGGTTTGTGTTGGTACACCCTATGTGACGATAGCAGTCTAAGTAGTATTAGCATTTTGTGTAAGTCATTAATATTAACAAATGTTTGATATATGTTTTTATATATGTTTGATAGTTATTGATTGTATGTTTGAACATGATGTAATGTATTACAAGAAGTTCAAACATAAAGTTCAAAGTTAAATTCAAACAAGTTAAAACATAAGTTCAAAAAGTTAATATGTGAATTTCGAATTTGGAACAAATTCGAATTTATCATTAGATGAATTTCGAATTCGTAGTAAATTTGAATGTGCTTTCTGAGGCAGATTCGAGAGTGTCAAGGGGACAAACTCGAATGGTCCTCTATAATTAGGGATTGACTCGAATCATTAGGGGACTTTTGCAGAATTCGTGTGAGATTAAGCAAAAGGGCGATTTCGAGTTTATCAGTGTTTTGAGTGTTGTTTCGGAGAGAATCAGTTTGTAGGTGCGTTCGTCGTCGTCCGTACAGCGTTGTGATAGTCTCCGTGTTCCGTGTGAGAGTTGTATCCGTCAAGCCGTTAACGAGGATTCCGCACTCGTTGACCGTGTCGCGTCTAAAAAGATCTGTGTAGTGCAAGACCTTACATAACATCTTGGTAGTCTCCGTGTTCCGTGTGCGTGATCTTACCGTCAAGCCGCTAACGAGGATTCCACACTCGTTGGACGGTGTCGCGTCTAGATAGATCCGTGAGTTCAAGACCTTACAAGTGGTATCAGAGTGACGAAAATTAGCACAGTTGTTACAAACTCTAAGTGTTTAGGCTTTCACACATAATGCACCTTAAATTCTAAGTGTTGTACATTATCTAGTATGATATGTTGGTAGGCATAATACATATAGGAAGTCTCAAGGCTAATAAAATATTCAAGAAAAAGTCAAACGTGTCACTAACTTAGATGTATGACCAATCGGTCTTAATTTTTATGTACGAGACATACAAACTTTGAGTCTAAATGAGGTATGCAAACTTTCTGGGGATGTATAGCAACATCAAATACATCTTAAAATGGAAAGCATAGAAAAATCATAATGAATTCAGAGTCAAAAACATGTAACTCTGTTGTACGTAAGTATAGACCTGTTGCCTCTGTTTTGATTCGGGTTAGCAAGATAAGTCGCTTTGTTGTACGTCGGTACAGACCTGTCACCGCTGTCTTGCTAGCTTTAAAAATAAACCTTAAGACAAACTAAGACACTTTGTTGTATGTAAATACAGACATGTGTCCGATGTTTGCCTTTTAAAGAAAGTTTGAAAATACCAAAAAGTTAGAGTCATTGTTTGTATGCCTTGATCATAAAAGTATATCTATGTCTGAGTCACGTAAGATAATTTCATGATAAATAAAAAGGCCAAGGGATATTCCGAATTGTAGCATGTTTAAAGGGAAAAAAATACCAACAATCGGCTGGAAATTTATGTCACGCCAAACAATTAAAGGGATCAAATATTCCTAAGTGTGAAAGTTTAAATACTGAAAGTGTGTACGTGACACCGCTATCTGATTGAACCTTTCTTTGACTATTCTCATAAAAAATATGCTGTTAAGTCTTAGTTAGGTGGTAGATTCTAAATAAAGTAGATTAGTCTAAAGTTTAATTTTTTGTTCAAAATTTTTAACTTTAATTTAATTTAATTTTATTTTATTTTTAGTTTATTTTATTTTATTTTATTTTTTACTTAGGAAAAAGGTCAAAATTACTGAGGGGGCATTCCTAGTTGAATAAAATAAACATTGCGTGAAAATCTTGTGCTTAGGGTAAAAGATTTGGCATAGTTTATTCCGTTACACGAAAAGGTTGAAAAAGTTGAATTTATTTCAAATATTTTCGACATTTTCAAAATTGTTAGATTGAATTCGAGTTTAAGATAAACTCGAATATGGCAGGGCATCGAATCTGTCAGTAGAATCAAGAATGGCAACAAACTCGAATGTTGGTGGTATAAATAGGTCAACAGTGATGGTCATAACTCACCTGTTTTCGAATCTATACCTTCGAGTTTGTCCTAGCGATTTCGAATCTATTCTCGAGTTTGTCGTTTTCAATACACCTACTATTTGTCGAGTTTCTGTTCGTTTGGGTTCGATATTACTAGTAGATCTAGGTATAATCAAGTGTATTATACAAGACTTAGGTAGTTTTACACTCAATTTAGGCCAAAATCATTGGATTTTGAAGTTTTGTTGGTAGAATGTTTGTTTTTCAAAATTACAAACTTTAAACCGGTGAAAAGTCAAATTAACTACAAATATCATTGATTAGAACCTAGTAGGACTAATAGATGTGATTTTCTAAGTCTAATAAGGTTAAAATCTTGGATTTTTGTGATGACAATGGCCGACTCCTCGAGTTTGTTCTTGACCTGTTTCGAGTTTGTCACTAAACTCGAAAATGTCCATAAACTCGAATGAGAGTTCATTCGAATCTGTTGTTTCGAATTTGATAATTTATTTGAATTATTTAATTAAAATTTTAATTAAACTTGTAGAAATTCATAAGTGTTGGATTTTGTCCTTATACAGGTTCAAAATATAACAAGTTTGAATTTAAACAAGTTTATTTCTTTTTAATAATTCTAATATTTTATTTTGCTATATTGTGCAGACATGGCGGACAGAATTTTTGTTCCAAAGCATAACATTGTCATTTCTCCTGACCATGCTATTCCTGAGGCGCAAGCCTTCCGCCAGATGGTGGATTTCTTGGTGGGGTCCAGAATCTCGTATGCGTTATCTCATAATATCCAGATCGTCATTCCTTATGTGCGTCAATTTTATGATCATCTGCAAGTGGATTGTTCTGTTACCCCAACGGTTTTGAGGACGAGGATTGCCGGGCATCCTTTGGTATTCTCAGCTGACATGCTACGCCAAGTGCTGCAGCTAGGCACGCAACAGCAGGAGAACGGCCCGATAGATTTCCCATTAGCTATTAGGCAAGCAGCTTTTGTGAGAATGGGATATAGTCTGGATGTCACAAAGACGTCGTATATGAAAAGTGGGCTAATTGGTCAATGGAGATATCTAGCTCATGTCTTCATGGTGTGTTTTGCGGCAAAGAAGGCCGGTTTTGACTACATTGTTTCTAAGATCCAGTCTGGGATGATTGCGTTAGTCTACAATCAGAAATTCAGCTTCTCAGAGATGTTCTTTACTGAGTTTTCTCAATTAATCACAGCTCCAGACCAACAAAGATTTCTGCTATATTCGCGCTTCGTGATGATGCTGATCAGGCACTTCTTACCAAATCTGCCACAGCTTAATGATATCCAGAGCGTTGCTGTCATCGATAAAAGAATATTTGCTGATTGTTCAGCTCATCGAGGAAGGTTGGCTATCCCAGTGGAGGGACCATTATTTGGAGCTGTGATCGATCCTAATTTTGTAGTCCCCGAAGATGCCAACTGGGCAGGGGAGGTGCAAGTTCAACAGCAACAGCCACAACAACAAAGACAGCAACAACCACGCCCTCAACAACAGAGAAGAAGATAAAGGCCTTCCGCGAGACAAATTCAGGCAGATAGGCCTTCTACTAGCCAACCTCAAGAGCCGGAAGAGGCTGGCCCTTCGAGTGCACCATCCGAATCTAATCCGATATTTCAAACATTGCAAGAGATTTAGGCAGCGGGTCCGAATGCAAATGAGGAAATCACGGCTGAATTAGTTGGAGAATTATTGGAGCCTCCGGAAGGAGAAGTTGACGTGTTTAGGCAAATAGATGAGTATCAACCTGAGCAAGCAGGTAATGACAAGTCATTTTCAGATACTGAATCCAAGGAAATGGAAGAAATAGAAGCTGAAAAAGAAACAGAAGCTCCGTCCATCCAACTGGGGACGTATGGATCACGTTTAGTGGTGACTGAGGAAGAAGTTAGGAGGAAAAGAGCTTCAGAGGAGTCAGAAGACTCAGATTATGAAGAAGAAGAGGTAGCACCTTTGGTACATAGGCAAAGGGCCAAACGCCATAGGTTCATGCAGGGAGCTTCCTCGGCCTCTGCTTCCCAGCCAGAAATACCTCCACCTCCACCCGCTCGAACAACCATTCCACCACCATCACCACCCGTTGAACCATACATTCCATCGCCAATCATTCCAACTCCCATACAATCATACCATCCACTTCATCCACTTTCACGAAAAATCAACGGTTTTCTGAGCTGAAAAGCAAGGTCGACTTCCAACAAGTCCAAATCTTTGGTTTGACAAAAGCTCTCGGCGAAATACAGAAGCATAATGCACTTATCGATATCGAGAATGCTGAGTTGAAGAAAGTTGTGGGCAAGATGGAGGAAGAAAATTTGGAGCTCAAAACCTTTGTTTCCGATCAGGCGGCCAAGATTAGATCAATGCGCTCCCTTATTGAGCAATTATTGAAAAACCTAAAGGCTCAGGGGGAGACAAGTTGCCGAGATCAGGAAGAGCTGCCAAGGGATGGAGATGATGACGACAATGATCCCAGTGCACAAAGAGATAATGAGCCAGTAGATTTTTCTGCTGCTCAGCATGCTGAGATTCAGGGGGAGCCGGGACAGACAGGAGCTGCAGGAGATGAAGCCAGTTCTGCAGGAGGTGAAGCCAGTTCCTCAAAAGTCACAGAGTCGGAGATACATGAAATGATTGAAGCGCTAATGGATATCGATGAAGACCCTATGGACTTTGGCTTTGATTTCGAGGACAAAATGGAGGATTTAGAAGAAGGAGAATTTGTGCCTGGAGACGTAACTGACTGGAAATCTGATGATGAAGTTTGTGTTGATGAAGATGATGAAGCAAATGAGATCATTGTTCAACAAAACCCCATCACAGATACATACGTAACAGAAGGAAAACATGTGATTGACATAGAAGTAGTAAAAGCTGCTTTAAATGTTGAATCATCAAGTGAAGAACCTGCCAGAGAGCTTACCAATGAAGAAAAAAGAAAGCTATGGTTTAGGGCAGAGAAAAGAGAGTTGGAGCTGAAAAAGAAGATGCGTGTGCCGGGTGCTGGAGAGCTATCAGGAAATATTTTGAGTAGGTTCTTTGATCGGGAATTGCAGCTATTCATTATCAAACGAAAAGATGGTCTCCAGTATCTCAGAAGAACTCTGAAAGTATTCAATTCCTTGCCAAAGATTGAAATAAAAGCGTTAGCATGGAAGGAGCTTATCAACATCGGCGACGACCCTTATGCTGAAATAATCGCAAAGATCATCAGAAAAGAAGGGAGGTCTAGGAAGTTCGAGCGGCTCAATCCAAGGGTAGGTAAACGAGTAATGGAAAATACTCGAATTGACCCTCTAACTGGTCGTCCGTGGATGAAAATTCAATACAAACCAGTTAGATGTCTGAGGAAGGTTCCTCTCAAGCCAATGCCACAGGACGTCATGAAGAATCTAAATTGGTGGTATGTGGAAAGTGAGACATGAGAAGCTGTGATGGAGGACTTCGAAGAAAAAGTGATTCTTAGAGTCTATGATCCCCTTCACCTAGTGAACCTTTCTAAAGATGAACTGCAAGTGCTTCACGCTCATAGAATCTCAAGCGACGCACAAATGGAAGGTGAGGCTAGAAAATATGAAAATGTAGTTAAAGTGTGTATTGAGCAAGGTTTGTATGCTGGTAGCAGTTTAAATAAACAAAGTACTTAATCAAAATGTAAATAGTTAGAAGCTATCGTCAAGGGGGAGTCTGTTGGTACACCCTGTGTGACGATAGCAGTCTAAGTAGTATTAGCATTTTGTGTAAGTCATGAGTATTAACAAATGTTTGATATACGTTTTTATATATGTTTGATAGTTATTGATTGTATATTTGAACTTGATGTAATGTATTACAAGAAGTTCAAACATATAGTTCAAAGTTAAATTCAAACAAGTTAAAACATAAGTTCAAAAAGTTAATATGTGAATTTCGAATTTGGAACAAATTCGAATTTATCATTAGATGAATTTCGAATTTGTAGTAAATTTGAATGTGCTTTCTGAGGCAGATTCAAGAGTGTCAAGGGGACAAACTCGAATGGGCCTTGGGCCTGATTCGAGTTTGGCCCATGGCAAACTCGAATGGTCCTCTATAATTAGGGATAGACTCGAATCATTAGGGGACTTTTGCAGAATTTGTGTGAGATTAAGCAAAAGGGCGATTTCGAGTTTATCAGTGTTTTGAGTGTTGTTTCGGAGAGAATCAGTTCGTAGGTGCGTTCGTCGTCATCCGTACAGCGTTGTGATAGTCTCCGTGTTCCGTGTGAGAGTTGTATCCGTCAAGCCGTTAACGAGGATTCCGCACTCGTTGACCGTGTCGCGTCTAGATAGATCTGTGTGGTGCGAGACCTTACATAACATATTGGTAGTCTCCGTGTTCCGTGTGTGTGATCTTACCGTCAAGCTGCTAACGAGGATTCCGCACTCGTTGGACGGTGTCGCGTCTAGATAGATCCGTGAGTTCAAGACCTTACAGTTTGCTGGTCCAGAAGTTCATCCTGTTCTTCTGCTAACTGTCTGGCAAATTCAGCATCATGAGCGACCTGGGCCTCTCTAGAAGAAAATTTGTGCTTTGGGGATTCTATGAGAATGCCCTTGCCCTTATCCTTGGTTGCAGAAGTTGTAGCTTGGACTGTACTGATAGGAGCTTGACTGCCTTCTCGGATAACAACTCCTGTTGTTCTTATGGTAGCAGCTTGAGTTTCTAGACTAACAGCTTGAGTAGCTGTCGGGACTGTTAGCCTAGAATCTTGGACTGGTAGAGTAGGAGTTGGAGCTGCTTGGACTGAACTAGGGATCTCCTGATTCTCCCCCTTTTTTGATGCATTGGTTTGGTGAGGAGGACCTACAACCTTTGCCATTAGGGTTCGAATCATCTTCTCAAGTTGAATGATCTTATTTCCACAAAGGGTGAACCCTTTATTAAAGTAATCCATTCTTTGATTCTGACCTGTTACTGTCTGTTGAAGTGCTCTGATTTGTGCCCCCTGTGTAGCAATAATGGACTGATAATATTCCAATACTTCCACAACAGGTTTCAGCTGAGGATCCGTTAAAATCATAAGTTGCAGACTAGCCTCAAGATCAGCAAAAGAGTGTGGTGTTTGTGATCTATCACTGGCAGGAATTCCAGAAGTAGAAACCTATGGGCCCCTCTGTTCTTCGTTCTGGGACTTCCAGAAGGTGCTTGCACACCCTCTGTTACCATGGGTGTGGTCTTAATGATGTTGACACTGTCTTGTGCCTCTTGTGCAGAAGCAGCAGTAGTGTCAGCCACAGAACCCATATGGACATCCTCTGTTGGGATGTCCACCTCCAAATTGAGGATGGGAGTGTCCTCAGTGGGTGCCCTTTGGATTTTCTGTGCAGGAGTGTCCTCCGGCACAGGGACATTTGGCTCTTGTATTTGGGCTGAGGAGGAAGGAGCTCCGGAAACCCTTTTTCTTTTGTATAGTATAAGTGGGGATGTGGGTTTGTTGGAAGGATCAGAAGGAGTGTTTGTATCATGAGGAGTGGGTAGGGGTCCTGGGGGTGAAGCAGTGATGTTAAGTTGAGCCTGCTCAGGACCTTCTCCTCTGTTTAGTGGATTGATGCCGAACATTGCAGAAGGCAATGGGACATCTACACTAAAAAAATTGGCACTTGATTTTAAAAGACGTTTTATTGTTGGTAAAAGAGTGCCCATGGGAAACATGAATCCTTTTATGTACATTGAAATTACTGCAAGTTCTTGCAATAATTTCAGCCAAAAACCTAGGATACATCAAAAATTTCCCATGCTTTAGGGCATGATGCCTTAACATACCCTGAAAAATCATATTGGAAAAATTGAAATGTGGGCCTGTAGATAAACACACTAAGGCAGTGGCTATTGAAGAAAATTCAAACCAACCAGTTCTTTTAGGGCTAATACATTGCTGGATAATATGTACAAGATATTCCCATTTAGGGGCAAAATTAGTTTTAAAGAAAGTATACGAATCAGTAGGGCCCCTATACCCTTTAGCAAAAAGGCCTTCATGTAAGGCAGTAAGAGAAAGATCGGTTATACCTGTGGCATCTTGAAGATGCAAGTGTTGGCATATGAGATCCTCAGTGATGGTGACAGTGGTTCCATCAATCTTGAATGTCAAAGAAGTGACTCCATTAATGGTTTGGACAGAGGCATGTTTCCAAAATTGCTCTATATGATATATGTATATTGTTGGGTTTATGGTGAGAGCATGATGAATGTGGGAACTTCGAAGGAAGTCTATCATATCGTGGAATGGTTGAAGGTCAGTGTGTTTGAGAGAATAGGGGAGACAGTTATGTTCTTTGACAAACTCCATTGACGATCAATCGATGATTTTAGGGTTTCAGAGAAGTGTGTGTGAATCGCTCAGAGAGAAAAGAAAAGGTCGTGGAAGATATTTTGCAACTAGTAGTTACAATTGAACGAAACTGGGACCTTTAAAGGTTTTTGAAAATATCTAATCCCGCGCACACACTTATGGAAGTTACCAAATTGCCCTGCACACTTTGACAGATCAAGTGAAACAACTAGCAGTCCGAGAAAATGAACTAGCAGCTTGAGAAAAGACTCAAGCTGTTAGTTGAAAAATAAGCATCGAATGAAACAGTGTCTCCCCCTTAAACACGCATATGAAATAGATATATTTGTCATAAAAGAAGAAAGAATGATGAAAAACAAATTAATCCCTATTAACCATGCCAATATTTGATACTAGGAAGGTGAATCTTCCTACATCAAATGGTTTTATAAATAGATCAGCTAACTGATCATCAGTAAGAATTTTGGTAACTTGGATTAATTTCTTCTCACTACAGTCCCTTATAAAATGAAATCTGATGTCTATATGCTTGGTTTTGGGAAATTTCACTAGATTTTGTACAATGCTTATTGCACTTGAGTTGTCAATGTAAATAGGAGTGGATAGGAAATTCATACCATAGTCTCCCAGTTGATTCTGAATCCATATCACTTGGGAACAGCAACTTGCAGCTGCTACATATTCTGCTTCAGTAGATGAGGTGGAGACAGTTGTTTGCTTTTTACACTGCCAAGAGACCAATCTTGCTCCTAGATATTGACATCCACCAGTTGTGGACTTTCTGTCAATGTTGCATCCTCCATAATCACTGTCAGAATAGGCTGTTAGTTCAAGAGGAGAATCTTTAGGATACCAGAGGCCCAAATGTGGTTGGCCTTTGAGATATCTAAAGATTCTCTTAACAGCAAACAAGTGTGAGTCCTTTGGAGCACATTGAAACCTGACACAAACACAAACAGCAAACACAATATCAGGTCTAGAAGATTTGAGATACATAAGTGAACCTATCAGGGACTGTATAGGTGAATGTCCACATCTACTCCATCTTTATCTGCATCAAGCTGCTTGTGAGTGTCCATTGGAGTACTTGCAACTTTGGTATCTTTGTAACCAAACTTTTCCAGTATGTCTTTAACATACTTTGATTGACATATAAAGAGCCCTGTAGGCTTCTGCTTGACCTGCAATCCTAGAAAGAAGGTGAGTTCCCCCATTGAACTCATTTGAAACTTTTTGTGCATCAATGCCTCAAACTCTTTGCACAGATTGTCATTGGTTCACCCAAAGATAATATCATCAACATAAATTTGAACAAGTAGAATCTCAAATTTGATGGACTTTGTGAACAACGTTTTGTCCAGAGTACCTGTTTTGAATCCATTCTGTAGAAGGTATGATGACAGAGTGTCATACCATGCTCTAGGGGCTTGATGGAGTCCATAGAGTGCTTTGTCTAATTTATACACTCTATCTGGATACTTGTAGTCCTCAAATCCAGGAGGTTGACACACATAGACTTCTTCTTCAATTGTGCCATACAGGAAAGCAGACTTCACATCCATTTGATACACTTTAAACCCTTTGAAGCTTGCATAGGCTAGGAACAGTCTGATGGCTTCAATTCTTGCCACTGGAGCAAAAACATCATCATAGTCTATTCCTTCTTCTTGAGTGTATCCCTGTGCTACCAATCTGGCTTTGTTCTTGATGACTATCCCTCTCTCATCCTTCTTGTTTCTGAAAACCCATCTTGTACCAATTGCTCTCTTTCCTTTAGGAAGATCAACTAGAGTCCATACATTCTGAATCTTGAATTGTAGAAGTTCTTCCTGCATTGCTTCAATCCAAGATGGATCTTTCAAAGCCTCTGATGCCTTTTTAGGTTGTAACTGTGACATGAAACAGGCATGTTCAAAGGCAGCTAGACTGAATTCTGGAACTGCTGACTCAGCATCAGTAGATTCTTTGTGAACCACTGTCCTTGTCTTCACAGGAGTGCATGGATCACCCATTATCTGATTGAGAGGATGATACTTGTGAACTCTGAGTGTTGGCTCTCTGTCTGTCTGAAAAACAGTTCCTAGATTTGTATCATCTCCATCAGGACCACTTGATAGTTCAGCTTCAGGAACAGCTTGACTAGAATCTGGGACTGTTTCCCTTTGTGATGGAGTTATTCTCTCCAGACTTGGGATTTGCACTTCATAGTTTGGATTTGCATCATGTTGAGCATCCAGTACCCCTGGTGGGTCTCAAGATAGAAGTGGTATAACCGTATACTCATCCCATTGACCAGAATCTTCAACAGTCTGAAACTTTGTGCCAACAGCTTGAATGTTTGTGCTACCAGCATGAGAATTTGTGTGGGCAGCTTCAACCCTGTTTTCATCAGTTTCTGCAGTGTACTCAACAAACCTCAGAGAATTAGTTAGTGAGTCTAAATCAAACAACCAATCAGGACCAGTGCCTTTGACATTGGCAGTGTTTTCATTAAATTCAACATTGGCACTTTTTTCAATGGTTTTGGACACACTGTTATATACCCTATAGGCTTTGCTTTGAGTGGAGTATCCTACAAAGAAACCTTCTTCAGCCTTACTTTCAAACTTTCCTAAGTGAGTCTTAGTGTGCAGAATGGTGCATGAACAGCCAAAAGACTTTAGAAAGGCTATTAAGGGGACTCTATGATGGAATAACTCATATGGAGTTTTCCCTTGTGATTGAAAAACCTGTACCCTATTTAGAACATAACAAGTTGTATGGACTGCTTCTGCCCAAAAGGTCATTGGTAGTTTGGAATCAGCTAGCATAGTTTTAGCAGCCTCAATTAAAGTTCTGTTCTTTCTTTCAGCTACACCATTTTGCTGTGGTGTTCTTGGTGCACTATATTGCCTAGCAATACCTTTAGACTCACAGAAACTGTTTAGGATATGGTTTTTAAACTCAGTTCCATTGTCTAACCTTATCACCTTAACTTTTAAGTTGGATTGGTTTTCTATCTTAAGAATAAATGATTCCACTAGCTCAACAGTTTCATCTTTAGACCTAAGAAAGTATACCCAAGTGAATCTGGTGAAATCATCAACAATGACTAAACAGTAAGCCCTTTTATTCGAACTCAAAACAGATGTTGGACCAAAGAGATCCATATGAATAAGATGAAGAGCAGATGAGATTGAATTTACTTCTTTGGCCTTATGAGAAGATTTGTGTTGCTTGCCTTTAAGACATGCTACACAATGATCATCACAAATGAACTCCTTTTGTGGTAAACCTCTTACCAAATTCTTTTTTACCAGCACATTCATAGATTTGAAGTTCATGTGACACATCCTTCTGTGCCAAAGAGTAGACCCATTTGATGATGCTTTAGATATCAAACAACTTAAAGTACTTGATTTGGATAAAAGATCTGTGTCCAAACAGTAGACACTGTCCTTTCTTGGTGTTCTAAGTAAAACAAGATTTTCAGGTATTTTAAAATCTTTTGAAAGAACAATGCACTCAGAATCTGTGAAGACAACAATATTTTGTTTATCACAGATTTGAGACACACTTAATAAATTGTACTTCAGTTGTTCAACATATAAAACATAATTGAAAAGCATATTGCCTGCTTTGACAGTACCTTTACTTGTGACCTTACCTCCTTTGGAATTTCCTCCAAATGCAACAAACCCACCTTCAAAGCCTTTGAAGTTTGACAAGCAATCAGAGTTGCCTGTCATGTGCCTAGAGCATCCACTGTCCAAATGCCATCTTGTTTTATGTTGTGACCTGTGGTTGCCCTGCATAAATAAAAGCTTAGTTAGTAGTGGAGTAAACCCAAATCAAGTTGGTTTTGGGTTGTCCTTGTGCATTGATATAACTAAACACTGTCTTTGACTCTTATACTTAGTGAGATCCACTGATGGATTTTGTGGAGAGTATTTAGTTATGACATGAGGTATCCAGGTGTTTTGTACAACCTTTGCAGTAACAGTCTCAGATGATCCATCACCAGTCCCAGTTTTGAGCCTAGCAGTTTGAACTGAGTCTTTAGTGCTAACAGCTTCAGAATTTGCACTAACAGTTTTAACTTTAGGCCTGGCAGTTTCAACATTGGTATCAACAATTTCATCTGAGTTTTTGCCTTTAACACATCATATCTGTTTAAAATTTGATTTTGGTTTTGCTAAAACTTGTTTTTGGTGTGTGGACTGTTTGTTATTGACTTTTGAGAACCTGTGATCCACTGTTTTCTTTGGAACTGGTGCAACAGGTGGTTTGACCCTAAGATTTTTTGTGTTTTTAACAAATGCCTGTTTCTGAACCACAGTCTGTTTTGCAACAGATGGTTTGTACAAGCAATGTCTGGCCAAATGGTTTTTCCTGCCACAATGGAAACATCTTTTGACTGTTTGGATTGGAGAACCAGTTTTATTGGACCATAGCTGGTTCTTGTTCCTTTGATTTCCCCTTACCTGCTGTTGCTTGGGAAACTTTTGGAAACCATGCTTTTGGCATGTGCAGATTGGAACAGTCTTACCCCTTTTATTACCTTTTGAGGAAGATGCAGTGTTACAGTTAGAAGGTACAGAAATATGGGGAGCAGCATGGCATACACTCATCTTCTCTTTTCCTTTCTTACTGGGGTTTGGGGCTGCTATAGGTGCACTCATTGTTTTGTGTTCTTTCTCAACTTCTTTGCACTCACACTCTTCATTTTGAAGCAAATTTTCTTTAGAGGCAGAACTCTTTTCAAGGACAGGATCTATAATGGTCATAGACTCATCTAATGGTTCATTAACAAGCCTATCAGCAACTTCACTCATTGGATGAATGTATTTGTTGTTGTATGGAGGAGGAGTGGCTCTGTATCCTATACCTTCTTTGGGATTTAGCTGAGATTTTACCCTATCTTTAAATTGAACTTCCATTAGGTGTTCCAGCTTTTGATTTGCAAATTTGAAGTTTCCTAGATCTATATTGACAGATTCTAGTTTCTTATTAGCTTCTAACACCTTCTGTTCAGCCTCATCTAGTTTCTTATTTAGGGACTCTATTTTCTTATTTAGCTCCTTTTTCTCTCACTCATGATATGTTCTATCATGTCCCATTTGAATCTCATTATCCTTATAGTCATTCATCTGTTTTTCAAGATCTTCTATGGCCTGCATGTATTCATATCTCCTTTCTTCCATCTTAGCTAGAGTTTTGCACATGCTCTCATTATAATCTCTGTACTTTTTAACCATATTTTTGCATGTTTGAGAGCAGAGTTTAGCATTTACCTCAGATGATAGTTCAGTGGAAGTGATATTTGATGTTTCTGCCATTAGAGCTTGATTTTGAAACTCTACCTCTGTCTGATCACTCCAGTCAAACACATTGTCTTCTTGAGAGACAAGTGCTTGTGATGATGAAGCTTGATTGGTTTGCTGGGGTCTTGGTGGCTGTTGACCTTGGGATCTGCATTCTCTGGCAAAGTGACCAAGCTTGTGACATTTAAAGCATTCAACTTTGGATTTATCAAATGGTGATTTCCCTTATGTTCTGGCTTGAAAGTTGGATCTGCCAGTTCTTTTCAGAAACCTTTTAGCTCTCATAGTCAACATTGCATGCTGCCATTTTAAGTCCATCACTTCTAGATCATCTGGATGGATCTGTTCTAAATCTTCAGCATTTAGAGCAAACAGTCCATCATTGGCAACAAAAGCTTCATAATGAATTTCAGTAGAGTTACCATCTGCACCTGAAAAGGAATCACAACAGTTAGATTTTTCAGATGACAGTAGAGCAGTGTTATGATTATAAGAAAAGGATTTCTTTTTAGTTTCAAACACTCTCAGACTGTTGTAAAGATCATCCAGCTCTATTTCATCAAGAGTATCTTTGGTTCTCTATTGTGCAGCATAGACTGTCCACTCTTCACCAAGAGATCTAAGAAATTTTCTGTTTACTTCATCTTGATCCAAGCTGACTTTGGCACAGTCCAATTCACCTATTAGTTTGTTAGACCTGTCAAATATTTGAGTAAGGTTATTCTTGCAACCAGAAAAGTTTTCATATTGTTGTTTCAAAAGATCCTTTTGATTTCTCTTGGTGCTAGCATTGCTAGCAAATCTTTTCTCTAAAGCCATCCAAAGAGAATGAGCAGTGTAAAACTTTTTAAACTGGTGTTGATAAGCATTAGGAATGGCTATCTGTAGAAGTGTAAGAGCTTTCACTTCATTCATTCTAGCCTTTCTTTCAAGTTCAGTCTTTGGAGGAGTTTTTATGGGTTTGCCCTCAACATCAAGTTCAGGATCAACTACAAGAGGAAATTCAACAGCTTCCCATATGGCATAATCAATAAATTGAATGTGTTGTTGAATCCTGAGTTTCCACATCTCAAACTCAGTGGGTTTGAGCATAGGCACTTTGAGTCCTTGCCCAGATCCACTACTACCATTATCAAATTCCATTGCAGAAAATTAAAAATTTTAAAAGAAACCTTCTGACTTTGAAAACAAAGAAAAACCTATGGCTCTGATACCACTTGACAAGATCAAAATCACTACCTAAGATTAACTGGTTTGAATAAATCAGAGTACAAACTAATAACCTTGTATTGAATCAAAGTCCCATTAAGAAGTTTGCGGAATAACACTTAACTGTTTTAAGAAAAGCTTTCAAAACAAATAATCGCATAAACATAATCAATAATCAAAAATCACTTGTATTGCCAAACTGAACGATTACAATCACCTCTAATCTGTTTGATTAGACGAAGAACACATATTGTTCTTAGGGTTTTACAACCTTAGAGGCTTATTAAAACTTAATCAGAAAAGCAATTACAATTGAATAAACTTGTACATGCATACTTACAATAGAAAATCTATTCTATGTATATATACTGCTTTCTGATTTTTTTCCTTGATAAACTCTGATTTCTCTGATTGTAGATATGCTTGAATTTTCGAGTATATCTTTTCCTGAATATCAGCACTTTCTGTTTATTGAGCTGTTGAGCAGCTTGAAGTTTATTTGTTGAGCAGCTTGAGTTTGAACACTGGCAGCTTGAACTTTTGAACTAGCAGCTCGAACTTCTTCAACTAACAGCTTGAACTTTGTACTTACATAGAAAATCTACTAATAGTTCTAGAAATTTAACTAACAGCTTGACATACTTAGAGTATTTCCCAACATCAGTGTACACAACCATTTTAGAGAGAACGAGGTATGATCGAAATTTATCAAACGCAAAGATAACGGCGAGAAGTTCCTTCTCGGTGGTAGTATAATTCTCTTGAGCATCCGTTAACGTCTTACTTGCGTAATGAATTGGTTGGAAGTGATTATTGACTCGTTGGCCTAAAACGGCTCCCACGGCGAAATCGCTAGCGTCACACATAAGCTCGAAAGCTTGAGACCAATCTGGAGCTATCATGATCGGAGCATGTGTGAGCTTATCCTTAAGAAGATCAAAGGAATCAATCCATTCTTGAGAAAAGACAAACGGGGTGTCCTTTTTGAGAAGCTTAGTCATTGGGCGCGTGAATTTTGAAAAATCTTTGATGAAACGACGATAGAAACCCGCGTGACCAAGAACACTTCTAATGCCTTTCACATTTATGGGAGGAGGAAGCTTCGAGATAGTGTCAATTTTTGCTTTATCAACCTCAATTCCAACACTTGAGATCTTGTGTCCCAAGACAATACCCTCTTGTTCCATGAAATGGCACTTCTCCCAATTCAACACGAGATTTGTTTCCTCACATCGAGCTAGCATGCGATCAAGATTGGCTAAACATGAATCAAATGAATTTCCATAAAAAGAAAAATCATCCATGAAAACTTCCATGAAACTTTCAATCATGTCATTAAAAATTGCCATCATGCACCTTTGGAATGTGGCGGATGCGTTGCACAACCCGAAAGGCATCCGGCGATAAGCGAAAGTTCCATATGGGCAAGTATCCCGAGAATCCATCGAGAAAACAATAGAATTGATTTCCGGTCAATCGTTCTAACATTTGATCCATGAACGGCAAAGGAAAGTGATCCTTACGGGTTGCATCGTTTAGTTTGCGATAATTGATGCATACACGCCATCCCGTTACCGTTCTCATCGGAATGATCTCATTGTTTTCATTGTGAACGATAGTCATGCCACCTTTTTTGGGCACGACTTGAACCGGACTCACCCACGAGCTATCCGAAATCGAATATATCAACCCGGAATCAAGAAGTTTAATTACCTCTTTCTTGACCACCTCCATCATATTTGGGTTCAAACGACGTTGTCTTTGGACAACGGATTTGTAGTCCTCCTCCATGAGAATTTTATGCGTGCAAAACGAAGGACTATTACCCTTGATGTCGGTAATTTTCCAAGCAATGGCCCCTTTGTGGGCTCGAAGAATGTCAAGGAGTCTTTCCTTTTGATCACCCGTAAGATGAGACGAAATGATAACGGGTAATTTAGAATCCTCGAGAAGATATGCATACTCAAGATGACTTGGGAGCTCTTTGAGCTCAAGAATTGGTGGGTCTTCAAGAGAGGACTTGACCCGACAAGAATCATGACTATGAGATATGGATTCAACAACCAAAGAATGTGGGGGTGGATCAATGGTTGACAATGGTGCCAACACGTCCAAGTTCTCTTCAGAAATGAGAACATCATCCCCTTGATCAAGTGAAAATGTATCATTGCATTCTTTCTTTATGAATGATGCAAAATCAAAATCAAAATCCTCATCATATGCATGAATGTGATAACATGTGTCGTCTAACGATGATGGATGTTTCATGGCTTTGTCAAATGAAAATGTGACCGACTCATCACCTACTTTGAGAGTGAGCTTTTTGTCATAAACATCAATCATAGCACGCGAAGTGGCCAAAAATGGCCTCCCTAAAATAAGGGGAACGCGACTATCTTCATCCATATCCAAAATGACAAAATCCACGGGGAAGACAAACTTATCAACTTTAACAAGTACATTTTCAACAATTCCCCGAGGATACTTTAGCGAACGGTCCACTAATTGAATGCTCATTCAAATTGGTTGCGGATCTACTAAATTTAACTTTGCATACAAAGATGTGGGCATCAAATTTATGGTTGCCCCGAGAATTGCCAATGCATTAGTGATTACTAAGTTACCAATATGACAGGAATAGTGAAACTCCCTGGATCGGTCATCTATTATGGCAACTTATTTTGAAGTAAAGTCGAGCATCCTTCATTCATAACCACGGATGAAACATCTTCAAACTTCCTTTTGCTGGTGATGATTTCCTTGAGAAACTTTGCATATGTAGGCATCTGTGAAATAACATCAACAAACGGTAAGTTGATATGCAATTATTTAAAGAGTTCAAGAAATTTACCAAACTGTGCATCCTCTTTTTCCTTTCTTAACCGGCTAGGATAAGGAACTTTTGTCTTAGCTATCGGCACTTTGGTGGTAGAAGGAGGTGGGATTTGCACTGTACTTCCTGGGCTTGAATTTTGTGCATTATCCGTTATGGTCTCCTCTTCTTGATTTACCTGCACATCATCAATAACAACATCATTTGAAACTGTATGAGAAATAGGTTCGAGAATCTTACCACTCCTCAAGCTAATTGCCTTGACATGTTCTTTCAGGTTCGCTTCCGTGTTCGAAGGCAATGTACCCTTTTCTCTTTTAATGGGAATTGTGCAAGTTGGTTCATCTGCTTTTCCAAGTTCTGAATCGAAGCTTGTTGGTTCCTCACAATATCCTCGAGGGTTGGTTTGGCTTCGGATGATGGTTCAGTGGTATTGGTTTGTTGTTGAGATGTGTTGGTTTGTCAGTTTTGGTATTGAGTGGTGTTTGGATGTCTGGGTTGGTATGTTGTGTTTCTTTGGTTAGATGTCGAAGAACCAGCTCCTTCAAATCCTGGTGGAATTGTAGGCACCTCATTTTGTTGATGCCATCGAAAATTCGGATGATTTCTATTATCAACATTCAGATTATAATACTACTGAGGTGGTGGCTGAAATGCTAACTTTCCCTTCGGGTTATCATACCGATCCCCATACGAATATAACACATCTTTGGTTTCTTCAACATCTTCGTCATCCTTGCCACAATCTCTTGCCGTGTGTGGCCCTCGACATAACTGACAAACTTCTTGGATGGATTTTATTGTACTTTGTCGCGTGAGAAGTTTAAGCTTTTTAGTGCATTCATTCGTTGTATGTGGACCATCACAAAGTTAACAAACATGGGATACTGCCTTAGGATTTTGAAGCTGAACAATCTCTTTTCCCATTCTTCTTATCTCTTCTTTTAGTGAACTCACATCATCACTTTGTTTTAAAGCTCCCCGGATTGCTCTATGCCTTGATGAATGCCACTCATGAGTGCTAGTAGCTGCTGTTTCAATTGCCTTATATGCTTCATCGGGCCATTTATCCATCACACATCCTCCAACGTTAAGATCCAAAATCTGCCTTGTTAAAAATAACAAGCCGGTATAAAATGTATACACTTGATCATATACGCTCAATCCATGATGTGGACACTTCCTCAATAAACCTTTGAATCGTTCCCATGCTTCATATAATGACTCCTCGTTTTCCTGCAAAAAATTATTAATGTCACTTTTTAATCGAGCAGTTTTAGAAGGAGGGAAATACCGCATTAGAAAACGATCAACAAGCTCCTCCCAAGTAGTGATTGATTGTGGTGTGAGTGATTCAAACCATGCTTGAGCTGCTCCTCGCAATGTATATGGGAAAAGTCTTAAGTGTAGAGATTCTTCGGGCATTTCTCGAATTTTTATCATGTCGCAAATATTTAAGAATCTCGTGAGATGAGCATTTGGATCTTCAGATTCAAGACCATCAAAAGGACACATTTGACTAAGATATTTGAGTCTTGATCTCGTAATGTGCTGCTTGCACAGGTCGACGAATAATTGCTGATCCGGCCCCAGTATTGGTGGCTTTTGCTCGTTCACGCATTGTGCGTGTATCTTCTTGATCACCCATCACTAGTTCAACTCTAGGTTTGTCTTTTGGTGTAGATCTTTCTAAGTTCTCAACCACAATAGGTGCAACGTTGACTGGTGTCGATGGTGATCCTTGTCTGGTCTCCATGTTAACTTCTTTTTGTTTGTTGTGCCTTCGAATCAACTTATCAGGATCCGACAATGGTTCCGTAAGTTCCAAAAGAAGATTTCTGTTCATACAAACCTACACAACAAAGATAAACCAACGTGTGATCTTGACCAAAACAAATTAGAGCAATACGAATAAAAATAATACAATAAAAGTAACTTTCGGGGATGAATCCCCGAAAGGATCACTAATATAAAAACTTTCAACCCTTTTCACAATTACCGTTTGTCCCCGGCAACGGCGCCAAAAACTTGATGTTCCGCTAGCACACCTTGATTTTAATTATGAAAATGAATATAAATATACTAAAAATAGCGACAATTAGACAAGTATCACCTATCGTATGCTAATATAGTATAAGTAACTCCAGGTATCGAACACAGGGACAAATGTAAATTTATGAAGAAAAAGTTGTAGTTAACAATTAGCTATGTTGGAGATGCTTTAAACTTTTTATAATACTAGAATTTATCGGTATTGAGATTTAACACAAACACACTTTATGAATTAAGGGATAAGAAATTTTTTTTATGGCTAAAACACTATCAAGAAAGCATGTAATCAAATGGATTTACGCCCCCTAAACATCGGATAATAACAAACAATTAAACACGGATTGGATAAAATGTTGGAAGAATTAAAAGATAAAATCACTCGAATCTCTTATACATGATCAAATCCTTTATTTCCAAATAAATGATATTAAGGGCACTCAAATCTCTTATACATGAACTCTCTATCAGCTATCAATGTAAACATTGATTAATTGGTTACACAGATCTCTCAAAAATAACCAACTAACCCCACAACTACTAACTTGAACACGCAAATTTCTTATAAATGTTCAAATTATGAATTATGCGAAAACCGAAAGTTTACATAAAATTTTACAGAACTTTGAAAGGTGATTTCGTTCGCACAAAATACACAACTTTATATTAGATTTTCATCAGAAATATAAACCAATTTAAATCATCTAGTTAACACTATTTAATCTCATCATTTTTCTATCTCTAGACAAAATCCTTAATAAATTAGTTTTTCCATAACTTATCAAGAATGATCATTTATCATTTTCCTAATTCTCATTATGAAAATAACAAATAAACACGACGAGATTATATAGTGATTAACCAAACAATGAAGATTAACAATCAAGGTAACGTAAAACATAACATTAATATCCAATCATCCAAATTAGCAATTATCCAATGATTAGGGTTTGATTACCCAAATGATTACATTAGAAAACTACTCCATAACGTAGTAAAACATCCACATTATCGATGAGAGAAATTTAAATATTTCAATGTAGCAAAATGTAAGAAAAACTCCCCGAACTATGTTGGTGATGATGAAATGAAGGCTATTCTTGATTGAATCCACAAGTTGCAACGATTTCACGGCCTTTTCTTCTCCAAAAATTCGTCAAGAAGTGTGTGTTTTGTCTCTCAAAACCGTCTCTTTTTTCTGCAACAAACTAGACTTTTGTAATTCTGAAACGACTCGCCGAGTCGCTAAATCGACTCGTCGAGTCGATGATGTGTCGCTCTACCATTGGACCGTCCAAACCGAACGCCTTACTTCTGGAAAAGTAGATGACTCGCCGAGTGGGAATGGGTGACTCGCCGAGTCTCTTTGCTGGTGGCTTCTCATTGGTTGTGGGGAAAGGAGTCTTTCGTATGAATTTTTAAATCGACTCGCTGAGTCACCATCAGGAAACTGGCAATTCTCCATTTTTCTTACAACACAACCTAAAAATAACAATAATCACAATAAGCGCATACTTTTCCCATAAAAACACACTTTTATCAATGAAACCACAAGGATATCGCCTTATAAAACATGTATAAAATAGGCGATATCACCTGCCTCAAAGGCAAGCAACTCAAAACTTCTCATAAGGCCAAAGAAGTAAATTCCATCTCAACTGCATTACAACTACTGCATATGGATCTTTTTCGTCCAACATCTGTTTTGACTTTGGATAAAAGAGCTTACTGTTTAGTCATTGTTGATTATTTCACCGGGTTTACATGGGTCTATTTTCTTAGGATTAAGGATGAGACTGATGAGTTTGTTAAATCCTTTATTCTAAAAATTGAAAACCGATCTAACTAAAAAGTAAAGGTGATCTGGTCAGACAATGGAACTGAGTTTAAAAATTATGAACTAAACAGTTTTCGTGAGTTAAAAGGAATTGCAAAACAGTATAGTGCACCTACAACACCACAATAAAATGGGGTAGTTGAAAGGAAGAATAGAACATTAATAGAAGATGCTAGGACCATGTTAGCTGACTCCAAATTGCCAATGAATTTTTGGGCAGAGGCAGTTAATACAGCCTGTTAGGTTCTAAATAGGGTCCAAGTTGTCCAGTCACAAGGAAAAACTCCTTTTGAGTTGTTTCACCATAGGATTCCCTTAAATAACTTCCTAAAACCCTTTGGTTGTCTAGGCACGATCCTGTATATTAAAACTCACTTAGGTAAGTTTGAGAGTAAGTCTGAGGAAGGATTCTTTGTAGGATACTCCATGTTGGTACATCCGGTGTGACGACGGCAGTCTAGTTTTGTTATTGATATCATGATTGTGTATGATGTTTACATTTGCATGGTAAGTTCTAGACTATCATAATAAGTTCTAGATTAAGTTCTAGAATAAGTTCTAGGATAAGTTTAAGAGGAGCGTCTACTAGAACTTACAAGTTCGTGAGGAGCGTATGCACGAACTTATAAGTTCGTGAGGAGCGTCTTCACGAACTTATCATCTATATATTAAACTTTTCATTGCGAAATCGTTGATCTTTGACGGCTCAGAGGTTCTGTCGAACTTGAGAGCAAACAGAGCATCCGTTCGTTTTATTCCGAAACATTTGCATAGAATTAGCAGAGGAGGCGATTACGAACATACAGGCGATTTTGTGTGTGTTCTTGGAGAGAATCACGTGTCGGGGCGTTCTAGTTTGCGTCTATCATCGTGTGTGTCTCCCTGTTCCGTGTATGTGGTCTATCCGTCAAACCGCTAACGAGGATTCCGCACTCGTTGGACGGCGTCGCGTCAAGATAGGATCCGTAGGAAGGCGACTTTACAAGTGGTATTAGAGCCATAAGCGTGTTCTTCGTGTTCATAATCAACATCCGTGGTTTCTTGGCGTTTTTGACGGGAAAATGATATCTTTGGTTAGTTTTTCGAGTTAAACAAGCAAGATAACGGAGAAAAGTTTACATTGGTTCATCTTTTTGGTCGAAATCAGTATTTTTAGACTTGAAAATATTGGTTTAAACTAAAAACTTGAAAAAAATCAAACTTTTAGCCGTTTTTTGAACTTGCGGCGCTTGAACATAGGGGGTATTAGGGTTTGTTCGAATTTGACTGAAATTTCGAACTTGTCAGAAAATACGCTCCTCACGAACTTGCATTATGGTTTCATTTGAATTTGGCTAAGATTCGAATTTGCTAGCATTCGAATTTGTCAGACTTCGAACTTGTCAGAAATCTCGAACTTGTCAGAATTTCGAATTCGTTGATTTCGAACTTAATGAATTTCGAATTTAATTTCAAATGAATTTATTATTAAACTAATTCGATCTTATTGAAGTTCGAAAGGGTTTATTTTAAATCAATTTCAAATTAAATTAATTAAGTTCTAATTCAAAAAGTTTAGAAAGAATGACTAGTTTGCAAAAGTTTATCGAAATGGACCATGAAGTTGGCAAGGCAAATTCTCCACCAAAACTGATGAGGTTGGAAGACTACTACTGGTGGAAGGATAGGTTTGCTGACTTTGCGCGTTTCAACGACATGCGAATGTGCATCTGTATCGATGAGGGATACATTCCACCTACTAAGGAGTTTGAGGGCCGTCAGAGAGTCTTGACATATCAAAAGATGAAAGATGATGACAAGAAACTGTATGAGGCCGAAAACAGAGCTTTTTCTATCATTCGCATGGCACTACCTCAGAAGATTCTACACACCTTGAGAAATCATAGGACTGCTAAAGAGCTATCGGATGCTCTAGAAAAAAGGTGTGAGGGAAATCCAAGGGTACGCAAGGGAAGGACCGAGATGCTGAAACAGCAGTTCGCTATTTTCAAAGCATTGAAAACCAAAAAGCTGGATGAGACAATAACAAGATTTTATCATCTGCTGACAGAGCTGGATAATCACAATGTTGATTATCGAGAGACTGAGAAGATAGAGAAGCTTCTTGATGCTTTACCAGCGAAGTGGGAAATGTACACAGCGCTTATCAAGCATGATGAAAAAATTTTTGAGACTCTTACTCTAGAAGGAGTGATAGGAACGCTGAGGGCATACAACTTTCAGTTACAAAAGAAGGAACGGGAATATAATCAGGTACAAGATCCTGAGATGTACTTTGGTAAATCTAAAACATCTAATTCTAGTGTACCTAAGTCTGAAGCCTCAACATTTTATTCTGGAGAACAAGAAGGCATACCAAGAGAAGCAGAAGAATCTTATGACGGGCCTTTCTGGGTTTTTCAAATCTGGATGATCAGCCACAGGCATCTACTTCAGGATCATCGTCTCAGGGATACACAAAAATGCCAATGACTGCTAAAACTGCAGAGGAGCAACTGAAGCTTCTAGCATCGTTTGTAGCAGCTTACAGGAATTGTATTCAAGGGAAAATAATTGATCCAGCTCTATGGGAAGAAGATTATGATCAGGTGGATCCGGATGACTTGGAACAAATGGACCTACAATGGCATTTGGCTATGGTCACATAGAGATTGAAGAGGTTCATGAAAAGAACGGGAAGAAATCTAAGTGTGAACAATGTAGGATTTGATAAGTCAAAAGTTAAGTGTTATAACTGTCAGGGGTTGGGACACTTTGCGAGAGAGTGTCAAAGACCTAAGATGGATAATCATCAGAACTCGGGACGTCAGTATTCAGCCAGTTCATGGAATCAGAGATCAGGGAATCAGGGTTCAGTAGCTGGTTTACTTACTAATGTAGGGTCTAACAAACAGTTAGATGACACATATGATTGGAATACACATCCAGTGGCGAATACTAGGGCTTTCATGGCCGAAGTGACAGAAACGGATATGGGAGCAGAAGAGGAAAATAAAGATGATACGCAACAGTCTGATTCAGATCCTTTGGTGATGGAAATTACTGAGGAGCTGACTACTTTGGAGTTTGCAGCTCAGATGACCAACATCGAATCTGGTCAGAAAATGGTAACTCTGAACTTTTCTACTTTTCATGATTTATGTGCTTTATGTACTACTTTGAATTATAAATTGAATTTAGTGCTAGAAACACATTCATCTATGACTGCTCAAATTCAATACTTAAAATCACATAATGCTAATTTATTAGACATTAAGGAAGATCTTCAGGCCAAACTGAGAAATGATGCTCAAGATTTAATAGTTCTGAATGACAAATTAATTGAACAAAATGTCAGGAATGAACTAATTTATGAGCATGTAGAGTCACTGACCAAAGAGATCTCTCTTAGAGATATGGAATTAGATGAGTCTAGGGCTAAGGTTACTGAGGCAAATAGCAACCATGTACCTACTCCTCAGGATGAGACCAATGATATGGTTAAATCAGAGGTAGTCAAGGCAACAGAGTCTTTTAAAGTATCTTCAACTACTCCTCAGGTTAGGCAAACGGTACAGTGTGTTCAGTCTAGTTGTAAGCCAAAACTAGAAGAAGAAAAGACTGTAAGGAATTATAACAAAAGGGAGTTAAACCAAGCTGTTGATACAAACAATCAGGGCATTAGTAAGACACCAAGGTCAAAGAGTGCCTATAAGAAATCTGTTGACAAGATGTCTTGTTTTAAGTGTCATGAGACAGGACATGTTGCTTCAGGTTTTCCCTACAAAAAGTCAGAGTGTTCACTAAACATAGGGAAACAAGAGCAGCAAACCTTAAAAACAATGCTTAGTGATATAAGCTGGAGTAGTTCTCAAATTTCTGAGAAGAACTCAATTGTGATGTCACGTCTAGGTATTCGACAACCACCGGTATCTCTCAGACAAAATGACAGACTTAGGAATAATTCACCGAATAGGTCCCCTAGTCAATCAATGTCTGGCCCCCAATCCATCATTAGGAATAATACACCTAAGAGGAGTCACACTCTAGTTAGGTTTAATTCTCCTAATAGACATAAGACACCAGGTAGAGCCCAGAATTATCAAACTGAGATGTATTATAACAGAAATTATTCAAGGGCTGAACCACAAAGACCTACCCAAAGGCCGAGAGTGGATGTTATTCACTTGAATCCACAACCTATTCTTGATCAAAAGCCCAAGTCACCTGAAAGGAGAGATGGGTATTTGAAAGAATTCACGTTTGTGGATGAGAATGGTATTACCAAGTCAGTCATTACTTAGGTTCCCTGTGATAACTAACTTGTCTTGTTTAGTGTGCAGGGGTTAGCTACAGGTCCAAACAATAAATGGTTTGAGGTTAGTGGTGGCTCTTGACACAGGACAGAGGTACAAAGGGCTAAACAGCAGACATGTTTTTTGGGTCCTTAGACCAAGTTGAGGACTCCTATGGGAAAAGGGTAAAGCATGGTAATTGATAACATTGATGGTAAGAACAACTATGCGGATCTTTTCACAAAAATATTTGTTAAGTCACGCTTTGAGTTGTTAGTTTAACTAAATGGTATGTGTAATCCAGAGTAACTTGACCTTAGTAGATTTTCTTTCCTTTTATAGTAAGTTAGTAGCTTAGTAGAGTTTCTTTCCTTTTATAGTAAGTTAGTAAGTTAGTTTATTAGCTTTTCATAAATAAATGAAAAACAAAAAAAGAGAGAAAACCATAAAAAGTTCAAAAAAAGAGAATATTAGAAAAATGAGTTAAGTCTTAGATACATAGGTTCAAAGTGACGAAAATTAGCACAGTCGAAACAATCTCTAAGTGTTAAGCTTTCACACATAATGCACCTTAAATTCTAAGTGATATGCACTTTCCTGTTTGATGTGTGGGTAGGCATAATACATAAAGGAAATCTCAAACGCTAATAAATAATCAAGAAAAAGTCTTATGTGTAACTAACTTAGATGTATGACCAAAAGGTCTTAATCTCTATGTTAAAGACATACACACAATGATTCTAAATGAGGTATGCAAATTTTCTGGGGGGATGTATAGCACCATCAAAATACATCTTAAAAGAAAAGAAAAGAAAATTTTTTGATAAAAATGAGAGAGTCAAAACAAGTCGCTTTGTTGTACGTGAGTACAGACCTGTCACCTCTGTTTTGACTCGAGCTATCAAGATAAGTTGCTTTGTTGTACGTAACTACAGACCTGTCACCGTTGTCTTGTTAACTTAAAAGGAACTCTAAGACAAACTAAGACACTCTGTTGTATGTAAGTACAGAACTGTGTCGGACGTTTGCCTTTCTAAAGAAAATTTGAAATACCAAAAAGTTATAATCATTGTGTGTCTGCCTTGATCATAGAAGTATATCTAAGTGTGGGATATGTAAGGTAGTCTCTTGATAAATAAAAAGGACAAGAGATATTCCAAAGTGAAAAATGTTTAAAGGGAAAATCGTACCGACAATCGACTTGAAATGTATATCACGACAAACAATCAAAGAAATCAGAAATTCCTAAGTGTGAAAGTGTAATACCGAAAGTGCGTATGACACCGCTATCTGATTGAAGCTTCTTTGACTATCTCGCAAAAATATTCTGTTAGTATAAGTCGTAATTTTTTAAGTACTTTTGAGTAGTTTTAATTTTGTATTTACTTTATTTTATTTTATTTTAATTTATTTTATTTTAAGTAGGATAAAGGTCAAAGTTACTAGGAAGCATTCTAGTTGGAAAATGTGAAGACCACCCCTTGCGGGGCGGTTCTCACCAGTCTAGGTCCCACATCATTCAATACGATATCAACCATAACTAAGATAGAGTAATTAATTGCGGAATATTAAATTACAGTACAAATTATTAGGATTTAAGTTTAATACATATTACCGTTTTTAAATTAAACTTATAAAGGGCACAAGTCTAATCTAATTAATATCATCATATAATCAAAATAAATCTACCCAGATCACCATAATATCATCATCCAATTAGTACCAAAAAGGGTTTGCTGAGTAGAGGTCTATGATACTTCTTGTCTTGATCGTGTAAGACCTAAGAACTAGGTCCAGCAGGTGACTTTCCTTTGTCTTTTCCTGTAAAAATATTAATGTAGCAACCGTAAGCAAAGCTTAGTGAGTAAATAGATTTTCAAATTAACATGCATGTCAAGCGGATCATCAGTCTAGCGTGATATGTCTTGGCTGCCGCTACAGCCCTCATGATTGAGACATAGAAGTCATAGAGTCGGATGATGCTCAAGCCACGCTCACGCTTAAATCGTGGGGATTAGCCACATACTGGGCTAGCTACCAGTAAATCAACATGGCGGAACATAGGAGGTCATTAACATCTCAATAGAACTGGTGAAATAGCCAGGTCTAGAACAATAGACCAACAAGGCTAGTCAAGCTGAATCAAATGTCAAAGTATATGCAGTGATGAAGCATACGTATTCAATGTCATGATAGCAGTAATCTCAAAGCAGTATCAGAAAATGAACTATAAATGCAATAACATAAGAAATGATAGTCAAATAGCTATAATGATCCACTGGGCAACACCCATCCATGGTGTGCACATGTCACAATCCAGCTGATAACATGAATGTCAAATAAATCTAGCATCAACAATATGTCTCAACCGGAAATTCAAGCATGTTAAATCTGAATATCTATAACTCACAGTGTTGGGTCTTTATCAAACAGATGTAAAATGTGCCACCTGAGTTATCTCAGGATTTTATCTCAATCTGTTCTCTGTCAAATCAAATCTTTGACCCACTTTATAAATCTTTAAATCTTTGTTCAGAATTTCACTGAACCTGTCCAGAATTATCATATCAATATTTTGTCAATATCAACATCTTTAAAATCTTTATTTTATCTGATTCTGATAACTGATCATTCATTTAATTTTCTTTTGTTCATTTTTAAATTCTCAAAGGATCAATATTTTATATATATTAATATATAATTATTTTGCTAATTATCTTGTTATTTTATGCATTGTCTATGTATTTTATACAATATATTCGAATTTAAGGAGTGGGTTTCGAATTTAATATTTAAATTCGAAATCAATACATAAATGCATAGTGATTTGAGTAATAAAATGCATTAGCTTAAATTTTTGATATTAAATAGTCAAATAAAATTAAGGGTTAAAGTCGTATAATAGTTGTGTACTTTTTAAAATGTATCGATATGGTACGTGTACTATTTTAATTAGTCATATTACACGTGTACTTTCTGAATCGTTCAAATATGATACGTGTACTACATTATTTCATACCAATATGATACATTTCGTAACCGGTTACTGGCTATATCTGTTAAGAGTGAAATTTCTCTTTTTATTAATGTTCAAATTTCCTTAATTGAAGCATCAAATACACTCTCTCGTCCTTGTGATAACCTGGTAGGAGAAATCACACAGCACAGCCAACTTCAAACACATACTGACCTCTATAGAAATCTCCAATGACGATCTCCACCGTTCAGAACGAAGAACTATGTGTTGCGAAGCTTCTCCTGAAATTTCACGCAGATCCAACGGTGAACAAGTTTGTACCTACGATTCTCCCACAACTGCGCAAAGCTAGACGAAATGACGGGTCCCAAAAAGTAAAGGTATCATATTAGCAATATAAAAAGTACAGGTACTATATCGATACACCTTAAAAAGTATATTGCTATTGTACGACTTTAGCCCTAAAATTAATGATTAAATACCATGATTTTTAAAAATCAAATTTTCACCTAATATATATACTAAATTCGATTTATAGCATTAAAGTCGAATGAATTTGATAAATTCGAGGACAATTTCGAATTTGAATGTCATTTCGAATTTAATGGTTAAATTCGAATATATTTCGAATTTAATTCCATTTCGAGTTTGTTCTATGTATTTTCGAGTTTGTTCTTGGCAACTCGAGTTTGTTCATATTTGCAGCTTTAAAACATACATTTTTAGGCCTAAAATCACGAATATGTTACGTAACAAACCTATGTTCGATTATATTATACAAATTCTAGTTAAACTCCATAAAAATAGCTTTAAATTTCATAAAACTAATAAATTCGAAAAAAAAAACCGAAATATATAAAAACTTAAAAATATCGATTCTTACCTCAAATTCGTATGAAATCACGCATGTAATAACAGATTCGTGTAGAATTCTTTAAGATCTTTCCAATGATATATAGAACTCGATAATCGGCCGGTCGGTTTGGGAGATAATTTAGAGAGAAGGTAGAGAGAGAGTAGAGAGAGAAAGTTAGAGAGTGAGAGTAGAGAGAGAGAATCTGATTTTTAATTAATAAATCACGTTTATATACTTCATCTAGTTATATTTGCTAGTTAACCCACTTTCATCTTTGTATATTATATCTCTTTTATTTAATTATCTTTAATAATTTATTAATTCATAATATCAATATTTATATAATTTAATTAAATATTTCATAACTTAATTAAATTATAATTCAAATAATGTAACATTATTATATTATCGGTTCAAAATACTGAATTTATAACTGGGTCAAAAGTTAGGTTGTTACAGAATGGCCTCCACCACGCACAAACTTCGTCCCCGAAGTTAGCTATGTTCGAACAGACTGGGATATGTTGCTTTCATGACATCTCTGGATTCCCAAAACTGATGCGAACCTTTATGGTGTTTCCACTGGACGAGCACCATCTGTATATCTTTATTTCTAAGCTTCTTAGTCTTCGAGTCCAGAATACGTTCTGGCTCTTCAACCACTCTAAGCTTTTCATCAATTTGCAAGTTAACGTGTGGTATTTGAACTTCTCTTTCATCGGCTAAGCTCTTTCTCAAATGACTGACATGGAATACAGGATGTATTCCAGATAAGTCCGCTGGCAGTTCAAGACGATAAGATTGATTTCCTATCTTTTCGACAATCTTGAACGGACCGATGAATCTTGGAGCTAGCTTGTTTCTCTTTATGAATCTTACCACATTCTTCATTAGAAATACTTTCAGCATCACCCAATCGTTAACTGCAAAGCTTATTGATCTGTGTTGATTATCATAATATGACTTCTGCCTGCTCTGAGCTTTAAGAATGTTCCTTCTGACGAGTTGAATCTTCTCATGAGTCAACTGTAGAAGGGCAGGACCCGCTATAGGTGATTCACCTGTTTCGCGCCAACAGGTGGGAGTTCTGCACTTTCTTCCGTATAGAGCTTCAAAAGGAGCCATCTTGATCGTAGAATGATAACTGTTGTTGTAAGAGAATTCGACCAACGACAAGTGGTCATCCCAGTTACCACCTAGATTAAGAACATAGGCACGAAGCATATCTTCGAGAGTAAGGATAGTACGCTCACTCTGGCCATCTGCATTAGGATGAAAAGCAGTACTCATAGAGATCCGAGTACCCATCCCGTCTTGTAGAGCTTGCCAGAATCTAGATGTGAAACAACTATCACGATCAGATACGATAGATTTCGGCACACCGTGACGAGAAATTATTTCTAAGATATACAACTGTGCCAATCTATCAAGGGAGTACGTCTCTTTCATCGGTATGAAGTGAGCTGACTTCATTAATCGGTCCACGACTACCCAGATGGAGTCGTGCTGTCTTTTGGTTTTCGGCAGCTTCGTGATGAAATCCATAGTTATATGCTCCCACTTCCACTCAGGAACTGGCAGTGGTTGCATATTCCTGAAGGGTTTCTGATGTTCTGCCTTAACCATCTGACATATTCTGCAGCTTTCAACATAATGACCGATGTCTTTCTTCATTCCTGGCCACCAATAATCGGCTTTCAGATCAAAATACATCTTTGAGCTGCCAGGATGAACAGATAACTTGGACCGATGGGCTTCAAATAGAAGGGTGTTGCGGATAGAACCATATTTAGGAATCCAGATTCGGTTTCCCTTGAGACAATGAAGTCCCAAATGATTCATAGATAGAAATTGAAATTGCCCTTTAAGATTTTCAGAACCGATATTCTCTTCTTTCAGTGCTTCAGCTTGAGCAACTCGGATGTCTTCAATAAGATCAGAAGAGAATATAACCGGAGTTAGGGCATAGCAGCACTTTTCTGGATAAACTTTTCTACTCAAAGCATCCGCGACAACATTAGCTTTGCCGGGATGATATAGGATCTCGCAATCATAGTCCTTGATAAGCTCCAAGGACCGTCAATGTTTCATGTTTAGATCCTTTTGAGAGAAAAGATGTTTGAGACTTTTGTGATCGGTGTAAAGCTGACATCGAGTCCCATATAGATAGTGACGCCAGATCTTCAGAGCAAAGGTAACGGCAGCCAACTCAAGATCATGAGTTGGTGCACTTTTCTCGTAGTATTTCAATTGCCTTGAAGCATAGGCAATGACTTTTCCCCTTTGCATTAGAACACATCCTAAGCCAGTACCAGATGCGTCGCTGTAAACGACAAAATCATCATTGCCTTCTGGTAAGGCTAGGATCGGCGCTTGAATAAGCTTTTGCTTCAGAGTTTCAAATGCCTCTTGCTGTTTATCAGCCCACACGAAAGGTGTATTCTTTCGTGTTAACATCGTAAGTGGCACAGCAATCTTCGAGAAGTCCTTTATGAATCGCCGATGATAACCGGCCAATCCAAGGAAACTTCGGATTTTAGAGGCATTGCGAGGCGTTTGCCATTTTTGAACGGCCTCAACTTTAGAAGGATCGACGGAAATACCTTCTCCAGAAACAACATGGCCAAGGAATTAAATCTATAAAAGCAATAAAGTAGAGTTTCAAGTTTTGTTCAATCAAAGGACGCTTAAGATATAACTCAAGACAATGTAAAGTTATACCTGTCTGAGCCAGAATTCGCACTTAGAAAATTTTGCATAGAGTCTTTCTTTTCTCAGTAACTCTAGCAATTGCCGCAAATGAATAGCATGATCAGCCTCCGTTTTGGAGTAAATCAGAATATCGTCTATGAATACGATAACTGACTTATCCAGCATCGGTCTGCACACGCGATTCATGAGGTCCATGAACGCCGCTGGTACATTCATTAAACCAAACGGCATTACGAGAAATTCGTAATGACCGTATCTTGTTCGGAAGGCTGTCTTCGGATTATCCTCATCTCTGACTTTCAACTGATGATACCCAGAACGAAGATCTATTTTCGAGAAGTAGCTGGCTCCTTGTAGCTGATCAAACAGATCATCGATCCTGGGCAGAGGATATTTATTCTTTATAGTAACTGTGTTCAACTCGCGGTAGTCGATGCACATACGGAAAGTTCCGTCTTTCTTTTTGACAAATAAGACAGGTGCACCCCACGGAGATGAACTCGGTCGGATAAACCCCTTTTCCAACAGCTCTTGCAACTGTTTTGACATTTCCTACATTTCTGCAGGTGCAAGTCTGTAAGGAGCTTTTGCAATGGGAGCCGCACCAGGAACTAAGTCAATGCCGAATTCGACTTGACGTTCTGGTGGCACTCTAGAAATATCATCGGGAAAGACGTCTGGAAACTCACAGACGATAGGAATGTCAGCTAGGGTTTTCTTTTCAGAGTTAGATTCAGAAGAGACGTAGCACAGATAAGATTCACGACCCTTAGACAAACATTTGCGAGCTTTCTCTACAGAAATGAAGCAGTGAGCACCTTTTCTTTTCTCTCCCTTGATCTCCAATACTCGGCCGTCTGAGGACTTGATTCTGATGATCCAACGGTTGCATACGATCGTTTCTTCATTGTTCGTTAGCCAGTCCATGCCGATGTTAACGTCAAACTCTTTTAGCGGAATCGGTATAAGATCGAGGTTGAATACAATATTACTTACTAGCAGTGTGCAGTTTCGATAAACAGAATCAGCCATAACATAGTTGTTACTGGCTGTCTCAATATCAAGTATCACGGGAAGCTTCGAGGGAGATTTATATAATCTTTGAGCAAAAGTAGTTGATATGAAGGAACGACTAGCACCGGAATCAAATAATACGCGAGCAGTAATTGAGTTAAGCATGAACGTACCGGTAACTACGTCAGGTGTTTCTCTTGCTTCCTTAGCTGTTATTTGAAAAGCTCGAGTCCTTGCGGTCGGAGTAGCAGCTGAACTATTCATCGTAGATCCTCCTGCTGACGACTGTGACTGTCCTCGTTGCCCGCTTCGACACTGATACATAAAGTGTCCTCTTTTCCCGCATTTTGCACATCCACGTCCCTGCTGTGGGCATTCCTCGCTGCTGTGACCAATTCTATTGCAAGCAAAACATGTGACGTCATCTGGGTTACATAGCCCCATATGTGACCTTCTGCATCTCCTGCAGAATCGTGGCTCGTTTGTCAGTGAATACGCTTGGGCTTTCGGTTGGGATTGCTGAGATTGCTGGGACTGGGATTTGTTTGGCCTGAAGAATCTGCCGAATCTCTGCTTCTTCGGAGGAGAAGGACATGTTGGATTAGCTGATGGAGCATAAAGCTGATTGCCATATTCTACGTATCCCCTCTCGATCTGTCTGGCCGCTTCCACCATTTCCAGATAGGACCTATACTTTATCGCGCTCATCGGGTGCCGATATCTTGGGTTGAGTCCTCCGCAGAATCTATTCATTTTTCTTTCTTCGGTAGCTACTTGATATGAGGAGTAACCACAAAGCCGAGAGAATTCGTGTTCGTATTCATCAACAGTTTTGGTTCCCTGAGTCAGCTGCATCAGTTGAACCTCCATCTTATCTTGTTGGTCGATCGGACAATATTTTGCGTTGAACATATCAAGAAACTGGTTCCATTCTAGAGTCTGTATCACCTCTTCTCCATATATGCTCCTCTGAGTCTTCCACCAAGCACGAGCAGCTCCAACAAATAACGCAGACGCATAACTTACTTTCTTTGAATCTAAGCAGTCAGAGATTCTAAAGATCTCTTCGGTATGACTGATCCAATCCATCGCCTGAATCGGATTCACTGTACCCTCAAAGTTTAGGGCACCGCTCGCTTTGAAATCCTTGAACTTACAGCCTTTAGGCTGCTCGATTTGGGGTTCAGGAGTAGAGTTATCAGAATCAGATTCTTCATTCTGGACTTGCTTATCTTTTCGCTTATTTTTCATATCATTACGTCTTTTAGCTTCGGCCTCATCTCTGGCCTGAAACTGTTCTTGCATTATTTTATTTTGTTGCTCAGAGTGTTGGGCTAACAATCGTTGCATCATTTCAAACATTTGTTGTGGGGTCATGTTGCTGGGAATGTCACCTAATCCTGATCCTGACATCTTAACTGAAAATTAAAATCATTGAACTATCAGTTTATAGACTTAGATCTATGTACCCTTTTTCCCATCCTAACAGTCAGTACATCTTATCTTAGTTCAAACCACCTAAATGATTGATACATATGTATTGTTTCAGTTTGAGACCAAGTATACTCACCTTATACTTGATTCACTCAAACTATGGGCTCTGATACCATCCTGTGAATACCACCCCTTGCAGGGCGGTTCTCACCAGTCTAGGTCCCACATCATGCAATACGATATCAACCATAACTAAGATAGAGTAATTAATTGCGGAATATTAAATTACAGTACAAATTATTAGGATTTATGTTTAATACATATTACCGTTTTTAAATTAAACTTATAAAGGGCACAAGTCTAATCTAATTAATATCATCATATAATCAAAATAAATCTACCCAGATCACCATAATATCATCATCCAATTAGTACCAAAATGGGTTTTCTGAGTAGAGGTCTATGATACTTCTTGTCTTGATCGTGTAAGACCTAAGAACTAGGTCCAGCAGGTGACTTTCCTTTGTCTTTTCCTGTAAAAATTTTAATGTAGCAACCGTAAGCAAAGCTTAGTGAGTAAATAGATTTTCAAATTAACATGCATGTCAAGCGGATCATCAGTCTAGCGTGATATGTCTTGGCTGCCGCTACAGCCCTCATGATTGAGACATAGAAGTCATAGAGTCGGATGATGCTCAAGCCACGCTCACGCTTAAATCGTGGGGATCAGCCACATACTGGGCTAGCTACCAGTAAATCAACGTGGCGGAACATCGGAGGTCATTACCAATTCAATAGAACTGGTGAAATAGCCAGGTCTAGAACAATAGACCAACAAGGCTAGTCAAGCTGAATCAAATGTCAAAGTATATGCAATGATGAAGCATACGTATTCAATGTCATGATAGCAGTAATCTCAAAGCAGTATCAGAAAATGAACTATAAATACAATAACATAAGAAATGATAGTCAAATAGCTATCATGATCCACTGGGCAACACCCATTCATGGTGTGCACAGGTCACAATCCAGCTGATAATATGAATGTCAAATAAATCTAGCATCAACAATATGTCTCAACCGGAAATTCAAGCATGTTAAATCTGAATATCTATAACTCACAGTGTTGGGTGTTTATCAAACAGATTTAAAATCTGCCACCTGAGTTATCTCAGGATTTTATCTCAATCTGTTCTCTGTCAAATCAAATCTTTGACCCACTTTATAAATCTTTAAATCTTTGTTCAGAATTTCACTGAACCTGTCCAGAATTATCATATCAATATTTTGTCAATATCAACATCTTTAAATTCTTTATTTTATCTGATTCTGATAACTGATCATTCATCTAATTTTCTTTTGTTCATTTTAAATTCTCAAAGGATCAATATTTTATATATATTAATATATAATTATTTTGCTAATTATCTTGTTATTTTATGCATTGTCTATGTATTTTATTCAATATATTCAAATTTAAGGAGTGGGTTTCGAATTTAAAATTTAAGTTCGAAATCAATACATAAATACATAGTGATTTGAGTAATAAAATGTATTAGCTTAAATTTGTGATATTAGATAGTCAAATAAAATTAATGATTAAATACCATGATTTTTAAAAATCAAATTTTCACCTAATATATATACTAAATTCGATTTATAGCATTAAAGTCGAATGAATTTGATAAATTCGAGGACAATTTCGAATTTGAATGTCATTTCGAATTTAATGGTTAAATTCGAATATATTTTGAATTTAATTCCATTTCGAGTTTATTCTATGTATTTTCGAGTTTGTTCTTGGCAACTCGAGTTTGTTCATATTTGTAGCTTTAAAACATACATTTTTAGGCCTAAAATCACGAATATGTTACGTAACAAACCTATGTTCGATTATATTATACAAATTCTAGTTAAACTCCATAAAAATAGTTAAACTCGATAATCGGCCGGTCGGTTAGGGAGATAATTTAGAGAGAAGGTAGAGAGAGAGAGTAGAGAGAGAAAGTTAGAGAGAGAGAGAGAGTAGAGAGAGAGAGAATCTGATTTTTGATTAATAAATCACGTTTATATACTTCATCTAGTTATATTTGCTAGTTAACCCACTTTCATTTTTGTATATTATATCTCTTTTATTTAATTATCTTTAATAATTTATTAATTCATAATATAAATATTTATATAATTTAATTAAGTATTTCATAACTTAATTAAATTATAATTCAAATAATGTAACATTATTCCATTATCGGTTCAAAATACTGAATTTATAACTGGGTCAAAAGTTAGGTTGTTACAGAAAAACAAAATTTGCGTGATTGAAAAAGTTGAAAAATTGTTGTTGCTAAAAGTGAAGGGTTCCGTGATAAGTTGAAAAAGTCTAAATGTTCAAAGTTTTTCAAAACTTACGCTTTTGTGTCTATTTATCAAAGATATCGACTGTTTCTCTCAAACTTAATTCTAGTGTTTGGTTTACCTTCGAAACCATCAAAGATGTAAGTAAGGAGACTTTCATTGCATTTTTATCGTTGAATAATGGATTTGGATGTCCGGCTAACATATTATGACTTGTTTGATGTGTTGATTAAGTGTATACAGTGTTAGAATTGGAGTTTTTACATAATTACAGATTCTTCAACTGACAAAGGCGATTCATGAACTTCAACATCTTAATGCCCAGTTGGATCAGACAGAGACTGATCAGCAGCAGCAGATTGCAAATCTGGAGGCTATACTGGAGGAGTTGTTGATAGATCGTCCATCTCAGGGGTAGAAATTGTAGAGAAGTCAAAGAAGATGGCCCGAATAGTGAGCTGGCAGATCTTTCAAGACAACATTTTGCTCAGCTTGCTGATCCTTAGGGGGAGTCGGTATTCATAGCCGCTGACAACAGAAAAGATAAGGATTCAGAGTCGACAGAAGTAACTGAAGATAAGGTCTGATCGGAGCATTGTCAGGGTTGGATGAAGAAGAAATGAGGTTCGACTTCGAAGATGACTTAGAACAGGAGGATCGTGAGGAATGAGCGTTTTACTCCTAAAGATATACCTAACTGGAAGTCGCTCGATGAAGGTGTTATGAATGAAGATCAGAATGTGATAGATCTAGAGATGCTAAAATCTGCTATAAATGATGAGTCAGATTCTGAAGTGTGAAGTGATTGATTTAGCTTGGAAGGACCTTTTAAATATAGGAAGACGATTCTTATGCTGAGATGTTTGCAAAAACTATTAGAAGGGAGGGTCGTTCTGGAAGATTTGAGAAGTTAATCTAAGAGTTGGTAGAAGAGTCGTGGTTCAAATAAGAATAAATCCTCTGACTGGTAGGACATGGAATAAGTTAGTCTACAAACCGGTGAGGACAACGAAAATGGAGAGGCAGTCATGGATAACAAAGAAGAAAAGGTGATTTCGGTATTCATAGAGTAATGAATATCTACTAGAAGCTATTGTCAAGGGGAGTCTGTTGATACACCTGATGTGACAATAGCTGTCTAGTTTTGGTATTATTAGCCTCTGAATCTGATAGTCTATTACGATCAATGAACAACAACTAGAAGCTGTCGTCAAGGGGGAGTCTGTTGGTACATCCGGTCTGACGACAGCAGTCTAGTTTTGTTATTGATATAATGATTGTGTTTGATGTTTACATTTGCATGGTAAGTTCTAGACTATCATAATAAGTTCTAGAATAAGTTCTAGGATAATTTCAAGAGGAGCGTCTACTAGAACTTATAAGTTCGTGAGGAGCGTCTACACGAACTTATAAGTTCGTGAGGAGCGTCTTCACGAACTTATCGTCTATATATTGAACTTTTCATTGTGAAATCATTGATCTTTGACGGCTCAGAGGTTCTGTTGAACTTGAGAGCAAACAGAGCATCCGTTCGTTTTATTCAGAAACATTTGCAGAGAATTAGCAGAGGACGCGATTACGAACATACAGGCGATTTTGTGTGTGTTCTTGGAGAGAATCACGTGTCGGGGCGTTCTAGTTTGCGTCTATCATCGTGTGTGTCTCCGTGTTCCGTGTGTGTGGTCTATCCGTCAAAACGCTAATGAGGATTCCGCACTCGTTGGATGGCGTCGCGTCAAGATAGGATCCGTAGGAAGGCGACCTTAAACTCCACACAAAGCAAAGCTTATAGAGTTTATAACAGTGTATCTAAAATCATTGAAGAAAGTGTCAATGTTGAGTTTAATGAAAACACTACAAATGTTAAAGGCACTGGTCCTGATTGGTTGTTTGATTTAGATTCACTAACAAATTCTCTGAGTTTTGATGAGTATTTTGTAGGAACAGTTGGAAACAATGCTCAAACTGGTAGCACAAATTCTGATGCTGCCAGTACAAATCCTCATGTTGCCAGCACAAAAGTTTAGACTGTTGGCACAAAGACTCAAACTGTTGAAGATTCTGATAGTTGGGATGAATACACAATTCTACCACTTCTTACTTGTGACCCACCTGGGGTCCTGGGTGGTCAACAAGACACAAGTCCAGAGTTTGAGGTACCAGTCCCACATCCTGAAGTAACAGTTCCACAAAACAGGGAAGCAGTCCCAACTCCAGATCAAACTGTTACTCTTGAAGCAGAATCATCAAGTTGTGCAGAAGGTGATGATACCAACCTAGGAAGCACAATTCAGGTAGAAAGTGAACCTACACTCAGGATTCACAAATATCATCCACTAAACCAGATCATGGGAGATCCAAGCACACCTGTGCAGACAAGGAACATGATCCACAAGGAAACAACTGTTTCTCTAGAAGAAGTGCCTGAATTTAGTTTAGCTGCATTTGAACATGCAAGTTTCATGTCACAGCTAGAACCAAAGATGGCATCTGAGGCACTAAAGAATCAAATACTGGATTGAGGCCATGCAAGAAGAGCTACTACAGTTCAAGATTCAGAATGTGTGGCAACTGGTTGAATTGCCTGAAGGGAAGAGGGCAATTGGTACAAGATGGGTATTCAGGAACAAAAAGGATGAAAGAGGCATAGTGATCAATTACAAAGCAAGGCTAGTAACTCAAGGCTATACTCAAGAAGAAGGAATAGACTATGATGATGTCTTTGCTCCAGTAGCAAAGATTGAAGCCATCAGACTGTTCTTAGCCTATGCAAGCTACGTAGGGTTCATAGTGTATCAAATGGATGTAAAGTCTGCATTCCTGTATGGTACAATTGATGAGGAGGTATATGTGTGTCAACCTCCTGGGTTTGAAGACTACAAGTATCCTGACAGAGTCTTCAAGTTAGATAAAGCACTCTATAGGTTATATCAAGCCCCTAGAGCATGGTATGAAACTGTCTTCCTACTTGCTGTAGAATGGGTTCAAGAGAGGTACTTTAGACAAGACATTGTTCACAAAGACTATCAAAATAGAGATCTTACTTGTTCATATCAATGTTGATGATATCATCTTTGGATAAACCAATGACATACTTTGCAAGGGCTTTTAGACTTTGATGCACAAGAGGTTTCAGATGAGTTCAATGGGAGAATTAACTTTCTTTTTGGGATTGCAAGTAAAGCAGAAGCCAACTGGTTTCTTCATCAGTCAGTCAAAGTATGTGAATGACATTCTAGAGAAGTTTGGGTACAAGGATACAAATATTGCAAGCACTCCAATGGACACTCATAAGCAGCTTGAAGCAGATAAAAAAGGAGTAGTGTGGACATACATTTGTATAGATCTATGATAGGTTCACTTATGTATCTAACATCTTCTAGACCTGATATAATGTTTGTTGTTTGTGTTTGTACCAGGTTCCAATGTGCTCCAAAGGAATCACACTATAAGAGGATCTTTAGATATCTAAAAGGCCAACCCAAATTGGGCCTATGGTATCCTAAGGATTCTCCTCTTGAATTAACAGCATATTCTGATAGTGACTATGGAGGCTGCAATATGGACAGGAATTCAACAACTGGAGGATGTCAATATCTAGGAGCAAGACTAGTCTCTTGGCAGTGCAAGAAGCAAACTACAGTATCCACATCATCCACTGAGGCAGAATATGTTGCAGCTGCTAGCTGTTGCTCTCAGGTTATGTGGATTCAGAACCAACTAAGAGACTATGGTATGAACTTTCTATCCACTCCTATCTATATTGACAATTCAAGTGCAAAAAGTATTGTACAAAATCCAGTAAACATTCCCAAAACTAAGCATATAGATATTAGATTTCATTTTATAAGGGATTGTAATGAAAAGAAGTTAATTCAAGTTACCAAAATTCATACTGATGATTAGTTAGCAGATCTTTTTAATAAACCTTTTGATGTAGGAAGATTCACTTTTCTGGTTTCAAATACTGGTATGGTAAACATGGATTAATCCCTCTAATTAAAATCTCTTGTAAATTGTGTAAATTCTTTGTTTTATGTGTTTAGTTAAGGGGGAGACAATGTTCAAATAAAAATTTCTCTGTTTATAACTAACAGCTTGAGAATATTCTCAAGCTGCTAGTGTATTTTCTCGAACTGTTAGTTGTTTTCACTTGGCCTGTTAAGTGTGCAGGCATTTCAGTCATTTCTAAGGAATTTGAACGCGGGACTATATATTTTAAACCCAAACCCTTAAAAGATCCAGTTTCGTTCAATTACAACTAACAATTTCACAATATCAAACCAGAGCTCTCAAATTCCCTCTCTTCGCGAAACCCTAATCTTCGAGCAAAACCCTAAATCTTTTCGTTCTTGAGCAACAATGGACTACAAAGAACACAACTGTCTTCCTTACACCCTAAAGCATGCGGAACTGCAACCATTTCACGAGATGATGGACTTTCTCCGCAGTTCATCTATCTATTATGCTCTTACAATAAACCCTACAATTTACGTATCGCACATAGAGCAGCTCTGGACCAACGCATGTCTGAACATAAACAATGGAGTCACTTCTCTTGTGTCTACCATCGATGGTCAATCAGTCACCATCTCTGAGGACTCCATTCGACATCACTTGCAACTGCAAGATGCTGAAGGCATAAATGATCTTCCTTTAATTCCTATGCGTGATGGTTTATTTGAAATAGGGTATAGGGGACCATTGGATACATTTACATTTTTCAAAGCAACTTGTGGCCCCAAATGGAAATATCTTATCCATATTATTCAACAATGTGTAAGTCCAAATAGAATTCGTTGGTCTGAATTTTCGTCAAATACTGCAACTGCTTTAGTTTGCTTATCAACATGCCAACAGTTCATTTTTCCAAATATGATCTTTCAAGGGATGTTGAGGCATCATGCCTTAAAGAATGGGAAATTTTTGATGTATCCTCGATTCTTAGCTGAAATAATTGCAAAATATTGCAATTATTTAAAATTACATAAGAGGATACATGTTTGTCATAAGCACTCTTTACAAACTGTAAAAAGACTTTTAAAACAGAGTGCAAATTTTCAAGCTCTTGATGTTTCATTGCCTCAAGAAATGTTGAACATCATTCCAAGAAACAGGGGAGAGGATCCTGAGCAGGCTCAGCCCTCCGTTACTGCTTCACCCCCAGGATCCCAACCCACTCCCCATGATACAAATATCCCTTCTGAACCTTGTTTTGTACATACCTCCACAGCCCCAACACTCAAAACATACACCAAAAAGAAACAAAGGGTTGCAGGTGCTCCTCCCACCTCAGTCCAACAGCGAGAACCATATAGCCATGTGCAAGAGGATACTCTTGCATAGAATATCCAAATGGAACCTACTGAGGACTCTCCCAACCTCAATGTGGAGGTGAACATCCCTTTTGAGGATGTTCATATGGGATTTGTGGCTGGAACTACTGATGCTTCTACACAAGGGGCACAAGACAGTTCTAACATCATTAAGACCACACCCATGGCAACAGAGGGTGTGCAAGCACCTTCTAGAAGTCCCCAGTACCAAGAAAAGAGGGGCCCAGGTGCTACTAGTACATCTGGTATTGGTGCCAGTGATAGTTCTCAAATACCTTTATCATTTGAAGAACTTGAGGCCAGTCTGCAACTAATGATTTTGACGGATCCACAATTGAAACATGTTGTAGCCATTTTGGAACATTACAAGTCCATATTGCTGCACAGGGGTCACAAATTATTGCTCTCCAAAAGCTCTCATCAGTCCAACAACAAAAGATTGCCCAATTTCAGCAAGGGTTGAAGCTCTATGGTACCAAGATTGTGCAACAAGAGAAGCATATTCAAACCCTGTTAGCAAAGGTTTTTAGTCCTTCTGATCAAACCAATGCATCCAAAAAGGGGGAGAATCAGGAGTTCTCACACTAAGTCCAAGCAGTCCCAGGTTCACCACTGGCAGTTCCAACTTCTGGTCTACCAGTTCCACCAGTTTCTCAGACTGTTTGTTCAGAAGTTCAAGTTGTTCAAATCAAAAGGCCAGGTGGTGTTCTAATAAAAGAAGGAAAGCAAGGAGCATCCTCAACAATACAAGCAGCAGTCTTAGGCAAAGGCAAAGGAATTTTAATTGAAGATCCAAAGCTAAAATTTATTACTAAAGAGGCTCAAGTTGCTGCTGATGCTGAACTTGCTAGAAGGCTTGCAGAAGAACAAGACCAAGCTTTTGATCAACAAGCTCAAGTTTCTATGGGTGATGATGAAACTTTTAGTGACTATCTTCATGGGTTTGTTGTCAAAGAGGGGCAAAAGAAGAGGAAAAGGCCAACAGTGCATTCAAAGGCAGAGCACAGAAGATTTCTAATTAATTGGCATGTACATTCTGCAAAGTCTGGAGTTCTAAGGGCAATTGCAGAGTCATGGACTATAGAGAAACATCAGTCTTTGTATGATGAAGCCATTGCCAAAGCCAAAGCCCCTGAACTGGTCAAAGAACCTTCTCAAACTGTTGCTGTGCCTCAACCAGAAGAAATTTCTCAAGCGAAGTTTGATAAAGTAAAGAAGGTTATTTTCGAACAGCAAATGCAGAAGGCCATGGAGATAGAGAAAGCCATGGATAAGCATGACTTTACCAAGTCACCAATTGTTATATGGTATGCTAAGTCAATGGATAACATTAGTTTGGTACATCATTTTGTGGTTAAAAGAGAAGTTGGTAAAGATGAAGTATATAAGAACCTGATTCAGATTGTTCAAAAGATGACTAGGGAAGAGCTGACTCAGATGTACAATATTGGGAAGGCTAGTCACTCTAGATCTCCAATTATATGGGTTCAGAACTTTATGACAGGTCTTCAAAGCATCGTGGAACCAGAAAATTCAAGATCAAAAATAGAGGCTACCAAGGAGATGAAGATTGTACAGGTTGATCTATATGAAAAATCCATGACATATAGACTCAAACTGGCAAATGGATCCAGCAGGTTCTATGGTGTTGAATTTCTTGACCTTCCGATAGAATGGCTAAGTCAGATGATTTTAGTGTAGACAAAGTGTGGCATTGAAGATTTGAAAAGAAACTTCATAAAGGCTCTAAGGCAGAAAGTTGCACAACCGTAAATATGTAAGTTTTTGGATGCATTAGTTTGTACATAACAGTTTTACTTTGTAAATATTTCCTTATTTTTAAACCTGTAAAGAAACTTAAAGTCTTAGTTAAGAATTTAAGTTAGGGGGAGATTGTTGGGAAATAAACTAAGTATGTCAAGCTGTTAGTTAGGATTTCTCAAACTGTTAGTAGTAGTTCTGTGTAATTATAAAGTTCAAGCTGCTAGTTCAAGAATCTCGAACTGCTAGTTCAAAATGTTCAAGTTGCTAGAGATAAAGTTCAAGCTGTTTCAAAAGATGATAATAGAATGTGCTATAGATCAGGACGAGATAAAGATATCAAGAATTGAAGATCTTCTGAAGATATCTACTCAAGGGAAATCGCAGTTTGTTAAGGAAACAAATCAGAAGGTTATATATAGAGTTAGCCTAGGTCTTTCTTATGTAATCGGTAATCAGCAATTGAAAATTGTAATTCGTATTCTGATTAAGTTTTCTCAAGCCTCTAAGGTTGTAAAACCCTAACAACAATCTATGTTCTTCGTCTAATCAAACAGATTAGAGGTTCATGTAATAAGTGATTATTAATACAATAGGTTTTGATATTAATAGTGTTTCTGTCTTACTGTTCTGAAAGTTTTTTTTAAACAATTAAGTGTTATTCCGCAAACTTCTTAGTTGGACTTTGATTCAAAACGAGATTATTGGTTTAACTCTGATTTATTCAATCTAGTTAATCTTTGGTGATTTGATGCTGACAAAAATGTCTATTCTAACATTGGTCTCTTAACGATTGACTTTGGACTTTATTCAGTAGAATTCACATTATACTGAAAAAGACCAGATGCTTAAAACAAACAGTTTCATACTCACACTTATCCCACACTTAGTATCAATGTTTTATTCTGTTAAGTCTGCTATTCTAACACTGCTGCATGTTTACAGGACTCATGGAACCCGGAATCGTTCTAACCCTTCCCCATTCACCTCTTCCGAATAATAATGCCCAATTCCCTGAGGAGTCCATCCTACCCCAATCCCAATTTGTCGAGTTTGCCCCTCACAATTGGCAACTTGACGTTTCCACCCTCCGCCGTGAAGCCGATGATATCTCCTTTGATAGGGAAAACTGCACAAAATAGCAATATACTGAACATAAAGTTTTTATTATAGCAATCTATCAAAGATTTCGTCCAAAATAGCATCCTACCATCTGAACTTTTTTTATTAAAGCATCGAACTCTAAAAAATGATTTCATAATAGCAACCGTTGATGACTGGGTGTGGATGAGTGCGGACTAGGCATCCACGTAAGCTACCATGTTAGCACCAGATTTGCGCAAAATAGCAACGTACGCATAAAATTAGCAACGTACTGCGTAAAATAACAACGTACTTCTAAAATAGCAACATATCACAAAATAGCAATGTATTATTTTTATATATTCTTAATCAAATACCGAAAATATTTTTAATCCTAAATATTTTTATAATCTTAAACCTAAATTTAATTTAATTAACCGAAAAATGTTCATAATTTTTTTTTCAATCGGTAAAAAATTAAAATTTCAGCGTGTTCATCATTTTTTTCATTCGAAGTATAAAACGAATTTATTTTCTTTTTTCCATTCGAATATATAGAAAACTGAAATATTTTGTCATTCGCAATTTTTACTTTTTTGAAACGGAAAAAATAACTATCCATTAGAATTTTAAACTTTTTTAAACGGGAAACTCAACGAACCATCATGATTTTTAATTTGTTCAAACGAAAAAAAAAACCATTTATATTTTCAGTTTTTCCAAACGAAAATAATGATGCATTATTTTGATTTTCAATTTTTTTCGAATGTATCAAATGACAGAAATTTCGTTTTATAATTATTTCGAACGGAGAAAAACGATGAACCAATCAAAATTTAAATTTTTCCGAAACATTTTTTGGTATTTTAATAATAATAATAATAATAATAATATTTAGGATTAAAAATATATAAAATTAATACATTGTTATTTGTGATATGTTGCTATTTTAGGAGTACGTTGCTATTTTATGAGTACGTTGCTATTTTGCGCAAACCCGGTGCTGACATGGCAGCTTACGTGGATGCCTAGTCAGCGCCCAACCACACCTAGTCATCAACAGTTGCTATTTTGGAATGATTTTTTAGAGTTCAATGCTTAAATAAAAAAAAGTTCAGATGGTAGGATGTTATTTTGGACGAAATCTTTGGTAGGTTGCTGTAATAAAAACTTTATTTACAGTAGGTTGCTATTTTGTGCAGTTTGCCCCCTTTGATATCCTCAAAGGCCACCCACTCTTCTACTTCCTCACCACTGCGATATCCGTACCATCCATATATCTCCAACAATTCTGACATCATCTCACTTTTATGTCTGATCCACCTCCTTTCTACCATAGACTGCGTTCTAGTCAAAATCACGCAAGAAGCCATCCGCCACATTCTCCGCCTCCCAGCTGAAGCCTTTTCTCTCTCTAGATATGCTGTTGCACCCATCCCTTCCCTTCTAGAAACCCTTGATGAAATAAAATCACTCGGATATGATGGCCCACTCTCAAAGCCATCTGAATTCAGAACAAAACATCTTCAAGCACACTAGAGAGTCCTATTCGACATCATTAACAATTGTTTCAGCGGGAAACATTCAGGACATGACTCTACTTCAATCCAGGTTCTTTCAATGTTTGTCGCATTCGCGTTTGACCGACATTATGACTACGCGGCATTCCTTTTTCGAGGAATTGAAAAGAGCTGTCCTAGAGAAAAGAACCAAACGCGAGCGTAAGTACATACCTTTTCAACGGTTTCTGCAACTTATTATCCACTACGCCATGGACAAGGATGATGACATTCATGAACGTCCAGAAGTAGACGTATATGTCACAGCCGCACTTCAATGATTAAACTAACCAAAAGGCAGTCCCAATGTACCGGTAATGATGATTCCATTGTAATTGTTACAACAAGCTGTTCAAAGCGAGCGGGTAAGGGAATATATAAGGGCTTTCTATCCGGATGAGGCTCCATCAGAACCGACTGAGCCTAACCAGTCCAAAGGTGAGGCGAGAGTGAGTGAGTCTGAGGGAGCATATTGTACAACATATTCTGGGTTTGGGTGAGAGGGAAATGTCTGAGGCGAGGGAGGGAGATGAAGGTGAGGAGGCAGAGGCGGCCGATTCTGAACGGACCGTCTCTGTCCAAATGAGAGGTCAAGAAATTGCATCTGGGGGAGATCTTAGCCCCCAAAGCCGGACAACCATCCATAAGACCATCAGTCCAATGGTCGAAACAACCCCCACCATCCACTTGGTATCCCCTCAAAGGGATATCACTTCATTCCACGGGGATATTGCACATACTCCGTCACCCTCTCACTCGGAGAGTCGTGATGTTGAAACAGGTCACACTTCGCCCCCCAGTGACCATCCTTCGTTCGACCACAGCTCGCTCCCCACCCCCACACACACAGCACGATGCCTCCGTGGCGTCCACCCCCGAACTAGCCGCCTTCGTGGCGACTCCAGAAACTTCCCGATCTGAGCATCTCGTAGTGGAGCCAGAAGTGACGGCAGGAAAACATGATGTTGCCTTTCAAATGCCATCAACATCGGGCCATCCCGGGATCAATCTCGAGATGTTAACAGCAGCTCTCCATGCTGCTAGTATTGTCACCCGGACTGACCTGGACGCCCAAAAGGAGGCTGCCGAGGAGCGACATACCGCCCTTTTATCATTCATCAAGGGTAAGGGTGTTGCCTCTGAGGATCAGCCACCACCAGGTACCCGATCAGTCCAAGCCCAAATCTCAGAATTATCAGACAAGATGGATGGGCTTACACGTCTAATCCTTCAAGTACAAGGACAGATAATCAAGAATGGACCATCTTGAATCTGCGGTTATTAAGCTACAGTGTCGTCCTCAGGCTGACTCTCCTAAAAGAAAACATGACGATCAGGACGACCCTGATCGCCATGAGGGGGAGAAGCGTATAAGAGTTCAGTCTGAGGACCTGACAATGATTGTAGGGGGAGTAAAATCAGAGGGAGCAAATGTGCAAGGGTATGGGGAAAAGGGATCCGAGGTTCAAGAAATGTTAGAAGACGAGCCTATGGTGGTAGGAGCAGCTCCTTTAGATCCTATGTCGGCTATGGTGGAGTATGAGCCTATCTTTGAAAAGGTCGAAATCATATTAGTGTCTGATACAGACTCTGATATTGACGAAGACTATCCTCTAATTACTCCCAAGCCTGAACCCGAATCACCACAGAAATCACCTGAACTCGAATCACCACAGAAATCATCATCCTCGTTTGAATTCTTGAATTCCCCACCCCGTGTTCCTCAACAAGAAATATTATCTTCCATCCAACCCTCCTCCCCTACTCCCAAAATTCAAAGTCCTCTCAAAGTCCAAACTATACCCCAACCTCAAACCCAGGAACCAGAGTCTTCAGGCCCTAGAACTGTGGATTCTTTTAATGTTAGGCCTAAAGAACCTGGCTTCCATGATCAAAGTGATCTATATTGGGTTAGCTGGTATTCTAAAGGTGGGGTACATGCTTTACCTGAGAAATTAAAAGAAGAGCTACAGCAAGAACGTAGGGGGAAATTTTTAAACTACTTGAAGCCCCTCCGGTTGAATTAGAAGAACCCCCTGTTCAAGGCTTAAAAGATTTTTTGAGAAAATTCCCGACAGAGTAGTTTCAGAATCCCTTTCATGAAGAAAGGTTTAAAATGGTGTTCAGGAAGAGGCCTGGGTCTTTCAGCAGACGCTTTGTTAGTACATCCTGTGTGACGATAGCAGTCTAAGTATAGATAGCATTTTGTGTAAGTCAACCTACTTGATATTAGATATAAACAAGTGTTTAATATATGTTTGATTATGTGTGTTTGATATTGATTGTTTGTATGTTTGAACTTGGTGTAATGTATTACAAGAAGTTCAAACATAAAGTTCAAAGATGAATTCAAACATAAGATAAAACATAAGTTCAAACATAAGTTTGAATTTCCAGGTTCGAATTTAGGCTAGATTCGAATTTGTCTAGGAGCACAAATTCGAATAGGCCTTGGGCCAGATTCGAATTTGTCTTAGACAAACTCGAATCTGTCAGTATAATTAAGGGTTAATTCGATTAATTATTAGACTTTTGTAGAATTTGTCAGACGATTAGCAGAAGGCGATCTCAAACTTGATTGCAATCAGAGAGTTTCGTGAGGAGAGAATCATCGTGTCGGGGCGTTCTAAGTTGTTCATCTATCACTGTGGTAGTCTCCGTGTTTCGGTGTGCGTGATCTCACCGTCAAGCCGCTAACGAGGATTCCGCACTCGTTGGAAGGTGTCGCGTCGAGATAGATCCGTAGTGTCAAGACCTTACAAGTGGTATCAGAGCCATTGGGTGTTCGTTGGTGTTCTTTGTGTTCACTAAGAAACATCTGTGGTTTCTTGACTTTTTGGACGGTTAAAATCACATATTTGGAGGATTTTCGAGTTTATCAAGTAGATATCGGAAAATACTTTGTATTAGTTCAAGTTTTTGATCGAAATCAATATTTTTACTCGTAAAAATATTGGTTTAATCTGAAAACTTGAAAAACTCGAAGTATTAGCCGTTTTTCGAACTTGCGGCGCTCGAGTTTATCAAAGGGGTATTAGGGTTTACTCAGCTTTCGAGTTTGTCAGAAAATACACTCCTTTCGAAGTTCCTTAGGGTTGATTCGAGTTTGGCCATTTCGAATCTGCTCAGATTTCGAATTTACTATAAATTCGAATTTAGGATTTTCGACTTTAGTATACCTTCGAGTTTGCCATTAATTTCGAATTTAGTTGGACTTCAAACTTAATTTTGAATTTAATTCCAAACAAGTTTAAAATTAATTAGATTCGAATTTACTCAAATTCGAAAGAATTAATTTAAATTAATATCGAATTAAATTAATTAAGTTTAAATTCAAAATTTTTTGAAACAATGACAAGTTTACAGAGGTTTATTGAGATGGATCACGAAGTCGGAAAAGCAAATTCTCCACCAAAGTTGATGAAACTGGAGGATTATTATTGGTGGAAGGATAGGTTCGCCGACTTCGCTAGATTTAATGATATGCGGATGTGGATTTGTATAGACGAGGGATACATTCCACCTACGGCAGAGGTTGAAGGATGACAAAGAGTCTTGTCATAGTCAAAGATGAAGGACGATGATAAGAAGCTTTATGAGGCCGAGAACCGGGCATTCGCTATCATTAGAATGGCCTTACCACAGGAGATCTTGCACACTTTCCGTAATCAAAAAACAGCTAAAGAGCTGTGGGATTCTTTGGAGAAAAGGTATGTGTAACAACCTAACTTTTGACCCAGTCGTAAATTCAGTATTTTCGAACCGATAATGTAATATTATTACATTATTTGATTTATAATTTAATCAAGTTATGAAATATTTAATTAAATTATATAAATATTTATATTATGAATTAATAAATTATTAAAGATAATTAAATAAAAGAGATATAATATACAAAAATGAAAGTGAGTTAACTAGCAAATATAACTAGATGAAGTATATAAACGTGATTTATATTTCATTTATCAGAATCTGATTCTCTCTCTACTCTCTCTCTCTAGCTTTCTCTCTCTACTCTCTCTCTACCTTCTCTCTAAATTTTCTTTCAAACCGACCGTCCGATTATCAAGTTATATATATCGTTAGAAAGATCTCGGAGAATACTACACGAATCTGCTATCTCCTGCGTGATTTCATACGAATTTGAGGTAAGAATTGATATTTTCACGTTTTTATATATATTTCGGTTTTTCGAATTTATTAGTTTTATGAAATTTAAAGCTATTTTTATGGAGTTTAACTAGAATTTGTATAATATAATCGAACATAGGTTTGTTACGTAACATATCCGTGATTTTAGGCCTAAAAATTCATGATTTAGAGTTGTAAATATGAACAAATTCGAGAATGCCAAGAACAAACTTGAAAATACATAGAACAAACTCGAAATTTAATTAAATTCGAAAATATATTCGAATTTAATAATTAAACTCGAAAAGCATACTTCGAATCTAATAGATTCGAATGGGGTTGGTGTTGACATTAAACTCGAATAAAGGGTTCAAAAGTAATTAAGATTTCGAATTTAGTATATAAATTCGAATAGTGCTCGAATTTGATAATGATAAGTGCTCGAATTTAAGACTTTGATTTTGGTCAACTAAATTTGAATATGTGAAATTTGCTTTGTCATTAAATTTGAGATGTACTGTTTCATCTCAATTTGATGCATTTAAGTTATTCACAATTTAAATTTATATTTCTAATTTTGAAATATTCATTTCTAAATTAACCAATGGTTAATTACAATCTTCGAATTTAACATATATATTCGAAACTCACTCCTTAAATTCGAATATATTAAATAAAATACTTGGACAACGTATAAAATAATGAGATAGTTAGCAAAATAAATATATATATTGACCCTTGAGAATTAATGGAACAATAAATTTAAATGAAAGAATGATTTATGAAAGAGCAGTTATCAGAATCAGATAAAATAAAAGACTTTAAAGATAAAAGATGATGATATTTACATGAGATTGATATTATGATTCTGGACAGGTTCAGTGAAATTCTGAACAAAGATTTAAAGATTTATAAAGTGGGTCAAAGATTTGATTTGACAGAGAACAGATTGAGATAAAATCCTGAGATAACTCAGGTGACAGATTTTACATCTGTTTGATAAAGACCCAACACTGTGAGTTATAGATATTCAGATTTAACATGCTTGATTTCCGGTTGAGACATATTGTTGATGCTAGATTAATTTGACATTCATTTATCAGCTAGATTGTGACCTGTGCACACCATGGTTGGGTGTTGCCCAGTGGATCATGATAGCTATTTGACTTATCATTTCATATGATATCGCTTTTACAGTTCCTTTCAGATATTGCTTAAAGATTATTGCTATCATGACATTGATTACGTATGTTTCATCATTGCATATACTTGACATATTGATTCAGCTTGATTAGCCCTGATTGGTCTATTGTTCTAGACCTGGCTATTTCACCAGTTCAAATGAACTTGGTAATGACCTCCGATGTTCCGCCACGTTGATTTACTGGTAGCTAGCCCAGTATGTGGCTGATCCCCACGATTTAAGCGTGAGTGTGGCTTGAGCATCATCCGACTCTATGACTTCTATGTCTCAATCATGAGGGCTGTAGCGGCATTCAAGACATATCACGCTAGATTGATGATCCGCTTGACATGCATGTTAATTTGAAAATCTATTTACTCACTAAGCATTGCTTACAGTTGCTACATTATAATTTTACAGGAAAAAGCAAAGGAAAGTCACCTGCCGGACCTAGTTCTTAGGTCTTATACGCTCAAGACAGAAGTTTCATAAACCTCTACTCAGCGACCCCATTTTGGTACTAATTGGATGACGATATTATGGTGATCTGGGTAGATTTATTTTGATAATATGATGGCATGAATTAGATTAGATGGTACCCTTTATAAGTTTAATTTAAAAACTTAATCTGTATTAAACTTAAATCTTAATAGCTTGTAATGTAATTTATAATTCTGCATCTAAAATTACCCTATCTTAGTATGGTTGATATCGTATTGCATGATGTGGGACCTAGACTGGTGAGAACTGCCCCGTAAGGGGTGGTCTTCACAGGATGGTATCAAAGCCCATAGTTTGAGTGAATCAAGTATTACGTGAGTATACTTGGTCTCAAACTGAATCAATACATATGTATCAATCATTTAGGTGGTTTGAACTGAGATAGGATGTACAGACTATTAGGATGGGAAAAAGGGTACATAGATCTAAGTCTATAAACTGATAGTTCAATGATTTTAATTTTCAGTTAAGATATCAGGATCAGGATCAGGTGACATTCCCAGCAACATGACCCCACAGCAAATGTTTGAGATGATGCTACAATTGTTAGCCCAACACTCAGAACAACAAAACAAAATAATGCAAGAACAGTTTCAGGCCAGAGATGAGGCCGAAGCTAAAAGACGTAATGATAAGAAAAATAAGCGAAAAGATAAGCAAGTCCAGAATGAAGAATCTGATTCTGATAACTCTACTCCTGAAACCCAAATCGAGCAGCCTAAAGGCTGTAAATTTAAAGATTTCAAAGCGAGCGGTGCCCTGAACTTTGAGGGTACAGTGAATCCAATTCAGGCGATGGATTGGATCAGCCATACCGAAGAGATTTTCAGAATCTCTGATTGCTTAGATTCGAAGAAAGTGAGCTATGCGTCTGCGTTATTTGTTGGAGCTGCTCGTGCATGGTGGAAGACCCAAAGAAGTATCTATGGCGAAGAAATTATTCAGACTCTAGAGTGGAACCAGTTTCTTGGTATGTTCAATGCAAAATATTGTCCTATTGATCAGCAAGATAAGATGGAGGTTCAACTAATGCAGCTGACCCAGGGAACAAAGACTGTTGATGAATACGAACACGAATTTTCTCGACTATGCAGCTACTCCTCGTATCAAGTAGCTACTAAAGAAAGGAAGATGAATAGATTCCGTGGAGGACTCAACCCGAGATACCGACATCCGATGAGTGCGATAAAGTATAAGAGTTATCTGGAAATGGTAGAGGCGGCAAGACAGATCGAGCGAGGGTATTTAGAGTATGGCGATCAGCTTTACGCTCCAACGACTAACCCGACAAATCCATCACCTCCGAAGAAACAAAGATTTGGCAGATTTTTCAAGACAAGTAAATCACAACCTCAGCAACCTCAACAATATAGTTCGCATTCGAAAGCCCAAGCGTTTTCACTAACGAACGAGCCGCGATTCTGCAAGAGATGCAGAAAGTCACACATGGGATTGTGCAATCCAGAGGATGTTACTTGTTTTGCGTGTAACATGATCGGTCACAACAGTGAAGAATGCCTACAGCAGGGACGAGGATGTGCCAAGTGCGGGAAAAGAGGACACTTCATGTACCAGTGTCGAAGCGGGCAACGTTATCAGTCTCAATCATCAGCAGGAGGTTTTACAGGGAAAAGTTCTGCTGCAACGCCGACTGCACGGACTCGAGCTTTCCAAATCACAGCCGAGGAAGCAAAAGAAACATCTGACGTAGTTACCGGTATGTTCCTGCTTAACTCGATTCCGGCTCGTGTATTATTTGATTCTGGCGCAAGTCGTTCTTTCATATCAACCTCTTTTGCACGACAATTATGTAAGTCTCCATCAAAACTTCCCGTGATACTAGATATTGATACAGCCAGTAACAATTTTGTTATGGCTGATTCTGTTTATCGAAACTGCACACTACTTGTTGATAATATAGTATTCAACCTCGACCTCATCCCGATTCCGTTGAAAGAATTCAATGTCATTATCGGCATGGACTTGTTAATGAACAACGAGGCTACAATTATCTGCAACCGGCGAGTCATCAGAATCAAGTCTTTAGACGGCCGCGTATTAGAAATCAAAGGAGAGAAGAGAAAAGGTGCTCACTGCTTCATATCTATAGAAAAGGCTCATAAATACTTGTCTAGAGGTCACGACTCCTATCTTTGTTATGCTCTATCTGAGTCCAGATCTGAAAAGAAATCTTTGTCCGATATTCCTATCGTCTGTGAGTTCCCAGACGTATTCTCTGACGATATTTCCGGAGTGCCACCGGAACGTCAAGTCGAGTTCAGTATTGACTTGGTTCCTGGTGCGGCTCCTATCGCAAAAGCTCCATACAGACTTGCACCTGCAGAAATGCAAGAAATGTCTAAGGAACTGCAAGAGCTGTTAGAGAAGGGGTTTATCCGACCGAGTTCTTCTCCGTGGGGTGCACCAGTTCTATTTGTTGAAAAGAAAGACGGAACCTTCCGTATGTGCATCGACTACCGCGAGTTGAACAAAGTCACCATAAAGAATAAATATCCTTTGCCCAGGATCGATGATCTGTTTGATCAGCTGCAAGGAGCCAGCTATTTCTCGAAGATAGATCTCCGTTCTGGGTATCATCAACTGAAAGTAAGAGACGAGGATATTTCGAAGACAGCCTTCCGAACGAGATACGGTCATTACGAATTTCTTGTAATGCCGTTTGGCTTGACAAATGCGCCAGCGGCGTTCATGGACCTCATGAATCGCGTGTGCAGACCAATGTTGGATAAATCAATTATCGTGTTCATAGACGATATTCTGATTTACTCCAAAACGGAGGCTGATCATTCCGTTCATCTGCAACAGTTGCTAGAGTTGTTAGGAAAAGAAAGACTCTACGCAAAATTTTCTAAATGTGAATTTTGGCTCAGACAGGTATAAATTTTATTATATAAGTCTTGAGCTAAATTCATTAAGTATTCTTAACACTTCAAAATTTGATATCCTGATATGATTCTTATAGATTCAATTCCTTGGCCATGTCGTTTCTGGCGAAGGAAAATCCGTTGATCCGTCTAAAGTCGAGGCTGTTCAGAAGTGGCAAACACCTCGCAATGCCTCCGAAATAAGAAGTTTCCTTGGATTGGCCGGTTATTATCGGCGATTCATAAAGGACTTCTCGAAGATTGCTGTGCCACTTACGATGCTAACACGAAAGAATACACATTTCGTATGGGCCGATAAACAGCAAGAGGCATTTGAAACTCTAAAGCAGAAATTAATTCAAGCGCCAATCCTAGCCTTACCAGAGGGTAACGATGATTTTGTCGTTTACAGCGACGCATCTGGTACGGGTTTAGGATGTGTTCTTATGCAAAGGGGAAAAGTAATTGCCTACGCTTCAAGGCAATTAAAAGACTACGAGAAAAGTGCACCAACTCATAATCTTGAGTTGGCTGCTGTTACCTTTGCACTGAAGATCTGGCGTCACTATCTATATGGGACTCGGTGTCAGCTCTACACCGATCACAAGAGTCTCAAACATCTTTTCACTCAAAAGGATCTAAATATGAAACAGCGTCGGTCCTTGGAGCTTATCAAAGACTATGATTGCGAGATCCTATATCATCCCGGCAAAGCAAATGTTGTCGCGGATGCTTTGAGTAGAAAAGTTTATCCAGAAAAGTGCTGCTATGCCCTAACTCCGGTTATATTCTCTTCTGATCTTATTGAAGACATCCGAGTTGCTCAAGCTGAAGCACTGAAAGAAGAGAATCTCTGTTCTGAAAATCTTAAAGGGCAGCTACAATTTCTAACTCTGAATCATTTGGGACTTCATTGTCTCAAGGGAAACCGAATCTGGGTTCCTAAATATGGTTCTATTCGCAGCACTCTTCTATCTGAAGCCCATCAGTCCAAGTTATCTGTTCATCCTGGCAGCTCAAAGATGTACTTCGATCTGAAAGCTGACTACTGGTGGCCAGGAATGAAGAAAGACATCGGTTTATATGTTGAAAGTTGTAGAGTATGTCAAATGGTTAAGGCAGAACACCAGAAACCCTTCGGGGATATGCAACCACTACCAGTTCCTGAATGGAAGTGGGAGCATATAACTATGGATTTCATCACGAAGTTGCCGAAAACCAAGAGACAGCACGACTCCATCTGGGTAGTCGTGGACCGATTAACGAAGTCAACTCATTTCATACCGATGAAAGAAACATACTCCCTCGATAGATTGGCACAGATGTACATCACTGAAATCATTTCTCGTCACGGTGTGCCAAAGTCTATTGTATCTGATCGTGATAGTCGTTTCACATCTAGATTCTGGCAAGCTCTACAAGATGGGATGGGTACTCGAATCTCAATGAGTACTGCTTATCATCCTAATGCAGATGGCCAGAGTGAGCGTACTATCCTTACTCTAGAAGATATGCTTCGTGCCTGTGTTCTTGATCTAGGTGGTAACTGGGATGACCACTTGCCGTTGGTCGAATTCTCTTACAACAACAGTTATCATTCAACGATCAAGATGGCTCCTTTTGAAGCTTTGTACAGAAGAAAGTGCAGAACTCCTACCTGTTGGCGCGAAACAGGCGAATCGCCAATGGCGGGTCCTGCCCTTCTACAGTTGACTCATGAAAAGATTCAACTTGTCAGAAGGAACATACTTGAAGCGCAAAGTAGGCAGAAGTCATATTATGATAATCGACACAGATCAATAAGCTTTGCAGTTAACGATTGGGTGATGCTAAAAGTATCCCCAATGCAGAATGCGGAGAGATTCATAAAGCGAAACAAGCTAGCTCCGAGATTCATCGGTCCGTTCAAGATTGTTGAAAAGAAAGGAAATCAATCTTATCGTCTTGAACTGCCAGCGGACTTATCTGGAATACATCCTGTATTCCATGTTAGTCACTTGAGAAAGAGCTTAGCAGACGAAAGAGAAGTTCAAATACCACACGTTAACTTGCAGATTGATGAGAAGCTTCGCGTGGTTGAAGAGCCAGAACGTATTCTGGACTCGAAGACCAAAAAGCTTCGGAATAAAGAGATACAGATGGTGCTCGTCCAGTGGAAACACCACAAAGGTTCGCATCAATCTTGGGAATCCAGAGATGTCATGAAAGCAACTTATCCCAGTCTGTTCGAACATAGCTAACTTCGGGGACGAAGTTTGTGCGTGGTGGAGCCCATTCTGTAACAACCTAACTTTTGACCCAGTCGGAAATTCAGTATTTTCGAACCGATAATGTAATATTATTACATTATTTGATTTATAATTTAATCAAGTTATGAAATATTTAATTAAATTATATAAATATTTATATTATGAATTAATAAATTATTAAAGATAATTAAATAAAAGAGATATAATATACAAAAATGAAAGTGAGTTAACTAGCAAATATAACTAGATGAAGTATATAAACGTGATTTATATTTCATTTATTAGAATCTGACTCTCTCTCTACTCTCTCTAGCTTTCTCTCTCTACTCTCTCTCTACCTTCTCTCTAAATTTTCTTTCAAACCGACCGTCCGATTATCAAGTTATATATATCGTTAGAAAGATCTCGGAGAATACTACACGAATCTGCTATCTCCTGCGTGATTTCATACGAATTTGAGGTAAGAATTGATATTTTCACGTTTTTATATATATTTCAGTTTTTCGAATTTATTAGTTTTATGAAATTTAAAGCTATTTTTATGGAGTTTAACTAGAATTTGTATAATATAATCGAACATAGGTTTGTTACGTAACATATCCGTGATTTTAGGCCTAAAAATTCATGATTTAGAGTTGTAAATATAAACAAATTCGAGAATGCCAAGAACAAACTCGAAAATACATAGAACAAACTCGAAATTTAATTAAATTCGAAAATATATTCGAATTTAATAATTAAACTCGAAAAGCATACTTCGAATCTAATAGATTCGAATGGGGTTGGTGTTGACATTAAACTCGAATAAAGGGTTCAAAATTAATTAAGATTTCGAATTTAGTATATAAATTCGAATAGTGCTCGAATTTGATAATGATAAGTGCTCGAATTTAAGACTTTGATTTTGGTCAACTAAATTTGAATATGTGAAATTTGCTTTGTCATTAAATTTGAGATGTACTGTTTCATCTCAATTTGATGCATTTAAGTTATTCACAATTTAAATTTATATTTCTAATTTTGAAATATTCATTTCTAAATTAACCAATAGTTAATTACAATCTTCGAATTTAACATATATATTCGAAACCCACTCCTTAAATTCGAATATATTAAATAAAATACTTGGACAACGTATAAAATAATGAGATAGTTAGCAAAATAAATATATATATTGACCCTTGATAATTAATGGAACAATAAATTTAAATGAAAGAATGATTTATGAAAGAGCAGTTATCAGAATCAGATAAAATAAAAGATTTTAAAGATAAAAGATGATGATATTTACATGAGATTGATATTATGATTCTGGACAGCTTCAGTGAAATTCTGAACAAAGATTTAAAGATTTATAAAGTGGGTCAAAGATTTGATTTGACAGAGAACAGATTGAGATAAAATCCTGAGATAACTCAGGTGACAGATTTTACATCTGTTTGATAAAGACCCAACACTGTGAGTTATAGATATTCAGATTTAACATGCTTGATTTCCGGTTGAGACATATTGTTGATGCTAGATTAATTTGACATTCATTTATCAGCTGGATTGTGACCTGTGCACACCATGGTTGGGTGTTGCCCAGTGGATCATGATAGCTATTTGACTTATCATTTCATATGATATCGCTTTTACAGTTCCTTTCAGATATTGCTTAAAGATTATTGCTATCATGACATTGATTACGTATGTTTCATCATTGCATATACTTGACATATTGATTCAGCTTGATTAGCCCTGATTGGTCTATTGTTCTAGACCTGGCTATTTCACCAGTTCAAATGAACTTGGTAATGACCTCCGATGTTCCGCCACGTTGATTTACTGGTAGCTAGCCCAGTATGTGGCTGATCCCCACGATTTAAGCGTGAGCATGGCTTGAGCATCATCCGACTCTATGACTTCTATGTCTCAATCATGAGGGCTGTAGCGGCAGCCAAGACATATCACGCTAGATTGATGATCCGCTTGACATGCATGTTAATTTGAAAATCTATTTACTCACTAAGCATTGCTTACAGTTGCTACATTATAATTTTACAGGAAAAAGCAAAGGAAAGTCACCTGCCGGACCTAGTTCTTAGGTCTTATACGCTCAAGACAGAAGTTTCATAAACCTCTACTCAGCGACCCCATTTTGGTACTAATTGGATGACGATATTATGGTGATCTGGGTAGATTTATTTTGATAATATGATGGCATGAATTAGATTAGATGGTACCCTTTATAAGTTTAATTTAAAAACTTAATCTGTATTAAACTTAAATCTTAATAGCTTGTACTGTAATTTATAATTCCGCATCTAAAATTACCCTATCTTAGTATGGTTGATATCGTATTGCATGATGTGGGACCTAGACTGGTGAGAACTGCCCCGTAAGGGGTGGTCTTCACAGTATGAAGGTAATCCGAGGGTCAGGAAAAATAGAATGGAAATGCTCAAGCAGCAGTTCGCGATCTTCAAAGCCTTGAAGAACGAAAAGCTGGATGAGACAATTACCAGATTCTATCATTTGCTAACTGAGTTACAAAACCACGATGTGGAATACAGTGAGTCAGAGAAGATAGTCAAACTTCTAGATGCTTTACCAGCCAAATGGGAAATGTATGTGGCGTTGATAAAGCATGATGAAGAAAAGTTCTATACTCTAACTCTAGAGACTGTCATAGGAACGCTGAGGGCCTATAACTTTGAATTGCTGAAGAAGGAAAGGGATTATGAACAGGTACAGGATCCGGACTTGTACTTTGGAAAGTCCAAATCTTCAGGGGCAACTGACGTGAAAACGGCTACAACATTCTTTTCAGGAGAAACATCGACTCCGGTTGAATCAGAAGACTCAGTAAGTCGGGCTTTCTTAGGGTTTACTAGACCAGAAGAAAAGCAAACTCAGCCTAAATCTACATCTACATCTCAAGGGTATTCAAAGATGCCGATGAGCGCAAAATCAGCTGAAGACCATCTGAATCTGTTGTCTTCATTTGTGGCCGCCTATGGCAATTGCGTTCAAGGGAAAATCAACGATCCTGTGCTTTCGGATGAGGATTATGATCAGGTAGATCCTGATGATCTTGAGGAGATGGATCTGCAATGGCAACTGGCCATGGTGACTCAGCGAGTCAAGAGGTTCATCAAAAGGACGGGCAGAAACCTCAACGTCAGTAACAATAAGATTGGGTTTGATAAATCCAAAGTTAAGTGTTACAACTGCCAAGGGTTAGGACACTTCACTAGAGAGTGTCAAAGACCGAAAGTAGAAAACTACCAGAACCAGTACCAGAATCAATCTCAAGGGAGATATCTGCCGGGTAGTTAAACCAGTCAGGCGAATATAGCTAGTCTGTTATCCAATGTCACATCTAACAGACAGCTTGATGGAACATATGACTAGAGCACACATCCAGAGTCGAATGCTAGAGCCTTTATGGCTGAAGTAAACGAGACTGGAAGTGACGGAGCAGAGGAGAAGACAGGGGACAACAATCAGCATGATATCAGTCCTATGTTGGTAGAAAAGTCAGAAGATCAGACAATTCTGGAGTTCGCCGCACAGATGGCCAATGTGGAATTTGAACACGCCAAGGTAATTCTGAATTTCTCTATTTTCCATGATTTATGTGCTTTGTGTGCTACGTCTAACGATAGGTTAAACTTAGTACTAGAATCACATCAAACTATAACTGCTCAGAATGAATCTTTAAAATCAGACAATGCTAGCCTATTAGATATCAAGGAAGACCTTAGAAATAAGCTTAAGGCAGATGCACAAGATGTCATAGTTTTAAAAGACAAGCTGAGCGAACAGTGTGTTAGATTAGAACTAATGTATGAGCATGTTGAGGCATTGACCAAAGAGCTTAAGATCAAAGAAGTAGAGCTAGCTGACTCTAAGGTTAAGGTAGCCGAGGTAAACAGTAAACTAGAAAAGTTTAGGAACTCATCACTCAACCTAGGGAAAATCTTAGATGCACAGCGTCAGTCTAAGAAACCTGTAGGTCTAAGGTATCATGAAAGTCCTCCACCTTTCAATGATAACTATGTACCTCAGCCTTAGGAGAAAACTGATAAATCAGTTGACTCAGAGGTAGAAGCTGAACCTATGTCTGAACCAGTTAAGGACAAAGAAACTAAGGCGACTAGTAATAATGTCAAGATTAAGAAGGTCAAATTTGTGCCATCCTCTAGTGATAAGCCTGTAGGACAAGCCAAAATTGACATTAATGATCAAGAGGAGGAACCAGTCACTATAATTGAGACGAAGGAACCCGACACTAGTGAGACACCTAAGTCAAAGGGCACACATAAAAAGTCGATTGACAAAATGTCTTGCTTTAGATGTCATGAAAAGGTTCATGTTGCTTCTAGTTGTCCACATAGAAAAGTAGACTCTACACCTAAAACTGGAAAGCCGGAACAACATAAACCTTCTACAAGTGTTGCAAGCACTAGTAGTTCACATAATACCGAGAAAACTGTGCAAGCCACACCAAAATCTGCTGTGAAACAAACACCTGTGTCAAGTCGAACCAAAGAAGTGATTAGGACTATTTCACCAAATAGAGTCATTAATCAATCTAGGTCAGGACCGCAACAAAATTATAGGAGTACTACACCTAGCAGAGCTTACACTCCGGTTAGGTCACACACTCCTGTAAGACATCAAACACCTGGTAGAGCTCAGGGATATCAATCGGAAATGCCTTATAATCGAAACTATTCAAGAGCTCCACAACAAATGCCTACACAAAGGCCGAGAGTGAACTTAAATCACTCTGCACCACAACAGTCTCAAAATCAAAAACCCAAGTCACCTGAAAGGAGAGATAGGTATTTGAAAGAGTTCAAGTATGTGGATGAGAATGGTATTACCAAGTCAGTCATGGCTTGGGTTCCCCGTGATAACTAACCTCTTTTCTTTCATGTGCAGGAGATAACTACAGGTCCAAACAACAAGTGTTTTGTCGATAGTGGTTGCTCCAGGCACATGACAGGGGAAAGAAGTCTACTCGCAGACTTCAAGGGAGGGAATCGGGGATTTGTATCGTTCGCTGGTAATAAGGGAGGAAATATCACCGGTACTGGAGTGGTCACTAATGGATTTATCAAACTGGATCAAGTTTATCACGTTGATAAACTGGTTCACAATCTCATTAGTGTATCTCAAATCTGTGATAAGAAGAACTCAGTACTTTTCACTGATACTGAGGCGTTAGTGCTGAAACCGGGATTCAAAGTACCTGAAGAATGGTTACTGACGAGGGCTCCAAGGAAGAATGACCTGTATATGCTCGACATGAACAAGTCGGAATCTTCGATGGGACCAATTTGTCTACTATCAAAAGCTTCAGAGACTGAATCAGTTTTATGGCACAGACGCATGGCACACTTGCACCTGAGAAAGATGAATTACATTACTAAAAATGGATTGGTGCAAGGTGTTCCAATGAAGAGTTTTCAGTTCGAGGACAAGTGTCTACCGTGCAAGAAAGGAAAGCAACACAAGAAGGCACACAAGTCCAAGACTCAGAACTCAGTAACTGCCATGTTTGATTTGTTGCATATGGACCTGTTCGGACCAATCAACAAAAGGAGCATAGGTGGTAGTTTGTATTGTTTAGTTATTACTAATGATTACTCACGTTTTTCTTGGGTTTTCTTTTTAGGTACAAAGGATGAAACAGCTGCCAAGCTTATCGGGTTCTTAGACCAAGTGGAAAACTCTTACGGAACGAGGGTTAAGCGTATCAGAAGTGATAACGGAACAGAATTCAGAAAGACGGTTATTGGTGTATATTGCCTATCAAAGGGCATAGTGCATCAATTTAGTGCACCATATGAGCCACAACAAAATGGGGTGGCAGAACGGAAAAACAGGACTTTGATTGAGGCAGCAAGGACCATGCTTTCGGATTCAAAGCTTCCTACCATGTTTTGGGGGGAGGCAGTGAATATCGTGTACCATGTTTTAAACAGAGTCCTTACTGTCAAATCATTGAACAAAATCTGTTATGAAGTTTTGAATAAAAGGCCACAAAATTTAACTGGCTTCGAACCATTTGGGGTACCATGTACGTTAATGAAAGCAAAACATCAACCAAAATTTGGTGAAAAAGCTGGCGAAGGTTATTTCCTAGGTTATGTGCCTAATTCACCAAATAAAAGGGTTTTTAATAAATCGAATAGTACAGTAGTGATTGTGTATAACATTGAAGTCACAAGTTATACACATGAACCCCAAACTGGTCCGGAATGGATTTTTGATTATGACAAATTGTTTGAATCATTTAACATTCCTTTGGATGAAAATGCAGGTACAATCGAACAGGATTTGTCGTCATTAAATCTGAATGACAAGGGTCAAAATTTTCCGAGGACCACCTTTCCATCAACTTCTGAGCCTACAACAACAGAAGAGAGATCTCCAGAAGAAAATGATTATGAGTTGCCTACAAACGAAGATCATACTACAAATACAAATTCCGAAGACAGGGTTCATGAGGAAGAAAATGTAGAATCTGAAGTCGTTCCCCCGTTAGGAGAGATAGGATCAAATTTGGGAGATAATCTTAGGGTTGACGAGATAGAAACATCTAGGATCAATAAGAATCATCCTATTGAGAGTATCATAGGAAATCCTAATGCTGGTGTGAGGACTAGGAGTAGTTTGAATAACAACATAGTGTTGTTGTCGATGATCAATGACTCCGAAGACTTTCATACTTGCCTCTACTCATGTTTCATCTCGCAAGTAGAGCCGAAGAATGTGCAAATGGCACTAAAAGACAACTCTTGGGTTGAAGCGATGCAGGAAGAACTGTCACAGTTTTGGAAACTTGAAGTGTGGGAGTTGGTTCCGTTACCTCGAGGAGAAATTGCAATAGGAACCAAGTGGGTTTTTAAGTGCAAGAGAGATGATCGGGGTATAGTCACTCGCAACAAAGCAAGGCTTGTGGTAAAGGGTTTCAACCAAGAGGAAGGAATCAATTACAATGAAGTGTTCGCGCCAGTGGCAAGGCTTGAAGCAATCCGTTTGTTTCTAGCTTTTGCTTCCTTCAAAGGCTTTAAGGTCTACCAGTTGGACGTAAAGAGTGCATTTCTTTATGTGAAAGTGAAGGAACTAGTGTATGTGGAACAGCCGCCCGGGTTTATAGATCCGACATATCCAGACAGAGTGTATCGGTTAGATAAGGCTTTGTATGGACTGCATCAAGCACCGAGGGCGTGGGTACGAGACTCTATCTAATCATCTTTTAGACAACGGGTTTGAAAGAGGGAGAATAGATAGTACGTTGTTCGTGAAACGAAAAGGTGAACATTTCATCTTGGTACAAGTGTACATCGATGATATCATTTTCGGGTTATCAGACGAGAAGATGTGCACAGACTTTGAAAAGGTGATGAAGTCTAAGTTTGAGATGAGTGCTATGGGTGAGTTAAACTTCTTTCTAGGTTTGCAAGTCGAACAGAGGAAGGAGGGCATGTTAATTCATCAAACGAAGTATGTCTAGGACATTTTAGAGCGCTCCAGGATGGAAGGAACCAAGCTGACAGCTCACTTCAGCACGCCGATTCAAGTGAATCATAATCTCGGACCGGGTACAGAAAGTGATACCGATGTGGATCCGACGTTATATTGGGCCATGATTGGGTCACTCATGTATTTAACTGCTTCTAGACCTGACATAATGTTTGATGTGTGCATTTGTGCTAGGTTTAAAGCTAATCCAAAAGAGATGCACATGAAAGCTGTGAAGCGGATTCTGAGATACCTCAAGTCGAAACCGAAGCTAGGACTTTGGTATCACGCGGAGGGCAATCTGGAATTGGAGGCGTTCACGGATTCAGACTATGGAGGATGCAGATTGAATCGCAAGTCAACAACTGGAGGTTGTCAGTTCCTTGGAGGGAGACTCGTTTCCTGGCAATGCAAGAAACAGACTTCGGTAGTCGTGTCAACGTGCGAGGCCGAATATGTTGCTGCTCACAGGTTTTGTGGATACAACAACAATTGCGGGATTACGGTTTGACTTATACTCATACTCCTATTAGGATAGATAACCAGTCAACTATTGCAATAACCAATAATCCAGTTAAACACAATAAAACCAAGCACATAGACATAAGACACCATTTTATACGTGATTGTGCTGAAAAGAATTTAATTAAGCTGGTAAAAGTGGCAACGGAAGATAATAATGCTGATTTATTTACCAAAGCTTTTGATAAGTCGCGTTTTGAGTTGTTAGTTCAACTAAACGGAATGCGTAATCCAGAGTAAATTGACCTTAGTAGAGTTTATTTCCTTTTATAGCAGTAGAATTTCTTTCTTTTTATAGTAAGTTTTGTAGCTTAGAAGAATTTCCTTTTATAGTAAGTTAGTAGGTTAGTATATTTCCTTACTCTTATTTATGAAAAACAAAAGAAAAAAGAGAGAAAACCATAAAAAGTTCAAAAAAAGAGAATATCAGAAAATGAGTTAAGTCTTAGATACATAGGTTCAAAGTGACGAAAATTAGCACAGTCGTTACAATCTCTAAGTGTTAATCTTTCACACAAAATGCACCTAAAATTCTAAGTGAAATACATTATCTGGTTTGATGTGTTGGTAGGCATAATACACAACGGGAGTCTCAAGGCTAATAAAATATTCAAGAAAAAGTCAGACGTGTCACTAACTTATATGTATGACCAAATGGTCTTAATTTTTATGTTAGAGACATACAGACATTGATTCTAAATGAGGTATGCAAATTTTCTGGGGGATGTATAGCAACATCAGATACATCTTAAAGAAAAGAAAAGAACAGGAAAATCATGATACTGAATTGAGAGTCAAAACAAGTAACTCTGTTGTACGTCAGTACAAACCTGTTGCCTCTGCTTTGACTCGAGTTAGCAAGATAAGTTGCTTTGTTGTATATCAGTACAGACCAGTCACCGCTACCTTGCTAGCTTTAAAATAAACTTTAAGACAAACTAAGACACTCTGTTGTATGTAAATACAGAACTGTGTCCGACGTTTACCTTTTAAAGAAAATTTGCAATACCGAAAAGTTATAATCATTGTGTGTATGCCTTGATCATAAAAGTATGTCTATGTATGAGTCACGTAAGGTAATTTCTTGATAAATAAAAAGGCCAAGTGATATTCCAGAGTGTAACATGTTTAAAGGGAAAATAATACCAACAATCGTCTAGAAATGTGTGTCACGACAAACAATCAAAGGAATCAAAAATTCCTAAGTGTGAAAGTAAGATGCTGAAAGTGCGTATTCGACACCGCTATCTGATTGAACCTGTCTTTGACTTTCTCGACAAAAATATTCTGTTAGTATAGGATGTAAAATTAAAAGTATTGTAGATTAGTTTAAGTTTAAATTTTGTTCAAAATTTTACTTTATTTTAGTTTACTTTACTTTACTTTATTTTATTTTATTTTACTTTATTTTATTTTATTTTATTTTATTTTATTTTATTTTATTTAGGAAAAAGGTCAAAATTACTAAGGATGCATTTTTAGTTGGATAAACAAACATTGCGTCAAAATCTTGTGCTTAGTGTAGATAAATTTTGCATAGTTTGTTCCGTTACACGAAAAAGTTGGAAAAGTTGAAAAAGTTGAATTTTATTCAAAGATTTTTAAAATTTTCATTTAACTTCGAATTTAAGACAAAGTCGAATTGACATTCGAAACTGTCAGTAATTTCGAATTTAATGCAAGTTCGTAGGTGGTTAGTATATATAGGTCAACAGTGAACATTCATTGTCACCTACCATCAAGTTTAGACATTCGAACTTACACTGTGTGCGATTTCGAGTTTAGCCTTCGAACTTGCCGTTTCAAATTTTCATCTATTCATCGAAGTTTTGTTTCATTGTGTTCGATTCTACAACCAAATCTAGGTATAGATATCATTGTTATACAAGATTTAGGTAGTTTAGGACTCAATTTTAGCAAAAATCGACTAATTTTGAGGTTTTAAGGGTTTTGAACTTTGTAATTCAAAATCACAAATTTTAACCGGTGAAACCCCAAATAAACCACATATATCTTCGATTAGAACCTACTAGGACTAGTGAATACTTTTTTCTAAGTCTAATGGGGTTTAAATCATGGATTTTTGTTTGAAAGTGACTGATTTCGACTTTGTCCATCATTCGAACTTGTCAGGAAAGTCGAAGGGTTGAACAAAATCGAATTCAAGTCAAATTCGAACATATCATTCGAGTTTGCTATTAAAATCGAAATGTTTGAATAATTTTAACGTCAAACTTGTAGAAACTCATATGTGTTGGATTTTGAACTTACATAAGTTCAAAATAAAACAAATTTGAATTTAAACAAGTTTCATTTTATTTTGTCCCTTCTAATATGTTTTATTCTTTAATGTTCAGATATGGGTGAAAGAGGTTTCATTCAAAAGCATAATATGGTTGTGTCGCCGGATCGTGAGCCTCCTGAAGCTCAGGCGTTTCGACAAATGGTGGATTTCTTTGCAAATTCAAGGGTTTCATATGCACTTTCTCACAATGTACAAATCGTACTGCCTTATGTAGACAGTTTTGGGATCACCTGCAAGTCGATTGTATAGTGACGCCGACGGTGTTGAGGACAAGGGTTGGCGGGCAGCCCCTTGTGTTTTCTGCAGATATGCTGCGTAGAGTTCTGCAGCCAGGGACAGTAGATCAGGAAGCAGGGCCTATTGACTTCACATTGGAAGTAAGGCAAGCAGCCTTTTTAAGGATGGGGTATGGCCTGGATATTGCTAAAGCGTCATACATGAAGAGTGATATCATAGGCCAATGCAGGTATCTTGCGCATGTCTTTATAGTGTGCTTTGCACCTAAGAATGCCGGATTTGATTATATAGTGTCAAAGATGCAGTCAGCGATGATCGCATTGGTTTATAATAAGAAGTTCAACTACTCCGAGATGTTCTTTGCGGAGTTTGTTCATCAAATAACTGCTCCAGCACGAGAAAGGTTTCTGATGTATCCGAGGTTTGTAATGATGCTGATTCGAGATTTTTTGCCCAACCTGCCACAGTTGCCGGATATCCAGAGTGTCGCTGTTATCGATAAGCGAATTTTTGCTGATTGTCAATCACACAACGCCCGTAGGGCTGACGTGGTTAGACCACTGGATGCACCTCTTTATGGTGCCGTGGTAAATCCAGATTTTGAAGCCTCGGAAGGTGCATATTGGGCTGGGGAAGGACCGCAGCCGCAACAAGTACAACAGCGGCCACAACAACAACCACAACAACGCCCTCCAGCACAACAAAGAAGGAGGCCAAGAGCTCAAGATAGATCGACTCAGGCTTCAAGGCCAAGCTCTAGCAGGGTACAAGAGACAGTGGAAGCAGGTCCGTCATCGGACGCTGCGGGTCCTTCTGGTGTGCCACCAGTAATAGATCCTCGAATGGAAACTTTGGAGGAGATCTGGGCACAAGGGACTCAGGCCCAAGAAGAGATTACAGCTGAGCTAGTTGATACAATCTTAGAGCCTCCAGCTAGTTTTGATGATCTTATGCGCGAAATAGATGAATATCAGCCAGAGGTAGAGGGTCAAGCAGTGACCACCTCTAAGTCATCATCAGAAGAAGCTGAGGAGATCGAAGTTGAAAGAGAAGCTGTTGAGTTTGTCAATCCATCTGTTCGGATAGGCAGATATGGATCAAGGGTTGTTGTAAGTGAAAGGGAGACAGAGAAGAGAGCATCTTGAGATTCAGATGAAGATGACTCGAATTTTGAGGCTAAAGATATTACTCCTTTAGTGCCTCGCAAAGGGCCAAAAGACACAGGTTTATGCAGGGAGCTTCGTCTGCTTCTGCTTCCGAGCCTGAGATTCCATCCGCTCAACCATCCGCTCAACCATCTGTTCAACCACCAATCACGCCGTCACCAATAACATCAATTCCATCCACTTCATCCACCTTCAGAGACAATCAACATTTCTCAGAGCTCCGAAGCAAAGTGGACTTCCAGACAGTCCAAATCTTTCAACTCACAAAAGCAGTCAGCGAGCTTCAAGAGCATAATGCATAGATCGATCAAGAAAATATTGAATTGAAGACATTTGTCGCTGATCAGGCTGCTGAGATCAGAACCATGAGGTCCCTCCTCGAGCAGCTAATGAAAAATCTTAAGGCTCAGGGGGAGACCAGCTGCAGAGATCCTCAAGAGATAAGAAGAGAAGATGACGAAGGAAATGATCCCGATGCACGAAAAGATAGTGAGCCAGTAGATTTTTCATCTGCTCAGCATGCTGAAGTTCAGGGGGAGCCAAGTCAGTCAGGAGTTGAAGCAGGTGAGGCTAGTTCTTCAAAGGCCATTGAGAGCGAGATAATTGACGCTCTAATGGATATAGAAGAAGAAGAGATAGAATTTGATTTTGAAGATGATATTGAAGAGTTGGAGGAAGGTGAGTTTGTTCCAGAGGATATAACTGATTGGAGATCAGATGAAGTGATAGAAGATGAAGACGACAATGTCGATGAAGTGATTGTAAACTCACAGCCTATCACTGAGCTATATGTGCAAGACAATCACAATGTGATTGATATCGATGAGATCAAGCTGGCCTCAGTAGAAGACTCTAAACTAGAGGAAGCTGAGAGAGAACCATCTAGGGCTGAACTGTTGAATCTATGGTTCCGAAAGGAAGAAAAGAGGACAGAGCCTAAGATGAGAAGAAGAATGAGAGTACCGGGCTCCGAGAATCTATCAGGTGGAATTATAAGCTGCTTCTTTGACAGAGAACTGCAGCTATTCATACTGAAAAGAAGAGATGGACTTCAATACCTTAGGCGGACGCTCAGAGTATTTAATACATTGCCGAAGGTAGAAGTAAAGGAGTTGGCATGGAAAGAGTTAATCAATATTGGTGAGGATCCTTATACTGAGGTTATAGCCAAGATTATCATAAAGGAGGGCCGATCCGGAAAATTTGAAAGACTCAAGCCAAGGACAGGAAAGAGAGTGGAAGATAAGACAAGGATTGATCCACATATAGGTAGGCCATGGGCCAGAATGGCGTACAAGCCTGTAAAGTGTTTGAAAAATGTGCCTATGAAGACGATGCCACAAGATGTTCTAAGTAACATGAAGTGGTGATATGTAGATAATGAAACTGCTGAAGCCGTGATGGAAGATACTCAAGACAAAGTTATTTTGCGAGTGTATGATCCATTACATCTAATAAATATCAAAGGACGACCTAAAGAAGCTACACGATCAGCCTATCTTCTTTCACGAAGGATGGAGATCTGAAGCTAGGAAGTTCCAGAAGATAGTTAGAATTTGTATAGATATAGGTTTATACGCAGGAAGTAGTCTATATGGTTCAAGTAATTAGACAAAATGTAAAAAGTTAGAAGCTATCGTCAAGGGAGAGTCTGTTAGTACATCCTGTGTGACGATAGCAGTCTAAGTATAGATAGCATTTTGTGTAAGTCAACCTACTTGATATTAGATATTAACAAGTGTTTGATATATGTTTGATTATGTGTGTTTGATATTGATTGTTTGTATGTTTGAACTTGGTGTAATGTATTACAAGAAGTTCAAAAATAAAGTTCAAAGATGAATTCAAACATAAGTTCAAACATAAGTTTGAATTTCCAAGTTTGAATTTAGGCTATATTCGAATTTGTCTAGGAGGACAAATTCGAATAGGCCTTGGGCCAGATTCCAATTTGTCCTAGACAAACTCGAATCTGTCAGTATAATTAAGGGTTAATTCGATTAATTATTAGACTTTTACAGAAATTGTTAGACGATTAGCAGAAGGCGATCTTGAACTTGATTGCAATCAGAGAGTTTCGTGAGGAGAGAATCATCGTGTCGGGGCATTCTAAGTTGTTCGTCTATCACCGTGGTAGTCTCCGTGTTTCGGTGTGCGTGATCTCACCGTCAAGCCGCTAAAGAGGATTCCGCACTCGTTTGAAGGTGTCGCGTCGAGATAGATCCGTAGTGTCAAGACCTTACACGCTTACTAATAGAACTAACCAATGTATCAAAAGCTAAATTGGCTGAGTATAATCAGATGATGCTTAGGGAGAAAAGGCCAAAGAATAAATATTGGTCAAAGTCAAAGATCGTAAAGCTAGTCAGGATCCATATGTATAAGAGAGCTCGAGTGTTCACTCCTGCATTCGAGGTTCTCAGAGAAGATGGAATAGTACAGGATCTGCATGAAAAAGACCTAGACTTCGTGAATGTAGACGACGTTGAGTATCAACACGATAGATTGAAAACAGGATCAAAAAACGTCTAACTCACATGACAGCGGTTGCCGCCCTTACCTGAAGCATGAATCGCCACTTCATCGTAATGTGCCTAAGAGACTTTCAAATGGCGATTGAGAGTGCGCTGGTTAAAGTAGGTCAAAGAGCTCCTGAGCAAGATATCTTCTTGCTTGACCACTACCCAGCATTCAAAGTTTTATTGGGGGGGGGGGGGGGGGCGCAGTCGGGAATTATATTTTTGAACCAAAAAGGACTGAAAAGGTTTATGCGCTTTGAGGATTTACCTTGTTACTCCGACGAAACTATCAGATTAGTCAGAGTCGAGCTTACCAAAAGAATACAAGAAAATGATGTTCAAACAAATCCTGAACTTAAACGCAAACCTAAGGAGATTCAAGATATTCTCAGTGGCATAGAACTACTGAACGAGAGGCTACATTTAAGGCAAGTGACTAGACGGTTCGACGTCGTCCTTGGCCTCCAAGAAACTACGGATCACGCCCGCGTTCACCCACAATGATCGAATTGGGGGAGATTGTTAGATATTTAATTTCGATCTTAAGGATTTCTATTGTAATAAATATTATTAGTTTATTTGGTTGTAATTTAATTCAAGACTTTATTTCGTTGTTTTCTTTAATTTACAAGTAGAGGGGACATTTATGTAATAGTTCGAAAGTTGAATTAATTCCCATGTAAAAGGTTGACCCGCCTAGGGTTTCATAATCAGTAATACGAATATTGAATTGCAGCCGCCGCATATTGTGAAAACATTCTCTGACATTTCTTCATCTTTATTCCTTGCAATCATTGAGTGAATCATTCTGTTTGCTTGAATATTAGTGAGATTATACACGAGTGATGATAAAATTACTGGGAAATCATTTACCACACTGTTGTAAGCAATGCCTTCATGTAGTAAAGTTCTATACTTCTATTCACTAATGAGTGCTACTATTCCGCTCGTTACACTCCAATTCCATAATTATGCTCTTAACGTCACTTTTTCCACCTAGAGATTCTCTTTATATGTTTTTGCTTGTAACTAATGTAAAACCATTTTGCTTTTGCATGCAGCTGCCAAAACCTAAACCTCCAACAAAATGGGAGGTTTTTGCCAAAAAGAAAGGTTAGTACACAACAGTTTCAACTTTGCTCATTGGGTCATCAGAGAATTTAATCCATATCATATATGAAACTTCAATCGAATCATTGGGAGCAAGATCTCCATTTTGCGTTCCACTAAAAAGATCAATGCATTGACTTCTCATACAAGCATCCAAAACCGAAAGAAAGACAAGCTTGTGTATGATGAACAAACTGGTTCTTGGAAGCGTTGCCATGGTTATGACCGAGAAAATTATGACAACGACATTCCAATTATTGAAGCAAATATGACGGATGGTATGTACTTGTATACTTTAACCATTGTATGCTTGATGTTACATACTTACATGAATATTGAAATTGTAGTACAAAGCATCTTATGCATACGACTCCACGACGAACAAACATTAATATCTGACGCCCTTATCCATAAAGAAACTGTCGTTGACTTTTAAGCCTTAAACATGCTATTTTTATGGAATATTAACAAAATTAACAGATCTATGAGAAACATCATACTTGAACCGAATAGCTACAAACCTCAAAAGCTAACCTTTTCATATCTGACTACTCCAAGGTTTTAGTGTCTAAATTAGCAGCGCAAAATAAATCAGTTTTGATTTTTCACAGAGCTAGGAGTGGATCCTTTTTCCAAGAGACGATCAGCAAAAAAAACAGAGAGTGGAAAAACAAGAGAAGAACCGTTTGCATAATTGGAAAGAGGCTGCAAAAGTCGGAGCTTTGCCAAGGTATTACCTTTTTCCCATAAACATGTCATTAAGTAGTCCTAGTCACCGTATTTGATCAATCTACAGCTGCAATTGCATACCATCACTAACATTTTTAGTTTTAAATCAAAGAACTCATACTACTGCTACAGCTCAGAATCAAACATAATTAGGCAAATATCTAGGGTACTGGTACATTGCTGTCTTCCTTTCATGCCTATTTCTAATTTTATAAAGAGTTTACATTTACCCACTTTATTTGATGTAGGATACATCTTTATTTAAGCTCTTGGTGGTTTATGTGCTTGCCATTTTTATCAAACATCTGACACTCTTGCCTTTTTTTTGTATCAATGATAGCCATGTTCAACATGCTGCAACGACATTACCTATAACTGGAACCCAAGCTGCACCAAGAAAGGTTAGCAAAGACGAACTACAGATTGTAGCTGGAATGGCAGAAACTTCTACTGCCAGTGATGGTAAATTCGACAAAAATTTAGCTCGTGAAAAGCCCCCAGAACATGAAAAGAAATACACGAAGGTGACTAACTTGACCTTCAATCTTTAGGTTGTTGAAATATTTCTTATGAAGTTTCTGGTTCATCTTCATTTTCGTTGTCATTTTATATTTCTTTTCGGGGTGGTCGAAGGATCCGGAATGGATTCCCTAGAGAAGCAGCAATCTGACAAGATTCTCAACAAGTTAATGGCCAAGAATTCCTATGGAATATTTAATGTCGGGAAGGTAATATTTCATACCCTTCCAAATATTTTCTTCTCCTTTAGTAAAACATACTGTAGCCTGTTTCCTCCAACTAGCACCTTGCCACTTTTCAATGCTTAAAAAATTTGCAACAATTTTTGTTAGAATGTCTCGAGTAAGTTGTTATACTTTCCTTTTTGGGAAATATTAGTGTTCTAGTGACCTTTTTTCCCAATATATCATTTACAAATATGTCGGTAATAAATCGGGTCCATGGATTCATTTATTTTGTATCTGTTCAAAGCATATTCTTGAATTTTACATGCCAAATCAACTGTTGAAGTTACAATTCATTACACATGTAGTGTTTTCAAAAAATGTGTTATTTGAAAAAACCCTGTGAATTAATGCTTTTTCTAGGGAAATCTTGTTTTGAAATAATTCCATTTAACAAAGCATTGGCTATGTTTGGCACGCAGCTTATGAGAGTTTGAACTTATAATTTTCAAAAGCTCAAGGTTTGAATGACATTTTTCTCACTATGAAAACGATAAATGAGAAGCTAATCCAAGTAGATTTTTGGAGCTTGAGCTTATGGAAACTAACTTACCAAATTTATCATCTATCTTATTTTCTAAGAATACATTTTAAAAACCTATTTGTAATTACATATCATTTTACACTTAAAAGCTTCAACTCCAGCTACGTTGCCAACCGCACATATATCAACAAAAGTTTCAGCTAAAAGCTAATCATGTCAAACATACCTATGGGTATGGTTGTTCTCTAAAATCGTTATCCAGATTCCATTCTTCATATTTTCAATTGTTTTTTTTTAGAAAACTACGAAAATTCTATGATTGAGCACAATTTATTTCTTTGAAATAGGCTGTTGACATGTACAATGCAAAGAGCGACAAGAAACGAAGAAATCATCAAAGGAAGTCCTCCTCAACCTCAAGTAAATTGAAAGTGAAGAAGTGCCCACATAAAAACGCTTCGAAGAAGAAATCTTCGAATAAAGGAAAATCAAAATGAAAACGAGTTTACAAGTTGAATGATCCAAATTTAGTTTAAATTTTATTTTCCAGTTTATGAAAACACCAATCAGGAAGACAACAACAATTCAACCTGTGAACTTGTACTTTTACTGAAGATGTTATTCTATATATTTGGTAATTGGTAGTTTCTTCCTTTTAAAGTAGACACTAGAAAGAATGTGTTTACTTACTTTTAATGAAAATCTTGTTGTTATGGTTAAGACTCTTTAAACTTACTATGAATGTTTTATTATTTCCATAACGAGATTTTGAAATAGTTGGTATTTGTTTTTGATGACCCAAACATTTTGGTGTCTTTGAATCTTTCTACTAGATATGTTGAAAGAGCGTGTTTAATTGGTGTTTTCGTAACAACGAGAGGGGGTTTGTGTTTTTATGAGAATATAGCATGAATTTTATGAATGCGGTGTTAGCCTAATCATTTTTCAAAGTTTGTAAACTTATTGCGAGCATTCGGTTTTGCATGACTCAAGTTCTGAACATATAAAAGAGATTTTCGTGTTCAATCCGTGAGTCATGGGATTATTGTGCTATAACGAGAGATCCGAATAGCCAAATTGTCATTGTTCGCATTATGAGTCAATAATGTTTTCATGTATAAGAGATTTGAGTGATCATGATATTGGCTATCATGGTAAAATAATTCAATCATATCTTAGGGATTTGTGTGGTTATTTCGTTGAAATCATGTCGGCATATTATCCAATCTGCGCTTTCAATTAATCATCCATTGTTTAAGGGGAGTGATCCCATTTGATTACATGTTTCCACCTGTTTGAAATCGAAGTAGTTAACTTTATCCTTGTTCCTGCGTGTAAGCTTGTGATAAATCTTTTGTTAGTTTTTTATTTCTTACATAAATTAAATCAAATTCAATCATAGCTAATTATTAATCGACGACCTAGTATCATCATTACACCATTTTGTCCATGTGTTCGATACCTGGACTTACTTATACTATATTAGCATATGATAGGTGATACTTGCCAAATTGTCGCTAGTTTTAGTATATTTATATCCAAATGCTCACTTCACGAGGTTTTTGGATGTATGTGGTATGATTAAGATCAGGGAGATGGCCCGAAGAAGCACTCTATCTCCGTTAATTTCCTTACACATTAAAGGTAGCCACACAAACATGGTTCGAGTCACTCGCGCCACAATTTTCACATCCTTGCTTTAATCATGCTTGCATAATCCCCGGAATAAATAACAATTGTCATAATCATCATATTAAGTCTAGAGCTTGCATGAAACTAAATAAAGTATTACAATAAAGTCATTCCCTACACGTGCTACAAGGTTACAGTACTAAGTTGCTATTTCATCACAAGAATAATAAAAGCAGCTACCCAAATCCTAAGGCATCGCAAGACTATACCACCAGCTGAATAGTGAGCTAAAGTCCTCTGGGCTGATCTGAAGGTAGACCTAAGCAGATGGTCCAGCCTGTTCTTTACCTTTCGCTATAAAGAATTGAGTAACAACTGTAAGCTAATTGCTTAGTGAGATAACAGAAAATCATGATGCATGTATGATATGTGGCTTAAAAGAAATATGCCTATAAAGGTTGCAATAAAGTAATGCTTGCATCAAAGTAATTGCTTATACCAGAGTGATTGCTTGCACAAATTGAGACAAGGCACGCTGAAAAGGAAATGCTACCACTAGGGTTACCGCTTACAGATGATCAGTTTGTGATGCGGGGCAAGCTTCCCGCATAAATGCTTAGGATAGTGGTAAGCATCAGAGTTGCTTGCAGTAATATAAAATGCTCATGGAATGCACAACGAACACTTAAACAATGCTTATTGAATGATATGCTGAAAGATAGGCAATTAACAATAAACAATGCATATTAATATAACAAACATGAGATCTGGCTAGGCTAGGCACCGGCTGTGCCTCAGTATTCACCTTCACTCACATAAGCTCTATTGAAAGTCAACAGAAGGATATAGCAAACTATGTCTCAATTACATAAAATACATGTAAACATGAATAACTGTTACTCACAATACTGTTATGCTTGCACTGGCTTATCTAGGCTTTAATTCTGGCTTTTCACTATTTCTGAAGGCTTTGACACTTTAAATAAGCTTTAAATAGACTCTGGAACTTAGCTTTGACTCATAACCGAATTATACACTCTAATTTAATATCTGATGTAAAATGAAGTGTCTGTAATTTACATTATAGAGTATATAGCAAATCAATAAAACTAAATTATAAATAAAAGGGCTTTGAACATAAATCATTGTTATGTGTTTTGTAGCTTTTAATGACAATTAAGTTTGGCCAATGGCCACTTTGTCAGGAATCAAAAATTTTACTACTTAAGATTAACTGATTTGAATTGATCAGAGTATAAATCAATATTCTTGTATTGAATCAAAGTCCAATTAAGAAGTTTGCGGAATAACACTTAATTGTTTTAAGAAAAGCTTTCAGAATCGAGAACAGATAAATATAATTGAATAAACAAAATTGCTTGTATTGCTGAACTCAATGATTACAATCACGTCTAATATGTTTGATTAGACGAAGAACACAAATTGTTCTTAGGGTTTTACAACCTTAGAGGCTCTACGAAAACTTAAACAAAAAGCAATTACGAACTTGAACGTGCAGAAACTTGATACAATAGAAAAACCTATTCTATGTATTTATAATGCTTTCTGATTTGTTTCCTTGAAGGACTCTGACTTCTCTGATAGTAGATATGCTGGAATCTTCGTGTAAATATCTCTTCCTGAATATCAGCACTTTCTGTTTATGAAACTGTTGAGCAGCTTGAATGACTGAGCAGCTTGAATAGGGCAGCTTGAGTGATTTTCCTCTGGCAGCTTGAACTTTTACACTAGCAGCTCGAACTTCTTCAACTAACAGCATGAACTTTGTACTTACACAGAAAATCTACTAACAGTATGAGAAATCTAACTAACAGCTTGAACTACTTAGAATATTTCCCAACAATCTCCCCTAACTTAAATTCTTTACATAAGACTTTAAGTTCTATACAAATAAGGAAATAAAACCAAGCAAAACTGTTATTTACAAACCAAGGTTTTCAAAAACTTACAACTGTGCAAGTTTCCGATTGACTCCCTTCAAATTTTCTTTCTTCAGATCTTCTTTATCACAATATATTCTCACTGATCTCATCTGAAGTAACAAAGCCTTTGGAAGATCATAAAATTCAAAATTGAAGTACATACCAGATCCATTTGCAAATTTGGGTCTGTAAGTCTTTGATTTGACAAACAGATCAACTTGTGCAACCTTCATCTCCTTGGCATCTTCTATATCTTTCCTTATTGACTCAGGATCAAAAATGCTCTTCAGATCTTTAATAGCTTGCTTTACTTGTGGAAGAGAAGATCTGACTTGGGTTACAGACCCAACATGATGCATCCTTGTGAGCTCATCTCTGGTCATCCTTTGTACTATATGCATTAAGCTCTTATACTCTTCCTCAGGACCAGACTCTCTTCTTACTATAAATTGATATCTTAAGTCAATGTTGTCCATTGGCTTAGCATACCAGTAATTTATAAGAGGCTTTGTGAAGTCATGTTGGTCTAAGGACTTCTCAATATTCATCACCTTCTGAAGCTGATGCTCAAATAGTATCCTTTTAACCTGATCAAGCTTTGCCTTTGAAAGTGTATCTGATTGAGGAATAGACGCAACAGCTTGAACAGAAGGAGCAGGATCACTCACACCAGCTTGAACATCACTTATACCAGCTTGAACTAGTTCTTGTGAGCTTTGGACTTCTTGGGAGACTTTGGCTACCTTACGTTTTTCCATCTCTTTGTCATGGATGTCTTGCAGCCTCTCTGTGCTCATGGACTGAGCCATCTTCTTTGGAATGCCAGCTGAAAAGGCAAAATTGATCAAGAACCTTCTATGCTCAGCCTTTGAATGCCCTGTTGGCATTTTCCTCTTTTTTCTCATTCTGCTTGACCGCAAACCCTCTTAGGTAATCACCTAAGGTTTCATCATCTTGAATTGGGACCTGGGTTTGCTGGTCTAAAGCCTGATCTTGTTCTTCTGCTATCTTTCTTGCAGTTTCAGCATCATAGGCAATCTGGGCTTCTCTAGAAGAAAATTTGTGCTTTGGAGACTCAATGAGAATACCCTTGCCCTTATCCTTGGTTGCAGAAGATGTAGCCTGGACTGTACTGATGGGAGCCTGAATTCCTTCTTTGATAACAACTCCAGTTGTTCTTGTAAGAGCAGCTTGAGTTTCTGGGCTAACAGCTTGAGCAGCTGTTGGGACTGCTAGCCTAGAATCTTGGACTGTTGGAGAAGGAGCTGCTTGAACTGCTTGGACTGATGGAGGAAACTCCTGATTCTCCCCCTTTTTGGAAGCATTGGTTTGGTCAGGAGGACCTACAACCGTTGCCAAGTGGGTTCGAATCAGTTGCTCTAATTTAATGATCTTATTTCCACAAAGGGTGAACCCCTTATGGAGATAATCCATTCTCTGATTTTGGGCAGCTTCTGTCTGTCTGAGAGAAATGATTTGTGCCCCCTGTGCAGCAATAATGGACTGATGGTATTCCAACATTGCTACAACAGGTTGCAGCTTAGGATACGTCAATAGCATAAGTTGCAGACTAGCCTTAAGATCAGCAAACGAATGTGGTGCTTGTGATCTATCACTGGCAGAAATACAAGAAGTAGAAACCTCTGGGCCCCTTTGTTCTTGGTACTGGGGACTTCCAGATGGTGCTTGCACACCTTCTGTTGCCATGGGTGTCGTCTTATTGATGTTGGCATTATCCTGTGCCTCTTGTGCAGAAGCAACAGTAGTGTCAGCCACAGAGCCCATATGGACAACCTCTGTTGAGATGTCCACCTCCAAGTTGAGGTTGGGAGTGACCTCAGTGGGTTCCCTTTGGATATTCTGTGCAGAAGTGTCCTCCTACACAGGGATATATGGCTCTTGTAAGAGGGCTGAGGAGGAAGGAGCTCCTGAACCTCTTTTTCTTTTGTATAATATGAGTGGGGATGTGGGCTTAACAATAGGAACAGAAGGCATTTGAGTATCATGAGGAGTGGGTTGGGGTCCTGGGGGTGAAGCAGTAATGTTAGGCTAAGCCTGCTCAGGACCCTCTCATCTGTTTCTTGGAATGATACCCAACATTGCAGAAGGCAATGGGACATCAACAGTCAAAACATTGGCACTGTTTTCAGAAGACGTTTTATTGAAGGTAAAGAGTGTATATGGGAAACATGAATCCTTTTATGAATATTGAAATTACTGCAAGTTCTTGCGATAATTTCAGCCAAAAATCTAGGATACATAAAAAATTTCCCATGTTTTAGGACATGATGCCTTAGCATACCCTGAAAAATCATATTCGAAAAATTGAACTGTTGGCCCGTTGATAAACATACTAAGGCAGTGGCTATATTTGATGAAAATTCTGACCAACCAGTTCTTTTTGGACTTATACATTGCTGAATAATATGTACAAGATACTTCCATTTAGGGGCAAACTTTGTTTTAAAGAAAGTATACGAATCAGCAGGACCCCTATATCCAATAGCATGAAGACCATTATGTAAGGCAGTAAGGGATAGGTCTGTTATACCTAAGGCATCCTGAAGATGCAGGTGTTGGCGTATGATCTCCTCAGTGATAGAAACAGTGTTGCCATCAATTTTGGATGTCAAAGATGTGACTCCATTAACGGTTTTGAGGGAGGCATGTTTCCAGAACTGTTCAATATGAGAGATGTAGATAGTAGGATTGATCTTAAGGGCATGATGGATATGGGAACTTCGAAGGAAGTCCATCACGTCATGGAACGGTTCAAGATCAGCGTGTTTGAGAGAGTATGGTAGGCAATTGTGTTCTTTGACGAACTCCAATGATGATCGATGAATTAGGGTTTCAATGATGTGCGTGGGAATTGCTCAGAGAATCGAAGAAATGGTGTGGAAGATATTTTGCAACTGGTAGTTACAATAGAACGAAACTCGAACCTTTAAAGGTTTTGAAAATATCTAAACCCGCGCACACACTAATGGAAATTACCATATTACCCTGCACACTTTGACAGATCAAGTGAAACAACTAACAGTCCGAGAAAATGAACTAGCAGCTTGAGAAAAGACTCAAGCTGTTAGTTGAAAATTAAGCAAGTGCTAATGAAACAGTGACTCCCCCTTAATCAAGCGTATGTGATAGACATAATTTTCATAGAATAAGAGAGAATAAAGAACTTAAATTAATCCATATTAACCATGCCAATATTTGATACTAGGAAGGTGAATCTTCCTACATCAAATGGTTTTGTGAATAAATCAGCTAACTGATCATCAATATGAATTTTGGTCACTTGGATTAATTTCTTCTCATTACGGTCCCTTATAAAATGAAATCCAATGTCTATATGCTTGGTTTTGGGAAATTTCACTGGATTTTGTACAATGCTAATTGCACTTGAGTTGTCAATGTAGATGGGAGTGGATAGGAAATTCATACCATAGTCTCTCAATTGATTCTGAATCCACATTACTTGGGAGCAGCAACTTGCAGCTGCTACATATTCTGCTTCAGTAGATGAAGTGGAGACAGTGGTTTGCTTTTTGCACTGCCAAGAGACCAATCTTGCTCCCAGATATTGACATCCACCAGTTGTGGATTTTCTGTCAATGTTGCATCCTCCATAATCACTGTCAGAATAGGCTGTTAATTCAAGAGGAGAGTCTTTAGGATACCAGATGCCCAAATGTGGTTGGCCTTTGAGATATCTAAAAATTCTCTTAACAGCAATCAGATGGGAGTCCTTTGGATGGCATTGAAACCTGGCACAAACACAAACAGCAAACATAATATCAGGTCTAGAAGATGTTAGATACACAAGAGATCCTATAAGTGATCTGTATAGATGAATGTCCACATCTATTCCATCTTTATCCGTATGAAGCTGCTTGTGAGGATCCATTGGAGTACTTGCAACTTTGGTATCCTTGTACCCAAACTTTTCCAGTATGTCTTTAACATACTTTGATTGACTGATGAAGAGTCCTGTGGGCTTCTGCTTGACCTGCAACCCTAGAAAGAAGGTGAGTTATCCCATTGAACTCATTTGGAACTTTTTGTGCATCAAGGCCTCAAACTCCTTGCACAGACTGTCATGGTTGACCCAAAGATAATATCATCAACATATATCTGAACAAGAAGAATCTCAGATTTGATAGACTTTGTGAACAGAGTTTTGTCCAGAGTACCTCTCTTGAACCCATTTTGTAGAAGGTAGGATGACAAAGTGTCATACCATGCTCTAGGTGCTTGGTGGAGTCCATAGAGGGCCTTGTCTAGTTTGTAGACCCTGTCTGGATACTTGTAGTCCTCAAATCCAGGAGGTAGACATACATAGACCTCCTCTTCAATTGTGCCATACAGAAAAGCAGACTTCACATCTATTTGATACACTTTGAACCCTTTGAAGCTTGCATAAGCTAGGAACAGTCTGATGGCTTCAATTCTTGCCACTGGAGCAAAGACATCATCATAGTCTATTCCTTCCTCTTTAGTGTACCCTTGTGCTACTAGTCTTGCTTTGTTCTTGATGACTATCCCTCTCTCATCCTTCTTGTTTCTGAATACCCATCTTGTACCAATGGCTTTCTTACCTTTAGGAAGATCAACTAGTGTCCATACATTCTGAATCATGAATTGCAGAAGCTCTTCCTGCATTGCCTCAATCCAAGATGAATCTTTCAAAGCTTCTGATGCCTTTTTAGGTTCTAGCTGAGACATGAAACAGGCATGTTCAAATGCAGCTAGACTAAATTCAGAAACTGCTGGTTCAGCAGCAGTAGTCTCCTTGTGAACCATTGTCCTTGTTTTCACAGGTGTGCGTGGATCTCCCATTATTTGATCGAGAGGATGATACTTGTGAACCCTAAGTGTAGGCTCTCTGTCTGTCTGGAAAGAGATTCCAAGATTTGTATCATCTCCATCAGGACCAGTTGATGGTTCAGCTTCTGGAACAGCTTGACATGAATCTGGGACTGTTTCCCTTTGTGTTGGAGTTGTTCTCTCAGGATTTGGGATTTTCCCTTCATTGTCAGGATTGGAATCAAGTTGATCATTCAGAACCCCTGGAGGGTCACAAGACAGAAGAGGTATAACTGTATATTCATCCCATTTATGTGAATCTGCAGCAGGTTGAAACTTTATGCCACCAGCTTGATCATTTGTGCTACCAGCATGAGAATTTGTGTTGACAGCTTCAATCATGTTTTCATCAGATTCTGCAGTATACTCAACAAAGCTCAGAGAATTTGTTAGTGAATCTAAGTCAAACAACCAATCAGGACCAGTACCTTTGACATTTGCAGTATGTTCATTAAATTCAACATTGGCACTTTCTTCAATGGTTTTAGACACACTGTTATATACTCTATAGGCTTTGCTTTGTTTGAGTAACCTACAAAGAAACCTTCTTCAGCCTTACTTTCAAACTTCCCTAAGTGAGTCTTAGTGTGAAAAATGGTACATGGACAGCCAAAAGACTTGAAAAAGGCTATTAAGGGTAGTCTATTATGGAATAACTCATATGGAGTTTTCCCTTGTGATTGAACAACCTGAACCCTATTTAGAACATAACAGGCTGTATTAACTGCTTCTTCCCAAAAGGTCATTGGCAGTTTTGAATCAGCTAGCATGGTTCTAGCAGCCTCAATTAAGGTTCTGTTCTTTCTTTCAGCTACACCATTTTGTTGTGGTGTTCTTGGCGCACTATATTGCCTAGCAATACCTTTGGACTCACAAAAACTGTTTAGGATATGGTTTTTAAACTCAGTTCCATTGTCTGATCTTATCACCTTAACTTTTGAGTTGGTTGGTTTTCTATCTTAAGAATAAATGACTTAACTAGCTCAGCAGTTTCTTCTTTAGACCTAAGAAAGTAAACCCAAGTAAATCTGGTGAAATCATCAACAATGACTAAACAGTAAGCCCTTTTATTCAAACTCAAAACAGATGTTGGACCAAATAGATCCATATGAATCAAATGAAGAGCAGATGAGATTGAATTTACTTCTTTGCCCTTATGAGAAGTTTTGTGTTGATTGCCTTTAAGACATGCTACACAATGATCATCACATATGAACTCCTTTTGTGGTAAACCTCTTACCAAGTTCTTTTTGACTAAAACATTCATGGATTTGAAGTTCATGTGACACACCCTTCTGTGCCAAAGAGCAGACTCATTGGATGATGCTTTGGAGATCAAACAACTTAAAGTACTTGATTTGGATAAAAGTTCTGTGTCCAAACAGTATACATTGTCCTTTCTTGGTGTTCTTAGCAAAACAAGATATTCAGGAATTTTAAAATCTTTTGAGAGGACAATGCACTCAGAATCTGTAAACAAAACAATATTTTGTTTGTCACAGATTTGAGACACACTCAGTAAGTTGTACTTAAGCTGTTCAACATACAAAACATCATTGAAAATCATGTTGCCTGCATTAACACTACCTTTACCTGTAACCTTACCTCCTTTGGAGTTTCCTCCAAATGCAACAAACCCTCCTTCAAAGCCTTTGAAATTTGACAAGCACTCAGAATTGCCTGTCATGTGCCTAGAGCATCCACTGTCCAAATGCCATCTTGTTTTATGTTGTGACCTGTGGTTGCCCTGCACAGATAAAAGCTTAGTTAGTAGTGGAGTAAACCCAAACCAAGTTGGTTTTGGGTTGTCCTTGTGCATTGACATAACTAAATACTATTTTTGACTTTTTATACTTAGTGAGATCCATTGATGGATTCTGTGGGGAGTATTTAGTTAGTACATGAGGTATCCAGGTATTTTGTCCATCCTTTGCTTTAACAGTCTCAGATGATCCATTGGCAGTTCCAGTTTTATGCTGAGCAATTTGAACTGTGTTTTTAGTGCTAACAGCTTCAGAAGTTGCACTAACAGTTTCAACACTTGGCTTAGCAGTTTGAACATTTGTATTAACAGTTTGATCTGAGGAATTGTTTTTAACACACCATATCTGTTTAAAAGTTGATTTAGGCTTTGCCAAAACTTGTTTTTGGTGTGTGGAATGTTTTTTATTGACTTTTGAGAACCTGTGATCAACTGTTTTCTTTGGAACTGATGCAGAAGGAAGTTTGGCCTTTGAATTTTGAGAATCTGTCTTTTTATGAATCACAGTCTGTTTTGCAACAGATGGTTTATAAAAGCAATCCTTGGCCAAGCGATTTTTCCTGCCACAATGGAAGCATTTTTTGACTGTTTGGATTGGAGAACCAGTTTTATTGGATAGTTTCTGGTTCTTGTTCCTTTGATTTCCCCTTACCTGCTATTGTTTGGGAAACTTTTGGACACCATGCTTTTGGCATGTGCAGATTGGAACATTTTTACCCTTTTTATTATTCTTTGATGAAGATGCAGTATTACAGTTAGAAGGTACAAAAACCTGTAGAGCAGCATTGCATACACTCATCTTCTCCTTTCCTTTCTTATTGGGGATTTGGGTTTCTATAGGTGCACTCATTGTTTTGTGTTCTTTCTCAACCTCTGTGCACTCACAGTCTCTATTTTGAATCAGATCTTCTTTAGATTCAGGACTGTTTTCAAGGATAGGATCTAAAGTGGTCATATACTTATCTAATGGTTCATTGACAAGCCTATCAGCCACTTCACTCATTGGGTGAATGTATTTGTTGTTGTATGGAGGTGGAGTGGCTCTGTATCCTACACCTTCTTTGGTATTGAGCTGAGATTTTACCCTATCTTTAAATTGGACTTCCATTAGGTGTTCCAGTTTTTGATTTGCCAATTTAAAATTTCCCAGATCTATATTGACAGATTCTAGTCTCTTATTAGCCTCTAACACCTTTTGTTCAGTCTCATCTAATTTTTTATTTAGGGATTCTATTTTCTTATTCAACTCCTTTTTCTCCCACTCATGATATGTTCTATCATGTCCCATTTGAATCTCATTATCCTTATAGTCATTGATCTGTTTTTCAAGATCTTCTATGGCCTGCATGTATTCATATCTCCTTTCTTCCATCTTAGCTAGAATTTTACACATGCTCTCATTACGATCTCTGTACTTTTTAACCATATTTTTGCATGTTTGAGAGCAGAGTTTAGAATTTACCTCAGATGGTAGTTCAGTGGGGGTGACATTGGATGTTTCTACCATTAGAGCTTGATTTTGAAACTCTTCCTCTGTCTGATCACTTCAGTCAAACACATTGTCTTCTGTAACAACCCAACTTTTAGCCCAAGTTAAATATCTGATTATCGATCCAATAATGTAATTTTATTACATTACTTTGAATTATAATTTAATTAAGTCATGAAATATTTAATTGAATTATAATATTATGAAATATGATTAATAATTATTAAGATAATTAAATAATTGATATATAAGATACAAAAGTGATAGTGAGTTAAGTAGCAAACGTAACTAGTTAGAGTATATAAACGGAATTTAAGTTTAGAAAATCAGATCTCTCTCTCTCTCTCTCTAGACTCTCTCTCTAGACATTTTCTCTCTACATCTCTCTAAGATTTCTACCAAACCGACCGTCGGATTTCCAAGATTTATACGTCATCGGGAAGATTACGAGGAATACTACGAGATTATGATGTTGCATGAATGATTACGCACGAATTTGAGGTAAGATTTACATATTAAGCTCTTATGTTTTCGGTTTTTAGATATAAATTCGGAATTAGTAAATTTTCATGAAATTAGAACTAGTTTTAGCTAGAAATTTGTTAGAATAAGTACAAATAAGTAAGATTAGGAGTAATACTTAACATATTTTGTGATTTTTAGTCTTAAAACGGGTGATTTAAAGTTATAAAGATGAACAAATTCGAGATAGTAAGAACAAACTCGAGAAAACAAGAACAAACTCGATTTTGATGATTAAACTCGAAATGAATATCGAATCTATCATTGGCATTCGATTCTAACCCCTAAACTCAAAGTATGAGTTCGAATCTAGCATAAGAATTCGAATCTATTCATAGATTCAAACAAGGACTTCGAATCTAATAAGGTTTCGAGTATAGACCTTTGAATTTGATGAGGTGTTCGAATCTGATGTTTGATTCGAAGGGTATTTCGAAATTAACACATAGCCTTCGATTCTAACTTATATTGTGACAAGGATTCGAGTTTAACTTCCTACAGGCTTCGAATCTGTTTCTTAGATTCGAATGTGTTCGAATCTAATACATAAAGGCTTCGAATTTGAATTTAAAGATTGAGTTCAGATTTGAATTTAATTGGTAAACTTGAAACCCACTCCTTAAGCTTGAATATATTAAATGAATTCGTATACAATACATAAAATATATCCAAAGATCCATGAAGAATTTAAAGAAAGATTTTGATAAGATTGATGAGCATATAATCAAGATATGAAATGTTGAGATTAAAATACCAACGAATGAATCTTGAGCATAAATGATGAACACTGAATATATATTATTCAGATAATATAAGAGCTAATAAATATCAGAAATGATATTAATAACAGATTGAGCAACGAGCAAAATGGCGAGCATCTGAAAGTCTGATATAAGTCAGATAGTGGTTCTATCCACTACAGATTGTGAGCAACAGAGCCAGAGCCAGAAAGTAAAAGAGCACAAATAGCCAGTAACTGTGAGTTGTAGATTTCACTTTAACTGCATATTATGTGAATTGAGACTTTTGTTGCATGATTCTGATTTATTGATATTCTGATCTTGAGCTTATTGAAATATTGTCATAGTATATTTACTATGATTTGTTGAGCTGAGTATTTCTTCTTCTAGATTCGATTCTTTGACGAGTCATTTGATTGTTAAGCTTAACACCATCACTATTGCTCAGTGTTGGGTTAATGTTAGGCTTATGATGTGCTGATTTACGTGATGAAAGCACAGAGGGTAGCTAGAGCTGAGCATTCCGATGATATCCATATAGAGCTTTTACTGGTAGCTAGCCCAGTACGTGGCTGATCCCCACTAATGATGCGTGTGTATGGATTTATCATCATCCGAGCATTCCTTATGAATTTGTCTAAAAGTCTCAAGAGCAACAACAGTTTTATAACTGGGAGCTGAGCAAAGTCGCGCATCAAAAGAGCATTAATTGGCCAATGACCCTTCGAGATTGAGCTGTGCATGAGCCTAGTGCAGTGCATATAGAGCTGAGCCGTGCATGAGCCGAGTGCAGTGCATGTGCTTCCGCGTTCATAATTGCATGTTAAATGTGAAATTCTACATTCTCACTAAGCAAATAAGCTTACCCGTTGTTGCATTATTTTTCAGGTAAAGGCAAAGGATTGGCTGGACCTAGTTCTTAGGTCAGGACTAGAAAGAGCTTGAAGTACATTAGACCCTGTTCCAACACCTTGGTACTTAGCTGATGATTGAGCTTTGGGGTTTGGGCTAGTTTATATTATGATGATTTGATGTTTTAGTCTAGAAGTTTGTGCCTTGCTACTCAAAAATTATCTCTGATTGTAATTAACTTTTAATTCCGCAACTGTTAATTTTATCTTAGTTTCCTGATTGATATTGCGTTGCTACTGGGCCTTGACTTGAGACCTTTGAGAAATCAGAGGGTCTCACAGGATGGTATCAGAGCAATAGTTTGAGTGAATCATTGTGTTACGTGTAATTCATGATCTCAAACTTGTGCAATGCTATAGTATCAATCATGACAGGATGACTTGAACTAAGATAGGTTTCAGAGACTAGTAGGATGAGGCATGAAAGGGTACAATGTGCTAGGCTAATGATCTAAACGCTTAGTGATTTGTATTTTCAGAGCTATGTCAGGAGAAGGCGGACCATCAGGTGGCATGACCCCAGAGCAAGTCCTTGAAATGATGCAACAACTAATAACCCAGAATAATGAGCAACAAAACAAGTTTATGCTAGAGCAAATTGAATCAATAAAGTGAAAAGAGAAATGAACATAAAAAGAAGCAAACTGAACAGTCAAGTGAATCAGATTCAGATAATGAGCATGTCAATAAGCGAGTTGTGCAGCCAAAAGGCTGTAGATTTAAAGACTTCAAAGCGAGTGGTGCTATGACGTTTGAAGGCACAGTAGATCCAATAAAAGCGTTAGATTGGATAAGTCATACTGAAGAGATCTTCAGTATCTCAGAATGTCTGGACAGCAATAGAGTTAAGTTTGCTACAGCCCTGTTCGTTGGAGCTGCTAGAGCCTGGTGGAAAACACAAAGGAGCATCTATGGTGAAGAAGCGATTATGACATTGGACTGGGAGCAGTTCTTGGAGATGTTCAATGCCAAATACTGTCCAACAGATAAACAAGACGAACTCGAGATGCAGTTGATGCAATTGAAGCAAGGAACCAAGACCGTTGATGAATATGAGCATGAGTTCTCGAGACTTTGCGGCTACTCGTCATATCAAGTAGCAACTGAAGAACGTAAGATAAACCGATTCAGACTGGGTCTGAATCCAACATATAGAAGACAAATGAGCAGCATAAAGTTCACGATGTATCTCAGCATAGTGGAAGCAGCAAGAATGGTGGAGCGGGAATTCACAGATCCGAGTTGTGAACCCATTATGATGGCTATAAGTCCTACATGTCCATCTCCACCTAAGAAACAGAAATCCAGTAGATTCTTCGGTTCATCAAAGTCCAGTCAGCAGCAGTCACAAGCGTCCTCTACACCTCAGAAGAATAGAGTTTATTCCATACAGTCAGGAGCGCGATCGTGTAAACGCTGTAACAAATTTCATAGCGGACGCTGCAACCCTATAGATGTGACCTGTAACACTTGTAACCGGATTGGACATGGAAGCGATGAGTGCCCAGAAAGAAACGACGTATGCTACAACTGTGGTGAGAGTGGACATTATGCAAAACATTGCCCGAATACACGTGTGCTTAATAATCCTGAACAACCCGTTGGCAGAGCAATTCAACAGAGTACTACAATGATACCTACAGCAAAGGCGCGAGCTTTCCATATTACTGCTGAGGATGTCGAGGAGACACCAAAGACGCCAAAAGACCACAATGGTAACTAATACTAAGTTTCTTATATGCTAAAATGATTTAATTCCGTTACCATATGAATTTCAATTCCAACATAAGTAGTGAGTTAACTGTACGACCCTGTCATCGATAGTGAATAATGCGGATGACATATGGGTCGTATCAGTTGAAGTTACGATATAAATACATTTCCAATAAGAAATTATATCTATAGACAATATAGGTGTTGTAATCTGAATCATGTATGATTCAAAACCCGAGAGAAATCAAAATATAATCCTAAACATAAGCTACTTCATAAATCCTAGTAATCAGAAAGATTACAGCATGTCTTATAATGAGACAGAGGTAGAAGTAGTTGATCCAATAAATATTAATGAGAAAAGTATTTGAACCAAATTGACAAACACCAAAGGACAACTTGAACGATAATCAAAGAAGACAGAGGCACAAAACGAGAGTGATAAAGAAATAGATTGAAATTTTGTGAAATCAAGCGATTGGTCATAAATGACCAATGAATGCCGTCAAAATACCAAAATAAATGTAAGAATGGATTCTCACTATGTCGACGTGAGACTAGTGAGATGTCCAATATAGAATATTTATTCTACCTAACTACACATAAAACAAAAGCTTCTGTTAAAAGAATAAAGTGATTTTAAGTTCAGAAATTCACCAATGAAAAGTCAAACATAAGTCTTTACATATAATTAAACAGAACCAAAAGCTATTGCTTTGTCGAAGCTTGCACAGTGAACTAATAGAGGAAGGCGATGACGATGAAGTAGAAGATGATGTAAATAGTCGTGGAGACGGTTTTGGAACCCTGGTAACTCGGGATCTGACTTCAATAATAAGAATCTGTCGTTATGTCTCACGAATCAAATCGAGAAAACCTAAGTAAATTGTCGATTTCTATCAAATCGTTTCCCTGGAATTCGATTCTGAATAACATTTGTTTTCCATGTCACTAATGTTCTTATTCGCTGGAAGATTCTAAAGCGTATGATCTCTTCAAATTCGGGATCATATTTGGTTTGTTTGAAATATCCATCAACTGTTGAAATCGTTGCGAAGAAAATGTGATCGATTATAACTTCTGTTTTGTTCGACAAGCTCTAAATACAACATTTCAAATATTTCGCCTCAATCTCATTCTCGGCTTCTAAACACACGATCTTCTTGGAGGATTTTGCTTCTCGAGAAACTGCTTACATAAAAGATTTAGCGGATATGGCAGCGCAAATTGAGACCAAGGTAGGTGAGGTGAAGTCGCTACATAAAGAGTTGACTCCGATTGTTGCGCCGGAGGATAGATATTATTTGTTTGATAAAGCAAAGAAAGTTATAAGTATTCATAACAAGTCAACACAAGTCAGAAAATCGGCTAAGCGATTGATGATGGTAACATCATCAATAAAAGAAACATAAAGTACAGATATCAGATTCCCGAAAGGCTCTGTAACTATTACATGAGCAAATGAAAAGAGTTAAGAGCTAATTGATAAGTATAGAGATGATAGCTGAATTTAATAAAATCTCAGAAGCCATAAAAAAATTTTCTTATGAAATTGCATAAAGCTTATATAATACGAGTATGAATAATAATTCAGAATTCCTAAAATAAACAAACAGCGAACTATTGAATCAAATATGAACTACGAGAAGAAATTTGAAATTCTTATACGTAAGAATCTTAAAGAAATAGAAAGATGTGAAATACAGATGGTGCTCGTTCAGTGGAAACACCACAAAGGTTCGTGTCAGTCATTGGGAATCAGGATATCATAAAAGCTATCTGCCCAAGTCTGTTCGAACATATCTAACTTCGGGGACGAAGTTTGTGCGTGGTGGAGCCCATTCTGTAACAACTCAACTTTTAGCCCAAGTTAAATATCTGATTATCGATCCAATAATGTAATTTTATTACATTACTTTGAATTATAATTTAATTAAGTCATGAAATATTTAATTGAATTATAATATTATGAAATATGATTAATAATTATTAAGATAATTAAATAATAGATATATAAGATACGAAAGTGATAGTGAGTTAAGTAGCAAACGTAACTAGTTAGAGTATATAAACGAAATTTAAGTTTAGAAAATCAGATCTCTCTCTCTCTCTCTCTAGACATTTTCTCTCTCTACATCTCTCTAAGATTTCTACCAAACCGACCGTCGGATTTCCAAGATTTATACGTCATCGGGAAGATTACGAGGAATACTACGAGATTATGATGTTGCATGAATGATTACGCACGAATTTGAGGTAAGATTTACATATTAAGCTCTTATGTTTTC
>JAANYP010001912.1:20641-193629 GCA_020465985.1 Centrapalus pauciflorus | reverse complement strand
TTCCTTTCGGCTCAGGGCATCAGCTACGACATTCGCCTTCCCCGGATGATAACGAATTTCGCAGTCATAGTCACTAAGTAGTTCAACCCAACGACGTTGCCTCATGTTTAACTCTTTCTGGTTCAGAATATGCTGAAGGCTCTTATGGTCTGTGAATACTGTGCATTTGGTTCCATACAGGTAGTGCCTCCATATTTTGAGAGCAAACACCACTGCTCCAAGCTCCAAGTCATGAGTCGTATAATTCACCTCGTGAATTTTGAGCTGCCGTGATGCGTAAGCAATAACTCTATCCCTTTGCATGAGCACACAACCTAATCCATTGTGTGAGGCATCACAGTAGACCACAAAATTTTCAGTCCCTTCAGGTAAGGACAGAATTGGTGCACTACACAACCTTTGCTTTAACTGCTGAAACGCATTTTCTTGCTCTTCACCCCAGATATACTTCACATCCTTTCGAGTCAATTCCGTTAAGGAACCCGCTATCTTTGAGAAGTTTTCGATAAATCGCCTATAATAACCGGCAAGTCCTAGAAATTGACGGATTTCCGTGGGGGTTCTAGGAGTCGCCCAGTTCTTTATGGCCTCGATTTTTGATGGATCAACTTGGATTCCCTGACTGTTGATCACATGCCCAAGGAATTTTACTTCTCGCAACCAAAATTCACACTTTGAAAATTTGGCGTATAGCTGCTCTTTCTCTAACAACTCCAAGATCAACTTGAGGTGTTGTTCATGCTCTTCTTTACTTCTGGAATAGATTAGGATATCGTCTATGAACACTATTACAAATTTATCCAGATATGGTTTACACACCCGATTCATGAGGTCCATAAATACGGCTGGTGCGTTGGTTAAACCGAATGGCATCACCTGGAATTCGTAATGTCCATAACGAGTTCTGAATGCCGTCTTGGGGATATCTTCTTCCCGAATTTTTACTTGGTGATAACCGGAGCGCAAATCAATCTTAGAGTAGAAGCTAGATCCTTGTAATTGGTCAAACAGGTCATCAATTCTGGGGAGAGGGTAGCGGTTCTTTACCCTTAACTTGTTTAGCTCTCGGTAGTCTATGCACATTCTGAAGGATCCGTCTTTCTTTTTCACGAACAAGACCGGAGCTCCCCAAGGTGAGGAACTTGGTCGAACGAATCCTTTATCCATCAACTCTTGTAATTGATTGGATAGCTCTTGCATCTCAGAAGGGGCGAGTCTGTATGGGGCTCTTGCGATCGGTGCAGCTCCCGACACCAAATCGATTTGGAACTCTACTTGTCTAGTTGGCGGAAGTCCAGGCAAATCTTCCGGGAAGACCTTCGGATGGTCACAAACCACTGGAATATCCTCAAGTCGCTTCTCCTCCGCCTCTTTTTCTACAATTTGCACCAGTACCGCATGACAACCTCTCCTAAGGCACTTTAATGTTCTTAGGCCGGATATGACATTCAACTGTCGGTTCTTTCTTTCTCCTTGGACGGTTAGGAACTTCTTCTTGTGGAGTGGTATCCGTACCACTTTCTTACCACACAAAATCTCGGCATGATTGTGTGACAACCAATCCATACCAACTACTACGTCGAAACTTCCGAGTTCTATAGGCATCAAGTCTATTTTAAAGGGATGATCTGCCAACTTAGTGTGCATTCCTTAATGATACTACTTGCCTCTATTATTTTACCGTCAGCCAGTTCTATAGTATAAGAGTTGTCTAAGGGAAAAGGAGCGGCATTCAATTGCTTACTAAACTTATCAGATATAAAGCTCCTATCAGCCCCAGTATCAAAGAGTACGTAAGCATAAATGTCGTTTAATAAAAACGTACCTGATACCACGTGGGGATCTTGACGAGCGTCACCTGCTCCCAACACAAAAGCTCTCCCCTGAGCTCCTCCACCATTCCTCAGTTTCGGGCACTCACTCTTGAAGTGCCCACTAACTCCACATACAAAGCAGCCTTTTTGATTGCTGCCACTGGTTCCCGGGGCTCCTGTCTTACAGTCCTTGGCCATATGCCCCAAACGTTTGCATTTCTCACAGTGGGTTGGACAGGGACCCTGGTTGTGATGGAAGGTGCATTTAGTGCAGAAAGGCTTGGTACCAGTATAACCTCTTCTTGGCTCAGCTCCAGCTGCGTAAGCCTTAATGGTCTCGGGCTTTTTGGATTGTGAACCCGCATTCTTCCCCGTCTTGTCTTCCCACTTTCTTTTGTTCTCCCCGGCCTTGGCTTCATTCCTCCGGGCTACTTTGTCCATAAGATTATTGGCCATCCTGATGGCATCCTGCAGGGTGGATGGGTTTGAGGCAGTCACGTTACCTTGAATTTGAGGAGCGAGTCCCCAAATGTAACGTTCAATCTTTTTGTACTCCGGGGTCACCATTTGAGGGCACAGAATGCTTAGCTCATGAAATCGGTTGGTGTACCCCGTCACATCTGTTCCCTTCATCGACAGGTTCCAGAACTCCGATTCCATCTTCTGGAGTTCGTTCCTCGGACAATACTCGTCCGTCATCATTTGTTTTAACGCGGACCAGGTGAGTTGGTAGGCTTCATCGATACTTACAGACTGGACATAGGAATTCCACCACGTGAGGGCGCTATCTTGTAGGGTGTGAGTAGCAAACTTCACCTTATCTCCCTCAGCACATCCGCTGACGCGAAAGACAGATTCTAACTTCTCAAACCATCGTATCAAGCCAACGACTCCTTCAGTTCCGTTGAAATACCGGGGTTTGCAACTTAAAAATCCTTTAATTCCACAACCTTTTGTGTGGATTTCCGTTCCTCCCGTGGTGCGGCTAGCACCACCATCTCCATTTGCTGAGCTATTCCTATTTGCCTCATATGTGGCTATAGCGGCAGCCACTCTTTGTGCGACTAGCTCTTCAATGTCAGCAGCGTTCATTGTTCGTTTCGGCGGCATTATCTTAAAATTTTAAAGAAAAAGCATAGTGTAAGAAATTGAATCTTAAAGAGGTAAATTCTTCTTAAGGCACAATACTATAATCATCAAACACAATTTCATAAATAACTTGCAATTTTTATTAATCATTCGAAGTTTTCTTACATTAGGGGCGGGTTATTACCCGAAAATTTTGTCCTACACTATTACATGATATTTTCCTACCATTACAAAGATAGATAGATGTGCACTAAGTGTGGGAGTGATCGGGGGTCTCTCCCTTTTCCATTGCGTTGAGGCGCTGAGTCAGCTCCTCAATCCGGGCTTGGCTCTCGGCTAGTTGTTGCCGGAGCTCATTCAGTCCGTCCTGCTGTATAGCAAGGGCGTGCTGGTTGGCCCAATATATGTTGGAGTTTTGCAACTCCTCCCGCTCTAAACGAGCGGTCATCTCCCCGATATCCAGGTTAAGTGACGGATCTGGCGGTCATGCCTGGTAGACCTTGCGATCAAAAGTGGTATGGTCTTGATCGGCGGGCTCTTGAGTGAGCGATGAGACAGGTGCGGAGGATGGTCCTCCGATCTCGAAGTTTGGAGGAACTCCCTCCATCTGCCTCCATTCGCGGAGGGTCTCCGGTATCCAAGTCCATCGTCGGGCGTCTACCCGTCGGTGTGGTGTCGGGGGTTTAGGTTGGGGAGTCGGGACAGGAATAGACTCCTTTCTTGGTATGATTACCCGTTTCCGGGGTGTGTACAACATCTTTGGGCCGTTAGGATAAGGCCTATACGGCTTATAGGATGGTTCGGCCGGGTGATACGGGACGCGAGCAGGGGCCGTCGGTGGTGAAGGATCCTCTTCCTCCATGGGTTCCTCCTCCATGGGTTCTTCCTCGGATTCCTCCATCGGGTCCTCGTCCTCCGAGGGGTCTTCCTCCTCGGTCGGGTCCTCCTCAGAAAACACTTCCGGATTGCATGGGCTAGTAGGGGTATACTCCTCTTCTGAGTCGGACAAAATGATTATCTCTTGGTGGGACATGTTTTCTGCTATCAAGGTCCATGCATAGTCTTTCAGTTAGTTACAAGTTACAAAATATTTCTAAAATCAGTAAATCTTATGTACAGTTATAGTCTAGGGTACTAATGCAACCTAGTTCACTATAACTATGGCTCTGATACCAATCTGTCACACCCCGTTACCCCGGTTGGCAACGAAACGTGACGTCGCGGAAGCGTGACCATAATCATAATGAACGACCACTATATGGACGTTTTCAAAAAAAATACATCGATATAACCTTAAAACGTAGAAACTTTTTACATAACCCGTAAATAATAAAGAGTAGTTCGCAAGGTACAGAGATTTGAATACATAATTAAATTATCCAAAATAATGCAAATAAATCTCCGACGGTTTGAAAAAGAATGCGACTCCTTAAGTGCGGAAGCTTGAAAGTGGTTACTTCTGAAGGCATACTTGCCTTAATTACCTGAAAATACATGGTAAAATACGTCAACAAAAATTGTTGGTGAGCTCATAGGTTTACGCGAAAAGACCAGTTGTATGGACATTATCAGATGAGTTGAATTTATAAAATCATAAATTCCGTGTATGTATTACATAAACCATCATGCAACCGAAGCTTAATTAGAATGAGTTTGCCCTGTGCAGTATTCCCATACGTAATACCGTGTGTTGAATATATATGCACTCGCTGTTAGCCGAACTGAGCTAACACGAATGGGGGACATGACTCCCAATAGATCTATCCACAATATACTCGCGCTTACAAATAAATGCAATTAACGGTTCATGATATAAGGGCTGATGGAATCCGAACATGTAATACATATAAGAAATAAGCAGTTTTGTTGTCCATATAAAAACAGTGCATGTATTTCCACCCCAATAGATAGTGAAAAATAGGGGCTATGAGAACTCACCGTAAGTGCGTCGGCAAAAACGAGCGTAAAATGCAAATTAGCGTTGTTTGATGGGTGATGAAACTGGAGGTGTTTAACCGAGTCCTAAATGATAATAAGGACTTAATATCACTAATATATGGTAATATGTATATTTATAGATTTTTATGTCTTAAATCACCCAACATTACAAGTTTATAAATAAGATTTGCTTAAAACGTCAAGTTTATATATATATAATTTTCCAGCTTTTTCGGAGGTTTTTCGGCCTACTTTGAGGCTGTTTTTGACCAAGCTCCAAAATGTTTTAGACTTTGGTTTTCTAGGTCATTAAACTACTATATACAAAGGATTTTTAGAATCAAGAACGGCCTTTTTTCGAGTTGTTTAGGTTGGTGAAAAAGTTCGTTAAAAACGCTATGTTGGCCATTTTTGAGCTGTCAAACTTTCGGTTTCTCAAATAGTTTCTGGAGGTCCTAAACTTCAAAATAAATTAAGAAAAATTGCAGATCTATAGTTAAGACATAGATCTAACTTTTGAGACAAGAATCAACTCATTTCGTTGAGTTATGAATTAGTTATGATTTTTCAAACTCGATATAAGTTTTCTGCCGAAAATCCGTAGTTTATAAACTTACAACAACTTATGATTCTTGTTGTTTATTCAAAGACTACTTGTATAAAAGCCATAATAGTTATAAAAACACATATATATCATATGTTTTCATAATATTAACACTTTTATAATGTGTTTACATATTCATAAACATATTTAAAGAAACAACTTAAAATAAAAACTAGAAACTTATAAACTTGAGTTTTTATGAAACTTGTTGTTGTAGGTGATTATATATATTATGCAAGACTTATATAAATGTAAATATAAGATGTAATAGGTTAGTATTTACTTACTTTGATGTTTTTAGAAGAATGGAGATGAGTAGAAAGTTGGATCTTCAAAACTTTCACCAAGAACACTTCAAAAATATGAAGAACACTTTGAAAGAACACTTGTGTGTTCTTGAGGCCGGATCTTTAGAGGGAGAGAAAGAGAGGTTTTTGTGTTTGCAAGATGTGAAGAATGAAGTGAAGTGGTGGTTCTATTTATAGAGGAGAAAAAGGTGGTGAAATGATGAAAGGAGTTGTAAAATCTTGGATGAAAGGAAAGAGGAGGATTTGATGTAGAAATGTTGAGTTAAAAATTATTTCATAGGTCCTTGGTGGTCCTTGTATGGCCGGCCTACATAGGGTATTTTTGGTGTATTTCTATTTTTTTTTTTTGTATAAAAGTATTTAGAAATGTATTCTTGTATTTCCCTTTTCTTGTAAATTCATAAATACTTTTGGATGCATTGTTTTAATGACTTGTTTTAGCCTTGCATAATTAAGGTTAAGTAATTGTATTAGTGTATGATTAGTGTCACAAATCATGATTTAATTATGTACTTAGTTGAATTAACCCTTCATGTCGTAAATTGATCGGATTAATTGATTTCCCGATCCATCGCACCGATGAATTTGATTCAAATTGAGTTGAATTTTCTAATAAGCCTTGTTAATCACTTGATAAATTTCTAATGACCATTGATTAGGCTATAATTGACTATTAAATGTAGATTAGGGTTTTGTTGCCAACCTCGTTTAGTGCCGGATGTTACAGTTTTCCTTTCTTGCACGGTAGGCACTTGTCCTCAAACTGAAAACTCTTCATTGGAACACCTTGCACCAGTCCATTTTTTGAAATGTAGTTCATCTTTCTCAGGTGCAAGTGTGCCATGCGTCTGTGCCATAAAACCGATTCTACTCTTCAGGTACTTTGAATCCCGGCTTCAGCACTAACGCCTCAGTATCATTGAAAAGTACTGAGTTATTCTTATCACAGATTTGAGATACACTAATGAGATTGTGAACCAGTTTATCAACGTATTAAAGTTGATCCAGTTTGATAGTCCCACTAGTGACCACTCCAGTACCGGTGATATTCCCTCCTTTATTGCCAGCGAATGATACAAATCCCCTATTCCCTCCCTTGAAGTCTGCGAGTAGACTTCTTTCCCCAGTCATGTGCCTCGAGCAACCACTGTCGATGAACCATTTGTTGTTTAGACCCGTAGTTATCTCTTGCACATGAAAGAAAAGACGTTAGTTATCACGGGGAACCCAAGCCATGACTGACTTGGTAATACCATTCTCGTCCACATACTTGAACTCTTTGAAATACCCATCTCTCCTTTCAGGTGAATTGGGTTTTAGATTTTGAGCCTGTTGTGGTGCAGAGTGATTTACGTTCACTCTCGGCCTTTGTGTAGGCATTTGCTATGGAGCTCTTGAATAGTTTCGATTATAAGGCATTTCCGTTTGATATCCCTGAGCTCTACCTGGTGTTTGATGTCTTACAGCAGTGTGTGACCTAACCGGAGTGTAAGCTCTGCTAGGTGTAGTACTCCTATAATTTTGTTGCGGTCCTGATCTAGATTGATTAATGACTCTATTTGGTAAATTAGTCCTAACCACTTCTTTGGGTCGACCTGACACAGGTGTTTGTTTCAAAGCAGATTTTGGTGTGGCTTGCACAGTTTTCTCGGTGTTATGAGAACTACTTGTGCTTGCAACACTTGTAGAAGGTTTATGTTGTTCCGGCTTTCCAGTTTTAGGTGTAGAGTCTACTTTCCTATGTGGGCAACTAGAAACAACATGTCCCCTTTCATGACATCTAAAGCAAGACATTTTGTCAATCGACTTTTTATGTGTGCCCTTTGACTTAGGTGTCTCACTAGTGTCTGGTTCTTTCGTCTCAACTATAGTGACTGGTTCCTCCTCTTGATCATTAAAGTCAACTTTGACTTGTCCTATATAACACCTTGCTTTTTATTTGCATTTTTATTTTTAGTAATTTTGAGGAATTTGCGTAAAATGATGTAATTTCGAGATTTAGTATAAATAGGAGTCGGGAGTTACATTTTCTCACTTTTGCAAAACTTATCTAGCAACTCCAGAGCTCCTCTCTCTAGAATTGAACTTCTCTCTAGCTTTTCTCCCAAACCGACCGGCCAAATCTCGTGTTCTATACGTTAACGGAAAGATCTCGAAGAGTACTACGTGAATCTCCTATTGCATGTACGATTTCATACGGATTTGAGGTAAGAATCGATCTTTTCTTTTTCTGCATTTTCGGTTTTGAAGATATGAGATTCGAGTCTATCATTTACAGGTGATTTAAAGCTAATTTCGCATGGGTTTTACTAGAATATGATAGATTATGTATAATATAATCAAACCGAGGCTTGTTGCTTAGTTTATTTGTGATTTTAGGCTTGAAAATGCATGTGTAAAGCTGTAGCTTATGAACAAACTCGAGAATACGTAGAACAGACTCGAAAATAGATAGAACAGGCTCGAATAGGGCTAGATTCGAATCATAGATTCGAATCTAACCACCAGATTCGAGATGGCCTTCGAGTTTAACCCCATATTCGAGATTGCCTTCGAATCTAACTTCAGATTCGAATGAGGCTTCGAATCTAATCCCCTGTTCGAGTCTGGCTTCGAGTTTGATACTCAGATTCGAATCTGACTTCGAGTCTGATGCTCAGATTCGAATCTAGCCCCTAAATTTCGAATTTAATTAATAAAATTTACGAACAACGCATAAATTAGCAAAATAATTAGCAAAATATTTAGCTAGAAGTTATGGCTTAGAGATGTTGGAATATTGAGCTAGCAATATTAATTTAGCACATGTTCTGTAATATTGAACTTCAGATATTATACATAAGCTGTTTAGCCCAGCTGCGAGTCAAAGCCAGTGCCAGTCTATATTGAGCCTAGATAAGCAAGTGCAAGCATTATAAAGCAATTTAAAGCGTAAATAAGCCTGAGCAAGCATTACAGAGCATTTCAAAGCATTTTCAGTACTGTGAGTAACAGTTATTCTTGTTTACATGTTTTATATGAAATTGAGACATAAATTGCTTCTATGTGACTTCTTTGGAATTCAATAGACTTTTGTGAGTGAAGGCGAACACTGTGGTACAGGTGATGCCCAGCTTAGCCGGATCTTACATTTGATCTATTAATATGCATATTTATCTGCTATCTGTTTATTGTTCTGCATACTATACAACAAACCTTGTGTTAGCGTTTCTTTGTGCATCTCATAAGCATTATATTTAGCGAGCAAGCAATTCTGATGTTCACCACTATCCCTTGAGCATTATACGGGTAGCTAGCCCCGTATCACAGATTGATCATCTGTCAGCGGTAAACCCATAGTGGTGGCATCTCCGTTCTGCGTGAAATGTCTCAATTGTGCAGCGTTCTTTCTGGGTATTAAGCAAATGAGCAAGCAAGCAAGCAAGCAAGCAAGCATAACAGCCTTTATAGGCATTTTCGCCTCATATTTTACATGCATTCATGAATATCTGTTTACTCACTAAGCATTAGCTTACAGTTGCTATTCACAATTTTTACAGGAAAAGGTAAAGAACAAGCTGGACCTTCTGCTTAGGTCTATTATCTGATCTGCCCAAAGGACTTAGCTCATTTTCAGCTTGTGGTATAGTTTATGATGCCTTGGGTTCTGGGTAGCTGCTTTTATTTAAATTGTGATGTTTTAGCAACTTAGTACTGTAACCTTGTAGCACGTGTAGTGCATGACTTATTGTAATATTTTATTTAGCTTTATGCATTTGTTATTATTCCTGGGATAAGCAAGCATGTTTTAAAGCAAGGATGTGACAGGATGGTATCAGAGCATTAGTTTGAGGGATTCAAGTGTTAGCAATAACACATGGACTCAAACTTTTAAGCAAAGATATTAGCTTCGAATGTCTAGGCTTTAACTTGACCTGAGATAGGCTTTGACTTTGCTTTAGGAATTGGGAAATGGGGTAGAATAGGAGTTATGCCTATTCTTATGCAAGTATTATTTATATAACTTCAGAACATGTCTGGATCTGGTGAAGGAGCTGGAGGTGGACTCACTCCTGAACAGATCATGCAAATAATGCAAACAATGCTTAACGAGAATAATGAGCGTCAAGCTAAGTTCTTGCAAGAACAGTTTCGTGCTCGTGATGAAGCTGAAACTAAGCGTAGAGAAGAACGTAGGAAAAAGCAACACGATGACACTGGACGCCGAAATGATGACACCGACGAGGAGGAAGCCCCTGTAGTCCCTCCGAAGGGCTGCAATTTCCGTTACTTCAAAGCTTGCGGAGCTCAACCCTTCAAGGGTGCTGCAAACTCGATTGAAGCGCTCGAGTGGATCACTGGCATTGAGCGAATATTTCTCATCAGCGACTGTGCTGAAGAATCAAAGGTCAGCTTTGCTACTACACTGTTCGAGGGTGGCGCTGTTATGTGGTGGAGGTCTCAGGAAAACATGCACGGAGCCAACTGGATTAAGTCCCTATCTTGGGATGAATTTAAGGTTATTTTCTTTCGTCAGTACTGCCCAGCTGATGAAAAGAAGCGTTTGGAAGAGAAGCTGATGTCTCTTACTCAGGGAACCAAATCGGTGACTGAGTATGAGATTGAATTCACCCGACTAAGCTTGCTGTCTGACTATCAAGTCGCTACTGAAGAGCGAAAGATCGACCGTTTTCTTATGGGTCTACATCCCGAGTATCAGAAGTTCTTGAAGCACCGGGGATATACCAACTATGCTGACTGTGTTGAAGCTGCTCGAATTCTCGAGCAGGATTTTATTCGAGCTGGAGGAGTTCCTACTTCCTCTATTAACCCGACATGTCCATCACCGCCCAAGAAATCGCGCACCGGAAGCTATTCTGGATCTTCATCCAGATATTCTCAGCCACAGCAGTCTCAGTACCGACAGTTCAGCTCGCCTACGGCACAGCAAACTCGATCTTATGCGGTACATTCTGAGCCGAGGCAGTGTCGCCGCTGCCAGAAGTCACACATTGGGCGTTGTAACCCCAATGATGTGAGGTGCTATGTGTGCAACGAAATAGGACATAGCAGTGAAGAATGTCCTAACAGAGTTAAAGTTTGCAACAATTGTTTACGCCCTGGACATAATGAGCATGCATGTACGCATCCGTTCAGGATGATGTACCCGAGTGCAGAGCATCATCCGCGATTGCAGCAGCAGCAATACCGACCTCAGCAACAATATCATCAACAAAGACAGAATCAATCAGCCCGACATAGCGCATCGCGTGGAGGTTCCAGTCGCCGTAACGAGCCAACTAGGAGTCAGAATCGCGCATTCCAAATAACAGCCGAGCAAGCGAAGGAAATACCAGATGTGGTATCTGGTACGTTTCTTGTTAACTCTATCCCTGCTAGAGTTATTTTCGATTCAGGAGCCAATCGCTCTTTTATATCAAGTGCATTTGCATCTAAGCTTGGAATTACTCCGACAACTCTGCCTGTTATATTTGATATCGAAACGGCCAGTAACGTGTGCGTGTCCACCGATAAAATTTACCGCGACTGCATAATTCTGTTAGATAATTGCACGTTCCAACTTGACCTCATTCCTATGGACTTTCACGAATTCGACGTCATCGTCGGTATGGATTGGCTTGATCATCATGACGCCAACATTGTCTGCAAGAAGAAGTTGATAAAGCTCACTACACCGGATGGCCGCAGTATCTGCATCTATGGTGATAGAAAGAAAGGTGACTTATGTTTAATTTCTGTAGTCAAAGCTAGGAAACATATAGCTAAGGGTTGCGTGTCATACTTAGCATATGCAATAGATGCTAAGTCTGAAAAGAAAACTTTAGCCGAGGTACCGATAGCCTCTGAATTTCCAGATGTCTTTCCCGAGGACATCTCTGGACTCCCACCAGACCGTCAGGTGGAGTTCAGAATTGATTTAGTGCCCGGCGCGGCACCAATTGCTCGAGCCCCGTATAGACTTGCACCTGCTGAGATGCAAGAAATGATGAAGCAATTGCAAGAATTGCTTGACAAGGGACTCATACGACCAAGTTCATCTCCCTGGGGAGCTCCTGTTTTATTCGTTAAGAAGAAAGATGGGACTCTCCGGATGTGCATTGATTATAGGGAGTTGAACAAGGTAACAATAAAGAACAAATATCCATTGCCCAGAATAGACGATCTTTTCGACCAGCTTCAGGGAGCCAGTTACTTCTCAAAGATCGATCTTAGATCTGGGTATCATCAGCTCAAAGTTCATGAAGAAGACGTCCCTAAAACGGCTTTCCGTACTAGATATGGGCATTACGAGTTTCTTGTTATGCCCTTTGGCCTTACAAACGCTCCTGCGGCGTTCATGGATCTGATGAACCGCGTTTGTAGACCAATGCTCGATAAGTCTGTTATCGTCTTTATAGACGATATTCTCATCTACTCGAAAACTGAAGCTGAGCATGCTGTGCATCTTAGAGAGCTGCTAGAGTTGCTGCGCAAGGAGCGACTTTACGCCAAGTTCTCTAAATGCGAATTTTGGTTGCGACAGGTGCTTGCAATCTCGATTTATTTATTTTTAAGCTTATCTTTTCTTAAATTTCATGCTCAGCGTTAACTTGCAAATCTTGTATCTTATCAGATACAATTCCTTGGTCATGTGATATCTGGTGAAGGAATCTCTGTGGATCCTTCTAAGATAGAAGCCATTCAAAATTGGGAAGCTCCCAAATCAGCTACTGAGATCCGAAGTTTCTTGGGATTGGCGGGTTACTACCGTCGATTCATTAAGGACTTCTCAAAACTAGCCATGCCCCTTACATCTCTTACTCGCAAGAATGTTCCCTTTATTTGGGAAGAAGCTCAAGAGACCGCCTTCCAAACTTTAAAGCAGAAACTCACCGAAGCGCCTATTCTGGCCTTACCTGAAGGTAATGAAGACTTTGTAGTCTTCAGCGATGCTTCATATCAAGGGCTCGGGTGTGTTTTAATGCAAAGAGGCAGAGTCATAGCATATGCTTCTCGCCAGCTTAAGGATCATGAAAAGAGTCATCCGACTCATGACCTTGAACTTGCTGCTGTGACTTTTGCATTTAAAACATGGCGGCATTATCTCTACGGCACCAAATGTCAGCTGTATACGGATCACAAGAGCCTTAAGTATATATTCAGCCAGAAGGAGCTCAACATGCGCCAGCGACGCTCCATGGAACTCATCAAAGACTATGACTGTGATATTCTTTATCACCCTGGCAAAGCGAATGTGGTGGCCGACGCATTGAGTCGTAAATCCTACTCTGCTAAATGTCTCTATACCTTGACTCATACTTTGTTTTCATCTACTCTGATTGATGAAATTCTCGTTTCTCAAGCCGAAGCCCTAAAAGAAGAAAACCTCAACTCTGAGGACATGAAAGGGCAACTTCAGTTCTTAACCGATAGCCCTCGTGGCTTAAAGCTCTTCAAAAATCGTGTCTGGGTTCCGAAATTTGGTAATGTTCGACAGAAAATTCTTTCGGAAGCCCACTGTTCTAACTTCTCGGTACATCCTGGCAGCACCAAGATGTACAACGATCTAAAAGCCGAATATTGGTGGCCCGGTATGAAAAGAGACGTAGGCCAATATGTCGATAATTGTGTTACATGCCGGTTAGTCAAAGCGGAGCATCAGCAGCCTTACGGCAGTCTTCAGCCCTTACCGATCCCCGAGTGGAAGTTCGATCACATAACGATGGACTTTGTGACGAAGTTGCCGACTACACGAAGACAGCACGACGCAATATGGGTTATCGTGGATCGCCTAACCAAAGTCACACATTTCATTCCGATTCGCGAAAACTATTCACTTGAAAAACTAGCCAAGTTGTATATAGACGAGATCGTTACTCGACACGGAGTGCCTCTGTCTATTGTTTCCGATCGCGACAGCCGATTTACTTCGAGGTTCTGGACTGCATTACAAGATGGATTAGGCACTAAGATCAGAATGAGCACAGCGTATCATCCACAGCCTGATGGCCAGAGTGAGCGTACGATCCTTACACTCGAAGACATGCTGCGGGCATGTGTTCTTGAGTTTAGCGGTAGTTGGGATGACCACTTGCCGTTAGCAGAATTTTCTTATAACAATAGTTACCACTCATCCATCAAAGCCGCACCTTTCGAAGCCTTATACGGACGTAAGTGCCGAACTCCTACGTGTTGGCATGAAGCCGGTGAAGCACCAATCGCCGGTCCCGAGCTACTTCAGCAGACAAATGAAAAGATCCGAATTATACGTCAACGATTGGAAACTGCTCAATCTCGACAGAAATCGTATCACGACCGACGCCATAAACCTATAGAATTCCAGAAGGACGACTATGTTGTATTAAAAGTCTCGCCGATGAAAGGTGTGTTCAGATTCGGCAAGCATGGCAAGTTAGCACCACGATTCGTTGGTCCTTTCAAGATCATCGAGCGTGTTGGAACTCAATCTTATCTGTTGGACTTGCCAAGCGAACTGTCCAACATACACCCCGTGTTTCACGTTTCGCAGCTTAGGAAGTGCAAAGAAGATGACAGAGAAAAGTGGGCCGATCATCTAACTTACAAGATCAACGAGAAACTGCAATGTGACGAGCCTGAAGTTATTCTAGAAACAAAGATGAAGAAGTTGAGGAATCGAGAGGTAGCAATGGTGTTGGTGCAGTGGAGAACTTCTCACGGAACTTCTCAGACCTGGGAATCTGAGCAGGACATGAGAGTTCGATATCCGCATCTGTTTGAGCCTTAGGTACTTCGAGGACGAAGTGCAAGCGTGGTGGGCTCATACTATAACACCTTGCTTTTTATTTGCATTTTTATTTTTAGTAATTTTGAGCAATTTGCGTAAAATGATGTAATTTCGAGATTTAGTATAAATAGGAGTCGGGAGTTACATTTTCTCACTTTTGCAAAACTTATCTAGCAACTCCAGAGCTCCTCTCTCTAGAATTGAACTTCTCTCTAGCTTTTCTCCCAAACCGACCGGCCAAATCTCGTGTTCTATACGTTAACGGAAAGATCTCGAAGAGTACTACGTGAATCTCCTATTGCATGTACGATTTCATACGGATTTGAGGTAAGAATCGATCTTTTCTTTTTCTGCATTTTCGGTTTTGAAGATATGAGATTCGAGTCTATCATTTACAGGTGATTTAAAGCTAATTTCGCATGGGTTTTACTAGAATATGATAGATTATGTATAATATAATCAAACCGAGGCTTGTTGCTTAGTTTATTTGTGATTTTAGGCTTGAAAATGCATGTGTAAAGCTGTAGCTTATGAACAAACTCGAGAATACGTAGAACAGACTCGAAAATAGATAGAACAGGCTCGAATAGGGCTAGATTCGAATCATAGATTCGAATCTAATCACCAGATTCGAGATGGCCTTCGAGTTTAACCCCATATTCGAGATTGCCTTCGAATCTAACTTCAGATTCGAATGAGGCTTCGAATCTAATCCCCTGTTCGAGTCTGGCTTCGAGTTTGATACTCAGATTCGAATCTGACTTCGAGTCTGATGCTCAGATTCGAATCTAGCCCCTAAATTTCGAATTTAATTGATAAAATTTACGAACAACGCATAAATTAGCAAAATATTTAGCAAAATATTTAGCTAGAAGTTATGGCTTAGAGATGTTGGAATATTGAGCTAGCAATATTAATTTAGCACATGTTCTGTAATATTGAACTTCAGATATTATACATAAGCCGTTTAGCCCAGTTGCGAGTCAAAGCCAGTGCCAGTCTATATTGAGCCTAGATAAGCAAGTGCAAGCATTATAAAGCAATTTAAAGCGTAAATAAGCCTGAGCAAGCATTACAGAGCATTTCAAAGCATTTTCAGTACTGTGAGTAACAGTTATTCTTGTTTACATGTTTTATATGAAATTGAGACATAAATTGCTTCTATGTGACTTCTTTGGAATTCAATAGACTTTTGTGAGTGAAGGCGAACACTGTGGTACAGGTGATGCCCAGCTTAGCCGGATCTTACATTTGATCTATTAATATGCATATTTATCTGCTATCTGTTTATTGTTCTGCATACTATACAACAAACTTTGTGTTAGCGTTTCTTTGTGCATCTCATAAGCATTATATTTAGCGAGCAAGCAATTCTGATGTTCACCACTATCCCTTGAGCATTATACGGGTAGCTAGCCCCGATCACAGATTGATCATCTGTCAGCGGTAAACCCATAGTGGTGGCATCTCCGTTCTGCGTGAAATGTCTCAATTGTGCAGTGTTCTTTCTGGGTATCAAGCAAATGAGCAAGCAAGCAAGCAAGCAAGCAAGCATAACAGCCTTTATAGGCATTTTCGCCTCATATTTTACATGCATTCTTGAATATCTGTTTACTCACTAAGCATTAGCTTACAGTTGCTATTCACAATTTTTACAGGAAAAGGTAAAGAACAAGCTGGACCTTCTGCTTAGGTCTATTATCTGATCTGCCCAAAGGACTTAGCTCATTTTCAGCTTGTGGTATAGTTTATGATGCCTTGGGTTCTGGGTAGCTGCTTTTATTTAAATTGTGATGTTTTAGCAACTTAGTACTGTAACCTTGTAGCACGTGTAGTGCATGACTTATTGTAATATTTTATTTAGCTTTATGCATTTGTTATTATTCCTGGGATAAGCAAGCATGTTTTAAAGCAAGGATGTGACAGGATGGTATCAGAGCATTAGTTTGAGGGATTCAAGTGTTAGCAATAACACATGGACTCAAACTTTTAAGCAAAGATATTAGCTTCGAATGTCTAGGCTTTAACTTGACCTGAGATAGGCTTTGACTTTGCTTTAGGAATTGGGAAATGGGGTAGAATAGGAGTTATGCCTATTCTTATGCAAGTATTATTTATATAACTTCAGAACATGTCTGGATCTGGTGAAGGAGCTGGAGGTGGACTCACTCCTGAACAGATCATGCAAATAATGCAAACAATGCTTAACGAGAATAATGAGCGTCAAGCTAAGTTCTTGCAAGAACAGTTTCGTGCTCGTGATGAAGCTGAAACTAAGCGTAGAGAAGAACGTAGGAAAAAGCAACACGATGACACTGGACGCCGAAATGATGACACCGACGAGGAGGAAGCCCCTGTAGTCCCTCCGAAGGGCTGCAATTTCCGTTACTTCAAAGCTTGCGGAGCTCAACCCTTCAAGGGTGCTGCAAACTCGATTGAAGCGCTCGAGTGGATCACTGGCATTGAGCGAATATTTCTCATCAGCGACTGTGCTGAAGAATCAAAGGTCAGCTTCGCTACAACACTGTTCGAGGGTGGCGCTGTTATGTGGTGGAGGTCTCAGGAAAACATGCACGGAGCCAACTGGATTAAGTCCCTATCTTGGGATGAATTTAAGGTTATTTTCTTTCGTCAGTACTGCCCAGCTGATGAAAAGAAGCGCTTGGAAGAGAAGCTGATGTCTCTTACTCAGGGAACCAAATCGGTGACTGAGTATGAGATTGAATTCACCCGAATAAGCTTGCTGTCTGACTATCAAGTCGCTACTGAAGAGCGAAAGATCGACCGTTTTCTGATGGGTCTGCATCCTGAATATCAGAAGTTCTTGAAGCACCGGGGATATACCAACTATGCTGACTGTGTTGAAGCTGCTCGAATTCTCGAGCAGGATTTTATTCGAGCTGGAGGAGTTCCTACTTCCTCTATTAACCCGACATGTCCATCACCGCCCAAGAAATCGCGCACCGGAAGCTATTCTGGATCTTCATCCAGATATTCTCAGCCACAGCAGTCTCAGTACCGACAGTTCAGCTCGCCTACGGCACAGCAAACTCGATCTTATGCGGTACATTCTGAGCCGAGGCAGTGTCGCCGCTGCCAGAAGTCACACATTGGGCGTTGTAACCCCAATGATGTGAGGTGCTATGTGTGCAACGAAATAGGACATAGCAGTGAAGAATGTCCTAACAGAGTTAAAGTTTGCAACAATTGTTTACGCCCTGGACATAATGAGCATGCATGTACGCATCCGTTCAGCATGATTTACCCGAGTGCAGAGCATCATCCGCGATTGCAGCAGCAGCAATACCGACCTCAGCAACAATATCATCAACAAAGACAGAATCAATCAGCCCGACATAGCGCATCGCGTCGAGGTTCCAGTCGCCGTAACGAGCCAACTAGGAGTCAGAATCGCGCATTCCAAATAACAGCCGAGCAAGCGAAGGAAATACCAGATGTGGTATCTGGTACGTTTCTTGTTAACTCTATCCCTGCTAGAGTTATTTTCGATTCAGGAGCCAATCGCTCTTTTATATCAAGTGCATTTGCATCTAAGCTTGGAATTACTCCGACAACTCTGCCTGTTATATTTGATATCGAAACGACCAGTAACGTGTGTGTGTCCACCGATAAAATTTACCGCGACTGCATAATTCTGTTAGATAATTGCACGTTCCAACTTGACCTCATTCCTATGGACTTTCACGAATTCGACGTCATCGTCGGTATGGATTGGCTTGATCATCATGACGCCAACATTGTCTGCAAGAAGAAGTTGATAAAGCTCACTACACCGGATGGCCGCAGTATCTGCATCTATGGTGACAGAAAGAAAGGTGACTTATGTTTAATTTCTGTAGTCAAAGCTAGGAAACATATAGCTAAGGGTTGCGTGTCATACTTAGCATATGCAATAGATGCTAAGTCTGAAAAGAAAACTTTAGCCGAGGTACCGATAGCCTCTGAATTTCCAGATGTCTTTCCCGAGGACATCTCTGGACTCCCACCAGACCGTCAGGTGGAGTTCAGAATTGATTTAGTGCCCGGCGCGGCACCAATTGCTCGAGCCCCGTATAGACTTGCACCTGCTGAGATGCAAGAAATGATGAAGCAATTGCAAGAATTGCTTGACAAGGGACTCATACGACCAAGTTCATCTCCCTGGGGAGCTCCTGTTTTATTCGTTAAGAAGAAAGATGGGACTCTCCGGATGTGCATTGATTATAGGGAGTTGAACAAGGTAACAATAAAGAACAAATATCCATTGCCCAGAATAGACGATCTTTTCGACCAGCTTCAGGGAGCCAGTTACTTCTCAAAGATCGATCTTAGATCTGGGTATCATCAGCTCAAAGTTCATGAAGAAGACGTCCCTAAAACGGCTTTCCGTACTAGATATGGGCATTACGAGTTTCTTGTTATGCCCTTTGGCCTTACAAACGCTCCTGCGGCGTTCATGGATCTGATGAACCGCGTTTGTAGACCAATGCTCGATAAGTCTGTTATCGTCTTTATAGACGATATTCTCATCTACTCGAAAACTAAAGCTGAGCATGCTGTGCATCTTAGAGAGCTGCTAGAGTTGCTGCGCAAGGAGCGACTTTACGCCAAGTTCTCTAAATGTGAATTTTGGTTGCGACAGGTGCTTGCAATCTCGATTTATTTATTTTTAAGCTTATCTTTTCTTAAATTTCATGCTCAGCGTTAACTTGCAAATCTTGTATCTTATCAGATACAATTCCTTGGTCATGTGATATCTGGTGAAGGAATCTCTGTGGATCCTTCTAAGATAGAAGCCATTCAAAATTGGGAAGCTCCCAAATCAGCTACTGAGATCCGAAGTTTCTTGGGATTGGCGGGTTACTACCGTCGATTCATTAAGGACTTCTCAAAACTAGCCATGCCCCTTACATCTCTTACTCGCAAGAATGTTCCCTTTATTTGGGAAGAAGCTCAAGAGACCGCCTTCCAAACTTTAAAGCAGAAACTCACCGAAGTGCCTATTCTGGCCTTACCTGAAGGTAATGAAGACTTTGTAGTCTTCAGCGATGCTTCATATCAAGGGCTCGGGTGTGTTTTAATGCAAAGAGGCAGAGTCATAGCATATGCTTCTCGCCAGCTTAAGGATCATGAAAAGAGTCATCCGACTCATGACCTTGAACTTGCTGCTGTGACTTTTGCATTGAAAACATGGCGGCATTATCTCTACGGCACCAAATGTCAGCTGTATACGGATCACAAGAGCCTTAAGTATATATTCAGCCAGAAGGAGCTCAACATGCGCCAGCGACGCTCCATGGAACTCATCAAAGACTATGACTGTGATATTCTTTATCACCCTGGCAAAGCGAATGTGGTGGCCGACGCATTGAGTCGTAAATCCTACTCTGCTAAATGTCTCTATACCTTGACTCATACTTTGTTTTCATCTACTCTGATTGATGAAATTCTCGTTTCTCAAACCGAAGCCCTAAAAGAAGAAAACCTCAACTCTGAGGACATGAAAGGGCAACTTCAGTTCTTAACCGATAGCCCTCGTGGCTTGAAGCTTTACTTCGAGGTTCTGGACTGCATTACAAGATGGATTAGGCACTAAGATCAGAATGAGCACAGCGTATCATCCACAGCCTGATGGCCAGAGTGAGCGTACGATCCTTACACTCGAAGACATGCTGCGGGCATGTGTTCTTGAGTTTAGCGGTAGTTGGGATGACCACTTGCCGTTAGCAGAATTTTCTTATAACAATAGTTACCACTCATCCATCAAAGTCGCACCTTTCGAAGCCTTATACGGACGTAAGTGCCGAACTCCTACGTGTTGGCATGAAGCCGGTGAAGCACCAATCGCCGGTCCCGAGCTAGTTCAGCAGACAAATGAAAAGATCCGAATTATACGTCAACGATTGGAAACTGCTCAATCTCGACAGAAATCGTATCACGACCGACGCCATAAACCTTTAGAATTCCAGAAGGACGACTATGTTGTATTAAAAGTCTCGCCGATGAAAGGTGTGTTCAGATTCGACAAGCATGGCAAGTTAGCACCACGATTCGTTGGTCCTTTCAAGATCATCGAGCGTGTTGGAACTCAATCTTATCTGTTGGACTTGCCAAGCGAACTGTCCAACATACACCCCGTGTTTCACGTTTCGCAGCTTAGGAAGTGCAAAGAAGATGACAGATAAAAGTGGGCCGATCATCTAACTTACAAGATCAACGAGAAACTGCAATGTGACGAGCCTGAAGTTATTCTAGAAACAAAGATGAAGAAGTTGAGGAATCGAGAGGTAGCAATGGTGTTGGTGCAGTGGAGAACATCTCACGGAACTTCTCAGACCTGGGAATCTGAGCAGGACATGAGAGTTCGATATCCGCATCTGTTTGAGCCTTAGGTACTTCGAGGACGAAGTGCAAACGTGGTGGGCTCATACTATAACACCTTGCTTTTTATTTGCATTTTTATTTTTAGTAATTTTGAGCAATTTGCGTAAAATGATGTAATTTCGAGATTTAGTATAAATAGGAGTCGGGAGTTACATTTTCTCACTTTTGCAAAACTTATCTAGCAACTCCAGAGCTCCTCTCTCTAGAATTGAACTTCTCTCTAGCTTTTCTCCCAAACCGACCGGCCAAATCTCGTGTTCTATACGTTAACGGAAAGATCTCGAAGAGTACTACGTGAATCTCCTATTGCATGTACGATTTCATACGGATTTGAGGTAAGAATCGATCTTTTCTTTTTCTGCATTTTCGGTTTTGAAGATATGAGATTCGAATCTATCATTTAAAGGTGATTTAAAGCTAATTTCGCATGGGTTTTACTAGAATATGATAGATTATGTATAATATAATCAAACCGAGGCTTGTTGCTTAGTTTATTTGTGATTTTAGGCTTGAAAATGCATGTGTAAAGCTGTAGCTTATGAACAAACTCAAGAATACGTAGAACAGACTCGAAAATAGATAGAACAGGCTCGAATAGGGCTAGATTCGAATCATAGATTCGAATCTAACCACCAGATTCGAGATGGCCTTCGAGTTTAACCCCATATTCGAGATTGCCTTCGAATCTAACTTCAGATTCGAATGAGGCTTCGAATCTAATCCCCTGTTCGAGTCTGGCTTCGAGTTTGATACTCAGATTCGAATCTGACTTCGAGTCTGATGCTCAGATTCGAATCTAGCCCCTAAATTTCGAATTTAATTGATAAAAATTTACGAACAACGCATAAATTAGCAAAATAATTAGCAAAATATTTAGCTAGAAGTTATGGCTTAGAGATGTTGGAATATTGAGCTAGCAATATTAATTTAGCACATGTTCTGTAATATTGAACTTCAGATATTATACATAAGCTGTTTAGCCCAGCTGCGAGTCAAAGCCAGTGCCAGTCTATATTGAGCCTAGATAAGCAAGTGCAAGCATTATAAAGCAATTTAAAGCGTAAATAAGCCTGAGCAAGCATTACAGAGCATTTCAAAGCATTTTCAGTACTGTGAGTAACAGTTATTCTTGTTTACATGTTTTATATGAAATTGAGACATAAATTGCTTCTATGTGACTTCTTTGGAATTCAATAGACTTTTGTGAGTGAAGGCGAACACTGTGGTACAGGTGATGCCCAGCTTAGCCGGATCTTACATTTGATCTATTAATATGCATATTTATCTGCTATCTGTTTATTGTTCTGCATACTATACAACAAACCTTGTGTTAGCGTTTCTTTGTGCATCTCATAAGCATTATATTTAGCGAGCAAGCAATTCTGATGTTCACCACTATCCCTTGAGCATTATACGGGTAGCTAGCCCCGTATCACAGATTGATCATCTGTCAGCGGTAAACCCATAGTGGTGGCATCTCCGTTCTGCGTGAAATGTCTCAATTGTGCAGCGTTCTTTCTGGGTATTAAGCAAATGAGCAAGCAAGCAAGCAAGCAAGCAAGCATAACAGCCTTTATAGGCATTTTCGCCTCATATTTTACATGCATTCATGAATATCTGTTTACTCACTAAGCATTAGCTTACAGTTGCTATTCACAATTTTTACAGGAAAAGGTAAAGAACAAGCTGGACCTTCTGCTTAGGTCTATTATCTGATCTGCCCAAAGGACTTAGCTCATTTTCAGCTTGTGGTATAGTTTATGATGCCTTGGGTTCTGGGTAGCTGCTTTTATTTAAATTGTGATGTTTTAGCAACTTAGTACTGTAACCTTGTAGCACGTGTAGTGCATGACTTATTGTAATATTTTATTTAGCTTTATGCATTTGTTATTATTCCTGGGATAAGCAAGCATGTTTTAAAGCAAGGATGTGACATCCTACGGGCTTATCACAAGAGGATGGCACAAATTTGACCTTCTTAATCTTGACGTTATTACTAGTCCCCTTAGTTTCCTAATCCTTAACTGGTTCAGACATAGGTTCAGGTTCTACCTCTGAGTCAACTAGTTTTTTAGTTTTCTCCTAAGGCTGAGGTACATAGTTATCATTGAAAGGTGGAGGACTCTCATGATACCCAAGACCTACATGTTTCTTAGACTGACGCTGTGCATCTAAGATTTTCCCTAGGTTGAGTGATGAGTTCCTAAACTTTTCTAGTTTACTGTTTACCTCGGCTACTTTAACCTTAGATTCTGCTAGCTCTACTTCTTTGGTCTTAAGCTCTTTGGTCAATGCCTCAACATGTTCATACATCAGTTCTAATCTAACACACTGCTCACTCAGCTTGTCTTTTAGAACTATGACATCTTGTGCATCTGCCTTAAGCTTATTTCTAAGGTCTTCCTTTTTATTTAAGAGGCTAGCGTTGTCTGATTTTAAGGATTCATTCTGAGCAGTTATAGTTTGATGTGATTCTAGAACTAAGTTTAATCTATCGTTAGACGTAGCACACACAGCACAAAAATCATGGAAAATAAAGAAATTCAGAATTACCTTGGCGTGATCAGATTCCACATTGGCCATCTGTGCGGCGAACTCCAGAATTGTCTGATCTTCTGACTTTTCTACCAACCTAGGACTGATATCAATCTGATTGTTGTCCCCTGTCTTTTCCTCTACTCCGTCACTTCCAGTCCGGTTACTTCAGCCATAAAGGCTCTAGCATTCGACTCTGGATGTGTACTCCAGTCATATGTTCCATCTAGTTGTCTATCTGATGTGACATTGGATAACAGACCAGCTTGTTGGTACATCCTGTGTGACGATAGCAGTCTAAGTGGTCTTACATTGTGATTTAGCATGTGTTTGTTATATATGTTATTTATGGTTGATATTTATCGGTGTTTGTATGTTGGAACTTGATGTAACGTATTACAAAAAGTTCAAACATAAAGTTCAAAGATAAAATCAATCATAAGGTAATAACGTAAGTTTCATCACTTAAGTGTTTAAGTGTATTGGCTAGATTCGAATAGGTAAAGGAAGACATTCGAATCTGTGATAGATTCGAATGTATCCTTAGATTCGAATGGGCTAGATTCGAGAGTGTCATTGTGGACAGACTTGAATGGGCCTTGGGCCAGAATCGAGTTTGGCCCACATCAGACTCGAATCAGGGTCTATAGTTAGGGATAGACTCGAATCATTAGAGAACTTTTAGCAGAATTCGTGAGGAATTAAGCAAAAGGCGATCTCGAGTTTATCAGCTAGGTGAGTGCCGTTTCGGAGAGAATTAGTTCGTAGGATCGTTCGTGTGTCGTTCGTTCAGCGTCTAATAGTCTTCGTGTTCCGTTGGTTGAGAGTTGTCTGTCTAACCATCAACGAGGATTCCGCACTCGTTCACGGATCCGCGTCTAGATAGATCTTGCAGTCGTAGACCTTTCAAGTGGTATCAGAGCCTACGGAGTGTTCTTGGTGTTATTCGTGTTCATCAGATACATTGGTTTCTTGACGCTAGTTGGACGGTTTTGCTCTCAAAAACGTGTTTTCAAGCTTAGCAAATTCATATTCGGGAAACACTTTGTGGTTTTTCACGTTTTTGATCGAAATCATTATTTTTCGTTCGAAAAATAGTGATTTAATCTGTAAAACGTCAAAAAATCAAAGTGTTAGCCGTTTTTCGAGTTTGCGGCGCTCGAATCTATAGGGGTAATTAGGGTTTCACTTTAGTCTCGAGTCTAACCTAAATACGCTCCTTTCGAGTCAATTTCAGAGATTTTCGAATCTACCTTGTTTCGAATCTGGTGCTTTATTCGAATAGGATCTCGAGTCTACATTAGTTTCGAGTTTATTTCGAGTCTACTATTGTTTCGAATCTGTGTTTCGAATCTGCTGAAATTCGAGTTTGTTCCCCTTCGAATCTAAGGACCATCGACTCTAAGGATATCTCGAATCTGACATAATTTCGAATCTAATCGAATTTTAACACTTAATCGAATTTAATCCCAAAAGATTTACCCTTAATTAGTTTCGAATCTACCTAGATTCGAAAAAGTTAGTCTAAATCAGTTTCGAATTAAATTAATTAAGTTCAAATTCAATTTGTTTAGAAAAGATGTCAAATCTTCAGAAATTCCTTGAGATGGACCACGAAGTTGGGAAGGCAAATGCACCGCCTAAGCTGATGAAAGTTGAGGACTATTACTGGTGGAATGACCGATTTACAGATTTTGTACGATTCAATGATATGCACATGTGGGTGTGCATAGATGAAGGGTACATCCCGCCAGTATCTGAAGTTGAAGGCCGTCAAAAGGTCTTGTCATATCAGATGATGAAAGAAGATGACAAGAAATTATTTGAAGCCGAAAACAAAGCTTTCTCCATAATCCGTATGGCTTTACCTCAAGATATTTTGCACACATTTCGGACTCAAAGGACGTCGAAGGAACTTTGGGAGTCTCTCGAGAAAAGGTGTGAGGGTAATCCTCGGGTGCGTAGAAAGCGTACAGAGCTGTTCAAACAACAGTTTGCGATTTTCAAGGCAATTAAGGATGAACAGTTGGATGATATTATCACGAGGTTCTATCATCTGATAACGGAACTTGAAAGTCATGGAATTGAGTATTCGGACACTGACAAGAACAACAAGCTTCTTGATGCCCTACCAGCCAAATGGGCTATGTACGTGGCAATGATTAAGCTGAATGAGGACAAATACTATACTCAAACACTTGATGACATTGTGGGAACGTTGAGGGCATATCACTTCGAGTTGATTAAGGCTGAGACTGATTACGAGCATGTCCAGAATCCGGCAATGTATTTTGGAAAGACATCTAAATCATCAGTGACAGCTGAACCGAAGAGTGCTACAGCGTTTTTCACCGGAGAAACGTCATCGCCAGCAGAGTCTGAAGACTCATTGAATCGCGCGTTCTTAGGATTAGGAAGATCGGAAGAACTGCAACCTCAAGTCCAACAGGCATCGATCAGTCAGAGTTATTCGAAGATGCCCATGAGCGCAAAGTCAGCGGAAGAGCATCTGAATCTACTTGCTTCGTTTGTGGCCGCATACGGAAATTGTGTTCAAGGGAAAATCAATGACCCAGCTCTATGGGATGAAGATTACGATCAGGTCGACCCTGATGACTTAGAGGAAATGGATCTTAAGTGGCAACTGGCCATGGTGACCCAGAGGGTAAAAAGATTCATCAAAAGAACTGGGAGGAATCTGCAAATGAACAACAAAGGGATAGGATTTGATAAGTCCAAGGTAAAATGCTACAACTGTCAAGGACTTAGACACTTCGCCAGGGAGTGTCAGAGACCGAAAGTGGAGTCATACCAAGGGCAGAGTCAGCATCAGGGACAGTTCCAAAATCAGTCCCAACAAAGATACCTTCCGAGTTCCTCAACTGGTCAAGCCAATCTAGCGGGTCTACTATCCAATGTCACTTCTGACAGACAGCTAGATGGTACCTATGACTGGAGTTCACATCCTGAGTCCAATGCTAGAGCTTTCATGGCTGAAGTTACGGAGAATGGGTGTGAAGAAGACGAGCAGACCACAAGGGAAAACAGTCCGATGTGGGTTGAAAAGGCGAATGGTCAGACAGTGCTGGAGTTTGCTGCTCAGATGGCCAACGTGGAATCTGAGAACTCAAAGGTTAGTCTGTCTTATTCTTTATTTCATGATTTATGTGCTTTATGTGTTAGTTCTAATGATAGGTTAAATCTAATCTTAGAATCACAGAAGACCATAACTGCTCAAAATGAAAACTTAAAAATTGAAAATGCTAGTCTAAATGATATAAAGCAAGATTTAAAAGAAAAGCTTAAGGCTGATGCTCAGGACGTAGTAGTTCTAAAAGACAAACTCAGTGAGCAGTGTGTTAGGATAGAACTTATGTATGAGCACGTAGAGGCCTTAACAAAAAGTCTTAAGGACAAGGATATAGAGCTAGCTGAGACCAAGGTTAAGGTAGCAGAGGCAAACAGCAAGTTAGAGAAGTTTAGGAATTCAAGCTTAAATCTAGGGAAAGTCTTAGATGCCCAACGACAGTCTAAGAAGCCCGTAGGTCTAGGTTTTCACGAAATTCCTCCACCATTCAATGCGAACTATGTGCCTCAGCCTCAGGAGAAAACTGACAAGTCAGTAGACTTAGAGGACCTACCTGAACCGACACCAGAGCCTACAGTTGAAAATACACCTAAGGTGTCTGACTCAACCGTCAAGGTCAAGAAAGTGAAATTTGTGTCTTCCTCCAGTGAAACACCTGCAGGAAAACAGAAAATTTCTTGGGCTGACCAGGTCGAAGAGGCAGACACTGTAGATGTACCAAAGGAGATAGACACTAGTGAGACACCTAGATCTAAGGGAACACACAAAAAGTCCATAGATAAGATGTCTTGCTTTAGATGTCACGAGAAAGGGCATGTTGCTTCTCACTGTCCACTTAGGAAAGCAGATGTTACTCCTAAGACAGTGAACCCAACACCTGTTAAGCCCTCACCCAAGTGTGGCAAGCAGCAGTAGTTCTCAACCTACCGAGAAAACTGTGCAGGCCGCACCCAAACAAGTTGTGAAAAACACACCGGTTAAGGTTGGACCAAAGGAAGTGATTAGGACAAATTCACCGAATCGTGTCAATAATCAATCTAGGTCAGCACCTCAGCAAGTCTATAGGAGCACAACACCTAGCAGGTCACATACTCCAGTTAGGTCACATACTCCAGTTAGACAATATGCACCGGTAAGAGCTCAAGGATCACAGTCAGAAATGGCATATAATAGAAATTATTCTAGAGCTCCACAACAAATGCCTACACCAAGGCAAAGAGTGAACTTAAATCACTCGGCACCACAACAGAATTCAGTTCAAAGGCCCAAGTCACCTGAAAGGCGAGATGGGTACTTGAAAGAGTTCACGTATGTGGACGAGAATGGTATTACCAAGTCAGTCATGGCTTGGTTCCCCGTGATAACTAACCTCTTTTCTTTCATGTGCAGGAGATAACTACAGGTCCAAACAACAAGTGGTTCGTCGACAGTGGTTGCTCCAGGCACATGACGGGGGAAAGAAGTCTTCTCACAGACTTCAAGGGGGGTAATAGGGGATTCGTATCATTCGCTGGTAACAAGGGTGGAAACATCACGGGTACCGGAGTGGTCACTAATGGGACAATAAAATTGGACCAAGTTTATCACGTTGATAAACTGGTTCATAATCTCATTAGTGTATCTCAAATCTGTGATAAGAAGAACTCGGTGTTATTTACTGACACTGAGGCATTAGTGCTAAAGCCTGGATTCAAAATTCCTGAAGAATGGGTGTTGATGCGAGCGCCAAGGAAGAACGACTTGTACATGCTGGATATGAACAAGCCAGAGACTTCGATGGGGCCAATTTGTCTACTATCCAAAGCTTCGGAGACGGAATCCGTACTGTGGCACAGACGCATGGCTCACCTGCACCTGAGAAAGATGAATTACATAACGAAGCATGGACTGGTGCAGGGTGTGCCCATGAAAAGTTTTCAGTTCGAGGATAAGTGTCTACCTTGCATGAAGGGCAAACAGCACAAGAAGACACACAAGTCCAAGAAGCAGAATTCCATAGCCTCAACATTCGATCTGTTGCACATGGACCTTTTCGGCCCAATCAACAAAAGGAGTATTGGAGGTAGTTGGTACTGCTTAGTTATCACTGACGATTACTCACGTTTTTCTTGGGTTTTCTTTTTAGGTACGAAGGACGAGACGCTGCAAGGCTCATCGGGTTCTTGGACCAAGTGGAGAACTCATACGGAACTAGGGTTAAATATATTCGTAGTGATAATGGAACTGAATTCAAAACACTGTAATGTGGTGTACTATTGGCCTATCAAAGGGGCATAGTGCATAATTTCAGTGCACCATATGACCTCACAAGAAATGGGGTGGCCGAACGTAAAATAGAACTTTCGATTGAGGCTGCAAGGACTAGCTTCAGATTCAAAGCTTTTTCTACTCATGTTTTGAGGGGAGGCCAGTGAATCCGTGCCACATTTTTAAACGAGTCCTTTACAGTCATCATTGAACAAAACATGGCTATGAATTTTGGAATAACGGCCACTAACTTAATGGATTCGACCGTTTGGAGTCCATGCACACTTTAAGAAAACATCACCGAGTTTGGTGCAAAGCGCCTGACGAAGGATAACTTCCTAGGTTATGTGCCAAACTCACCAAACAAACGGGTGTTTAACAAATCAAATGGTACTGTGGAGATTGTGTATAATATTGAAGTCACAAGTTATACACATGAACCCCAAACTGGTCCGGAATGGAAATTTGACTATGATAAGTTATTTGAGTCATTTAACATTCCTTTGGATGATAATGCAGGTACAATCGAAAAGGACATGGCGACGTTGCATCTGAACGACGATGGCCATATCTTTCTGAGGACCACGTTTGAATATACATCCGAGCCTACTGCGACTGTAGATAGATCTCCAGAAGTTGCTGATCAAGAAGCACCTACCACTGAGGATCAGACTCAAGCATCGAGTTCCAACTCTGAGGAAAACGTCCGTGAGGAGGAAAATGTAGAAGCTGAGCCAGTTCCCTCATTAGGTGAAATAGGATATAACTTAGGAGATAATCTAAGAGTTGATGAGATAGAGACCTCTAGGATTAACAAGAACCATCCTATAGAAAGTATCATAGGAAATCCTAACGAGGGTGTGAGGACTCGGAGAAGTGTAAATAACAACACTGTGTTGTTGTCGATGATAAACGACTCCGAGGCATATCACACATGTCTATATTCATGTTTCATATCGCAAGTAGAGCCTAAAAATGTGCAAATGGCACTTAAGGATAACTCCTGGCTTGAAGCGATGCCGGAAGAACTTTCGCAGTTTAGGAAACTAGAAGTGTGGGAGTTAGTTCCGTTACCTCGAGGGGAAATAGCAATAGGAACCAAATGGGTTTTTAAGTGCAAAAGACGATCGAGGTATAGTCACGCGCAACAAGGCGAGGTTAGTTGTAAAGGGTTTCAACCAAGAGGAGGGAATCGATTACAACGAAGTTTTTGCACCAGTAGCAAGGCTGGAAGCCATTAGGTTGTTTCTAGCGTTTGCCTCCTTCAAGGGCTTTAAGGTATATCAATTAGATGTTAAGAGTGTTTTCCTGTATGGGAAAGTGAAGGAGTTGGTGTATGTAGAACAACCGCCCGGATTTACAGATCCAAAAAATCCTGATAGAGTATATCGCTTAGATAAGGCTCTATACGGATTACATCAGGCACCTACGGCGTGGTATGAGACTCTATCCAACCATCTTTTAGAAAAAGGTTTTGAAAGGGGTAGGATAGACAGTACTCTGTTTTTTAAGAGGAAGGGTGAAGACTTTATCTTGGTACAAGTGTACGTCGATGATATCATCTTTGGATCATCAGACGAACAGATGTGCAAAGATTTTGAGAAGGTGATGAAGTCTAAGTTCGAGATGAGTGCTATGGGGGAGTTAAATTTCTTTTTGGGGTTACAAGTTGACCAGAAGAAGGAAGGAATGTTTATCCATCAGACTAAGTATGTCTATGACATATTAGAGCGTTTCGGGATGGAAGGAACAAAGTTGACTGCCCACTTCAGCACGCCGATTCAAGTGAATCACAATCTCGGGCCGGGTACTGAAAGTGATACCGATGTGGATCCGACCTTATATCGGGCCATGATTGGGTCACTTATGTATTTAACTGCTTCAAGACCTGACATTATGTTTGCTGTGTGTATTTGTGCTAGGTTTCAAGCGAATTCGAAGGAGATGCATATGAAAGCTGTGAAGCGGATTCTACGATACCTCAAGTCGAAACCGAAGCTGGGACTTTGGTATCACGCGGAGGGAGATCTAGAGTTGGAGGCGTTCACAGATTCTGACTACGGAGGATGCAGCTTGACGCGCAAATCAACGACTGGAGGTTGTCAGTTCCTAGGAGGGAGACTGGTATCCTGGCAATGCAAGAAATAGACGTCGGTAGTCGTGTCAACGTGCGAGGCCGAGTATGTTGCTGCTGGTAGTTGCTGCTCACAGGTTCTGTGGATACAACAACAATTGCGGGATTACGGTTTGGCTTACACTCAAACTCCAATTAGGATAGACAATCAATCTACAATTGCTATAACAAATAATCCAGTTAAACACAACAAAACAAAGCACATAGACATAAGGCATCATTTTATTCATGATTGTGCTGAAAAGAATCTAATCAAATTGGTAAAAGTGGCAACAGAAGATAATAATGCAGACTTATTTACCAAAGCATTTGATAAGACACGGTTTGAGTATTTAATTCAACTGAATGGAATGCGCAACCCAGAGTAATTTGGCCTTAGTAGTAGTAGTTTATTCTCTTTTAGAGTCGTACTATTTTTTCTTTACAGTAGTCTGCTAATTTAGGAAAGTTTCTATTTTTAGTAAGTTTCTATTTTTAGTAAGTTTTCTATTTTTAATAAGTTAGTAGGTTATCTTATTTTTTCTTATGTAAACCAAAAGAAAAAAGAGAGAAAATTACAAAAATACAAAAAAAAGAGAATATCAGAAAAAGAGTTAAGTCTTAGATAAATAGGTTCAAAGTGACGAAAATTACCACAGTCGTTACAAACTCTAAGTGTTTAGGCTTTCACACATAATGCAACTAAATTCTAAGTGTTATACTTTATTTAGTTTGATGTGTTGGTAGGCATAATACATATAGGGAATCTCAAGGCTAATAAAATATTCTAGAAAAAAAAAATCAAGCGTGTCACTAACTTAGATGTATGACCAATCGGTCTTAATTTTTATGTACAAGACATACAAACATTGAGTCTAAATGAGGTATGCAAACTTTCTGGGGATGTATGGCAACATCAAATACATCTGAAAATGGAAAGAATAGAAATATCATGTAAAACTAAGAGTCGAAAACATGCAACTCTGTTGTACGTAAGTACAGACCTGTTGTCTCCGTTTAGATTCGGGTTAGCAGACATGTCGCTTTGTTGTGCGTCAGTACAGACCTGTCACCACTATCTGCTAACTTTAAAAGAAAACCTTAAGTCGAACTAAGACACTCTGTTGTATGAAAATACAGACCTGTGTCCGATGTTTGTCTTTTAAAGAAAGTTTGCAAATACCAACAAGTTAGAATCTTTGTCTGTGTGCCTTGATCATAAAAGTATGTCTATGTCTGAGTCACGTAAGATAATTTCCTGATAAATAAAAAGGCCAAGGGATATTCCGAAATGTAGAATGTTTAAAGGGGTAAAATACCAACAATCGGATAAATAGGTATGTCACGACAAACAATCAAAGGAATAAAAATTCCTAAGTGTGAAAGTTTAAGTACTGAAAGTAAGTATCAGACATCGCTATCTGATTGAACCTTTCATAGACTATACTCATCAAAAATATGTTGTTTAAGTAATTAGCTTAGCTTGTAAATTTTTTAGTATAGCTTAAGTCTAGATTAAATATTTGGTCAACATTTTACCTTAGTTTATTTTATTTTATTTTATTTTAGTTTAGTTTAATTTTTACTTAGGTAAAAGGTCAAAAGTTACTGAGGGTGCATTCAAAGTTGAATAAAATAATCAATGCGTGAATTATCTTGAGCTTAGGGTAAAAGAATTGGCATAGTTTATCTGGTTACACAATACCGTAGAAAAAAGTTGGAAAAGTTGAAATTATTTCAAAATTTTAGAAATTTTTCTAAGTGTTGGTGGTTTCGAATCTAAGACAGACTCGAATAAGGAGTAATTCGAATCTGTCAGTAAATTCGAATCTACGCTTAGACTCGAAGGTTGGTAGTATATATAGGTCAACAGTGAAGTCATTTAATACTTACTGTTCTCGAATCTATACCCTCGAATCTATATTGGCGATTTCGAATCTGTTCTTGAGTCTATCGTAATCCTTCTAAACGACAATTTGTCGAGTTTGAAGACTGTGTGTTCGATTCTACTCTTGCATCTAGGTATAATCAACTTGATTGTACAAGATTTATGTAGTTTTATACACAAGTTTAGGCTAAAACATCAAATTTTGAAGTTTTATGGGTCAAAATAGGGTTTTTGCTAAATAACTAAGTTTGGGCCTATAAAATATCAAATTAAAAGTATAAATCAAGGATTAGAACCTAGTTGAACTAATGTATGTGATTTACCTAGCTCAAAATGGTTAAATTCTTGGGTTTTGTTGAAACAATGGCCGCGGGGCTTCGAGTCTATTCTTGGATTCGAATCTGTTCATGGGTTTCTCGAATCTGTCATTAGATTCGAGATGACCATGATATTCGAATCTGTCCATTAGACTCGAATAGGGACTTTTCGAATCTGTCCATTACACTCGAATATGGACACTTCGAATCTGTTACTTTCGAATCTGTACTTTATTTACTTTCTTTAATTTAAATTTTATTAAACTTGTGGAAATTTAATTGTGTTAGATTTTGTATTTAATCAAGTACAAAATGAAACAAATTTGAATTTAAACAAGTTTATTGATTTTTAATGAGTCTAACAGTTTTGTTTATTGTGCAGATATGGCGGCTCGGGCTTTTGTCCCAAAGCATAATATGGTCCTTAATCCTGATAATAATATCCCTGAGGCGCAGGGTTTTCGCCAAGTTTTGGATTTCCTAGCTGAATCTAGGATTAGCTATGCGTTGTATCATAACATTCCAATAGTCATTTCGTATGTACGGCAGTTTTATGACCATTTACAGGTTGATTGTACTGTCACCCCGACAGTTCTAAGAACCAGAATTGCTGGACAGCCGCTAGTCTTCTCTGCAGATATGTTGCGACAGGTTCTGCAGTTGGGAACACAGGAACAGGAGGACGGGCCTATTGACTTCCCGTTAAGTATTAGGCAGACCGCGTTTCTGAGGATGGGCTACAGTTTGGATGTTACGAAGTCATCGTATATGAAGAGTGGACTGATAGGACAGTGGAGATTCTTGGTGCACGTTTTCATGGCTTGTTTTGCGCCGAAGGAGGCTGGATTTGACTACATAGTGTCAAAGATCCAATCGGGGGTTATTGCACTGGTGTATAATCGGAAGTTCAGCTTCTCGCAAATGTTTTTCTCGGAGTTCGTCCATCAGCTTACAGCTCAAGAAAGGGAAAGATTTCTGCTGTATCCAAGATTTGTTATGATGTTGATAAGGCACTTCTTGCCAAATTTGCCACAGTCAGATGACTCTCTGAGCGTTAATGTTATGGACAAACGCATTTGTGCTGAGTGTTCCTCACATCGAGGAAGATTAGCTGTTCCGGTGGCGCGTCCATTGTTTGGAGCGATTGTGGATAGGGAATTTCACGCCCCGGGAGATGCCAACTGGGCAGGGGTCGTTGAGATTCAACCACAGCAACAACAACAGCAACGTCAACAACAGCAACAGCCGCGTGCTCAGCCGCGTGATCCAAGACGACGACAGAGGCCAGCCGCGAGTCAAATCCAGGCGTCAAGGCCTTCTACGAGCGACCAACCCGACACACAAGAAGCAGAGACTTCAAGTGCAGTTCTCGAATCCGAGCAGATTGCTAAAACCCTGGAGGAAATATGGGCATCTGGTCCCCATGCCAATGAAGATGTTGCAGCAGCGTTAGTGGGTGAGCTGCTTAGTCCCCCAGAAGATGAAGATGATGTATTTCGGGATGTAGAGGAATATGAGCCAGAAAGGGCAGATGAAGGCTTAACATCTTCAGAATCCGAATCAGAATCAGAGGAAGTTCCTGAACCAGCAGCTGCAGATCCCGGAATTCAAATTGGAACCTATGGATCGAGGTTGATTGTGAATGAAGGTGGTTCGAGGAGGCGAGAGGACAGGGAATCTGAGGATTCAGATTTTGAAGAAGAGGAGGTTGCTCCGTTGGTGACGAGGCAAAGGGCCAAACGTCACAGATTCATGCAGGGGACATCATCAGAGTCCGATGCACAACCTCAGCCTCAAACCCAAACCCAACCACAAGCCACAGCTCCACCATCACCGCCACCTCAGCATCATGAACCATACATTCCACCACCATTCATCCCATCTCCCATTCAGTCCATTCCATCTACGTCAGCCGCATATACTGAAAATCAAAGATTCATGAAACTCAAAGGACGTGTTGACTTTCAGCATGTTCAAATCATATCCCTTACAAAAGCTGTCGGTGAGCTCCAGGAGCATAACTCAAATCTTGACAAGGAGAATGCAGAATTAAGGAAGATTGTGGAGACTGTAAGAGACGAAAACACAGAGCTAAAATCGTTTATTGCTGATTAGTCTTCAGAAATCAGATCAATGAGGTCCCTTCTTGAGCAACTTATGAAAAATCTACAAACTCAGGGGGAGACAAGTTGTAAGGAGCAGGAAGTACAGCGAAGAGATGATGATAACGAAGGCAATGATCCCGGTGCAAATAAAGAGAATGAGTCTGTAGATTTTCCTGCAGCTCAAACTACATAAGTTCAGGGGGAGCCTAGTCAAGGTGAAGGAGAAATGGGAGAAGCTGGTTCATCAAAACAGCCTAAAGACTTTGAAATCAGTGAGATGATTGAAGCGCTTATGGATCTCGATGATGATCCTCTGGATGTAGGTTTTGATAATGAAAATGAAGAGTTGGAGGAAGGCGAGTTTGTGCCAGAAGAGGTAGTGGACTGGCAGTCAGATGATGAGGTAGTCGCTGATGAGGATGATGAAGCTGATGAGATAGTTGTGCAGCAGAATCCTATTACCGATACCTACATGATTGATGGAAATAGAATTGTCAATGGAGATATAGTAAATGCTGCATTGAAACCTCAGCCATCGACAGAAGAACCTGCAAGAGAGCTAAGTAATGAAGAAAAAAGAAAGCTATGGTTCAGGGCTGAAGAGAAGGAGTTAGCGATTAAGAGGACAATGAGAGTGCCGGGTACTGGGAAGCTGTCTGAGCGAATTTTAAGTTGGTTCTTTGACAGAGATCTGCAGCTTTTTGTAATTAAAAGAAAAGACGGGCTTCAGTACATAAGGCGAACATTAAAAGCATTCAACTCCCTACCAAAGATCGAAATCACTGCGTTAGCATGGAAAGATTTGATAAACATTGGAAATGATCCCTATGCGAGCGTAATTGAAAGAATCATAAGAAAGGAGGGGAGATCAAGGAAATTCGAGCGTTTGAATCCAAGGGTCGGGAGAAGAGTAGAGGATCAGTCACGTATTGATCCTCTAACTGGACGACCGTGGATGAGGATTCATTACAAACCAGCTAAATGTCTGAGGAAAGTGCCTCTAAAGCAAATGCCACAGAATGTTTTGCAGAATTTACATTGGTGGCACGCCGACACTGAGACCGGGGAAGCAGTTATGGAGGATTTTGAAGAAAAAGTCATTCTTAGAGTCTACGACCCGCTTCACCTGGTAAACCTCTCCAAAGAAGATCTTCAGATTTTGTATAATTGTAAGATCTCCAGTGACACACATATGGATAGTGAGGCTAGTAAGTATGAAAATGTGGTCAAGGTATGTGTCGAGAAAGGTCTGTATGCTGGTAGTATGTTGAATCAATAAATAAACCAAGTTCTTAAATCAAATGTGTGAATTATTAGAAGCTATCGTCAAGGGGGAGTCTGTTGGTACATCCTGTGTGACGATAGCAGTCTAAGTGGTCTTACATTGTGATTTAGCATGTGTTTGTTATACATGTTATTTATGGTTGATATTTATTGGTGTTTGTATGTTGGAACTTGATGTAACGTATTACAAAAAGTTCAAACATAAAGTTCAAAGATAAAATCAATCATAAGGTAATAACGTAAGTTTCATCACTTAAGTGTTTAAGTGTATTGGCTAGATTCGAATAGGTAAAGGAAGACATTCGAATCTGTGATAGATTCGAATGTATCCTTAGATTCGAATGGGCTAGATTCGAGAGTAACATTGTGGACAGACTCGAATGGGACTTGGGCCAGATTCGAGTTTGGCCCACATCAGACTCGAATCAGGGTCTATAATTAGGGATAGACTCGAATCATTAGAGGACTTTTAGCAGAATTCGTGAGGAATTAAGCAAAAGGCGATCTCGAGTTTATCAGCTAGGTGAGTGCCGTTTCGGAGAGAATTAGTTTGTAGGATCGTTCGTGTGTCGTTCGTTCATCGTCTAATAGTCTCCGTGTTCCGTTGGTTGAGAGTTGTCCGTCTAACCGTCAACGAGGATTCCGCACTCGTTCACGGATCCGCGTCTAGATAGATCTTGCAGTCGTAGACCTTACACAGCTATATTTTCCTGACTGGTTGAACTACCAGGCAGATATCTCCCTTGAGATTGATTCTGGTACTGGTTCTGGGAGTTCTCTACTTTCGTTCATTGACACTCTCTAGCGAAGTGTCCTAACCCTTGGCAGTTGTAACACTTAACTTTGGATTTATCAAAACCAATCTTATTGTTACTGACGTTGAGATTTCTGCCCGTTCTCTTGATTAACCTTTTAACTTGCTGAGTTACCATGGCCAGTTGCCATTGCAGATCCACTTCCTCTAGATCATCAGGATCTACCTGATCATAATCCTCATCCCAAAGCGCAGGATTGTTGATTTTCCCTTGAACGCAATTGCCATAGGCGGCCACAAATGAAGCCAACAGATTCAGATGGTCTTCAGATGATTTTGCGCTCATCGGCATCTTTGAATACCCTTGAGATGTAGATGTAGCCTGAGTGTGCTTTTCTTCTGGTCTAGAAAACCTTAAGAAAGCCCGACTCACTGAGTCTTCTGATTCAACCGGAGTCGATGTTTATCCTGAAAAGAATGTTGTAACCGTTTTCACGTCAGTTGCCCCTGAAGATCTGGATTTCCCAAAGTACATGTCCGGATCATGTACTTGTTCATAATCCCTCTCCTTCTTCAGCAATTCAAAGTGATAGGCCCTCAGCGTTCCTATGACATTTTCTAGAGTTAGAGTATAGAACTTGTCTTCATCATGCTTTATCAGTTCCACATACATCTCCCATTTGGCTGGTAAAGCATCCAGAATTTTCACAATTTTCTCTGTCTCACTATACTCCACATCGTGGTTGTCTAACTCAATCAGCAGGTGATAGAATCTAGTAATGGTCTCATCCAGCTTTTCGTTTTTCAAATCCTTGAAAATCGCGAACTGCTGCTTGAGCATTTCCATTCTATTTTTCCTGACCCTCAGATTTCCTTCACACCTTTTCTCCAAAGAATCCCACAACTCTTTTGCTGTTTTTTGATTGCTGAAAGTGTGGAAGATCTCCTGAGGTAAAGGCATTTTAATGATGGCGAATGCCCGGTTTTCAGCTTCATAGAGCTTCTTATCATCGTCCTTCATCTTTGAATATGACAAGACTCTTTGTCGTCCTTCAACCTCAGCCGTAGGTGGAATGTATCCCTATCTATACAAATCCACACCCTCATATCATTAAATCTATCAAAGTCGGTGAACCTATCCTTCCACCAATAGTAATCCTCCAATTTCATCAACTTTGGTGGAGAATTTGATTTTCCGACCTCGTGGTCCATCTCAATAAACCTCTGTAGACTTGTCATTGTTTCAAAAATTTTTGAATTCAAACTTAATTAATTTAATTCGAAATTAATTTAAATTAACACTTTCGAACCTGAGTTAGTTCGAATTTAATTCATTTTAAACTGGCTTGGAGTTAAATTCGAGATTAAGTTTGAAGTCCAAGTAAATTCGAAATTAATGGCAAACTCGAAGGTCTTAATAAACTCGAAATCCCTAATTCGAATTTAGAGTAAATTCGAAATCTGAGCAAATTCGAAATGGACAAACTCGAATCAAACCTTAAGGAACTTCGAAAGGAGCGTATTTGACTGACAAACTCGAAATTTGAGTAAACCCTAATACCCCCTTGATATTCGAGAGCCGCAAGTTCGAAAAACGGCTAATACTTCGAGTTTTTCAAGTTTTCAGATTAAACCAATATATTTACGAGTAAAAATATTGATTTCGATCAACAACTTGAACTAAAGCAAAGTATTTTCCGAGATCTTACTTGATAAACTCGAAAATCCTCCTAAAATGTGATTTTAACCGTCCAAAACGTCAAGAAACCACATATGTTTCTTAGTGAACAAGTAGAACACCAACGAACACCCAATGGCTCTGATACCACTTGTAAGGTCTGAACTCTACGGATCTATCTCGACGCGACACCTTCAAATGAGTGCGGAATCCTCGTTAGTGGCTTGACGGATATATCACGCACACCAAAACACGGAGACTACCACGGTGATAGACGTACAACTTAGAACGCCCTGAAACGATGATTCTCTCCACACGAAACTCTCTGATTGCTATCATGTTCGAGATCGCCTTCTGCTAATCGTTTGACCAATTCTGCAAAAGTCTAATAATTAATCGAATTTACCCTTAATTATGCTGACAGATTCGAGTTTGTCTTCCTAGACAAATTCGAATCTAGCCTAAATTCGAACTTCACCATTCAAACTTATGTTTGAACTTATGTTTTATCTTATGTTTGATTTTATCTTTGAACTTCTTGTAGTACATTACACCAAGTTCAAACATACAAACAATCAATTATCAAACACACATAATCAAACATATATCAAACACTTGTTAATATCAAATATCAAGTAAATAGTCTTACACAAAATGCTATCTAAACTTAGACTGCTATCGTCACACAGGATGTACTAACACATCAACCCCTTACTGATATTCCTACTCTCCTAAGACTCCTTGGGCAAGAAAACCCGGTTCATGGGTTTCTATAGGAGCATGATCTATTCGATAAAGTCTAACACTCTCAGCCTCTTGGTCAGCATATTTCAGTAAAGATTCTGGCATTGGCTTTACAATAGCATTTGGAGCATCTTGAACACTGTCAAGGCTCATCATCACGTAATCCGGGCATTTTTGAGCATTGCATCTCTTCGGAATTTTCTCATTAGCCCTCAGAATACCTCTAATCAAAATTTGTTTAAATCTTTGTAGTGGCATAAATTTCCTTGCTCTGTTTGTGGTTTTTGCTAACACAACTTCCTTCAGATCTTCCCAGATGCAATGTGCATAGTCATAGTGGTTGTTGAAAGCAATGCCATGAAAGAGTCTTAAGCAATGGATTCTACCGCGATCTATTCTGGTATGCTTCGAGGTCATACACCTGTTGATGATGCCTAACAGGGTATATCATTCTCCATTTAAACTGTTTCGATGGAACTTTGAACTTTTTGGCAAAGGTTTGGGGTAACCCAGGCAGATTATGTTGGGAAATATTCTAAGTATGTCAAACTGTTAGTTAGATTTCTCAAACTGTTAGTAGATTTTCTGTGTAAGTACAAAGTTCAAGCTGTTAGTTGAAGAAGTTCGAGATGCTAGTTCAAAAGTTCAAGCTGCCAGTGTTCAAACTCAAGCTGCTCAACAGATAAACTTCAAGGTGCTCAACAGCTCAATAAACAGAAAGTGTTGATATTCTGGAAAAGATATATTTGAAGATTCAAGCATATCTACTATCTGAGAAATCAGAGTTTATCAAGGAAACAAATCAGAAAGCAATATATATACATAGAATAGGTTTTTCTATTGTAAGACTGCACGTACAACTTTATTCAGTTGTAATTGTCTTTCGGATTAAGTTTTCATAAGCCTCTAAGGTTGTAAAATCCTAAGAACAATCTGTGTTCTTCGTCTAATCAAGCAGATTAGAGGTGATTGTAATCATTGAGTTTGTCAATACAAATGACTTTTGATTAATGATTGTGTTTTTGTGATTATTTGTTTTGAAAGCTTTTCATAAAACAGTTAAGTGTTATTCCGCAAACTTCTTAATTGGACTTTGATTCAATACAAGATTATTGGTTTATACTCTGATTAATTCAAACCAGTTAATCTTAGGTAGTGACTTTTGATCTTGACAAGTGGTATCAGAGCCAGGTTTTTCTTTGTTTTCAAAGCAAGAAACTTTCTTTTAAAATTTTTAATTTTCTGCAATGGAATTTGAAAATAGCAGTAGTGGATCTGGGCAAGGACTCAAAGTGCCTATGCTCAAACCCATTGAGTTTGAGATGTGGAAACTCAGGATTCAATAGCATATTCAATTCATTAATTATGTCATATGGGAAGCTGTTGAATTTTCTCCTGTAGTTGATCCTGAACTTGATGCCGAGGGCAAACCCATAAAAACTCCTCCAAAAACTGAACTTGAAAGAAAGGCTAGAATGAATGAAGTGAAAGCTCTTACACTTCTACAGATAGCCATTCCTAACGCTTATCAACACCAGTTTAAAAAGTTTTACACTGCTCATTCTCTTTGGATTGCTTTAGAGAAAAGATTTGCTGGCAATGCTTGCACCAAGAGAAATCAAAAGGATCTTTTGAAACCGCAGTATGAGAACCTTTCTGGTGGCAAGAATGAAAACCTTACTAAAATATTTGACAGGTTTAACAAACTGATAGGTGAATTGGAGAGTGCCAAAGTCTGCTTGGATCAAGATGAAGTAAACAGAAAATTTCTTAGATCTCTTGGTGAAGAGTGGATAGTCTATGCTGCACAATGGAGAACCAAGGACACTCTTGATGTAATAGAGTTGGATGATCTTTACAACAGTTTGAGAGTGTTTGAAACTGAGATTGAAACTAAAAAGAAATCCTTTTCCTATAATCATAACACTGCTCTACTGTCATCAGCATTGTCTGATAAATCTAACTGTTGTGATTCCTTCTCAGGTGCTGATGGTAACTCTACTGAAACTCATCATGAAGCTTTTGTTGCCAATGATGGACTGTTTGCTCTAAATGCTGAAGATTTAAAACAGATCCATCCAGATGATCTAGAAGAGATGGACTTGAAATGGCAGCATGCAATGTTGACTATGAGGGCTGAAAGGTTTCTGAAAAGAACTGGCAGATCCAACTTTCAAGCCAGATCAGAAGGGAAACCAGCATTTGATAAATCCAAAGTTGAATGCTTTAAATGTCACAAGCTTGGTCACTTTGCCAGAGAATGTAGATCCCAAGGTCAACAGCCACCAAGACCCCAGCAAATCAATCAAGCTTCATCATCACAAGCACTTGTCTCTCAAGAAGACAATGTGTTTGACTGGAGTGATCAAACAGAGGAAGAGTTTCAAAATCAAGCTCTAATGGCAGAAACATCAAATGTCACCTCCACTAAACTACCATCTGAGGTAAATGCTAAACTCTGCTCTCATATATGGTTAAAAAGTACAGAGATCATAATGAGAGCATGTGCAAAACTCTAGCTAAGATGGAAGAAAGGAGATATGAGTACATGCAGGCCATAGAAGATCTTGAAAAACAGATCAATGACTATAAGGATAATGGTATTCAAATGGGACATGATAGAACATATCATGAGTGAGAGAAAAAGGAGCTGAATAAGAAAATAGAGTCCCTAAATAAGAAATTAGATGAGGCTGAACAGAAGGTGTTAAAAGCTAATAAGAAACTAGAATATGTTAATATAGATCTAGGAAACTTCAAATTGGCAAATCAAAAGCTGGAACACCTAATGGAAGTTCACTTTAAAGATAGGGTAAAATCTCAGCTCAATCCCAAAGAAGGTATAGGATACAGAGCCACTCCACCTCCATACAACAACAATTACATTCATCCAATGAGTGAAGTTGCTGATAGGCTTGTTAATGAACCATTAGATGAGTCTATGACCACTGTAGATCCTGTCCTTGAAACCAGTCCTGATTCTAAAGACAATCTAATTAAAAATGAAGACTGTGAGTGCAAAGAAGTTGAGCAAGGACACAAAACAATGAGTGTACCTATAGCAGCCCCAAACCCCAGTAAGAAAGGAAAAGAGAAGATGAGTGTATGCCATGCTGCTCCCCAGGTTTCTGTACCTTCTAATTGTAGCACTGCAACTTCCTCAAAAGGTAATAAAAGGGGTAACACTGTTCCAATCTGCACATGCCAAAAGCATGGTGTCCAAAAGTTTCCCAAACAACAGCAGGTAAGGGGAAATCAAAGGAACAAGAATCAGGTGAAACTGTTGATACAAATGTTGAAACTGCCAAGTTTTAAAGTTGAAACTGTTAGTGCAAATTCTAGAGCTGTTAGCACTGCAGACTCAGCTCAGACTGCTAGGCTCAAAACTGGGACTAGTAATGGATCATCTAAGACTATTACTGCAAAGGTTGGACAAAACACCTGGATACCTCATGTCATAACTAAATACTCTCCACAGAATCCATCAGTGGATCTCACTAATTATAAGAAGTCAAAGACAGTGTTTAGTTATGTCAATGCACAAGGACAACCCAAAACCAACTTGTTTTGGGTTTACTCCACTACTAACTAAGCTTTTATTTGTGCAGGGCACCCACAGGTCACAACACAAAACAAGATGGCATTTGGACAGTGGATGCTCTAGGCACATGACAGGCAACTCTGATTGCTTGTCAAGCTTCAAAGGCTTTAAAGGTGGGTTTGTTGCATTTGGAGGAAATTCCAAGGGAGGTAAGGTAACAGGTAGAGGTACTGTCAAAGCACGCAATATACTTTTCAATGATGTTTTATATGTTGAACAGCTGAAGTACAATTTATTGAGTGTGTCTCAAATCTGTGATAAGCAAAATATTGTTGTCTTCACAGATTCTGAGTGCATTGTTTTTCCAAAAGATTTTAAAATACCTGAAAATCTTATTTTACTTAGAACACCAAGAAAGGACAATGTCTACTGTTTGGATACAGATCTTTTATCCAAATTAAGTACTTTAAGTTGTTTGATATCTAAAGCATCATCAAATGAGTCTGCTCTTTGGCACAGAAGGATGTGTCACATGAACTTCAAATCTATGAATGTGCTGGTCAAAAAGAACTTGGTAAGAGGTTTACCACAAAAGGAGTTCATATGTGATGATCATTGTGTAGCATGCCTTAAAGGCAAGCAATACAAAACTTCTCAAAAGGCCAAGGAAGTAAATTCAATCTCATCTGCTCTTCATCTTATTCATATGGATCTCTTTGGTCCAACATCTATTTTGAGTTTGAATAAAAGGGCTTACTGGTTAGTCATTGTTGATGATTTCACCAGATTCACATGGGTATACTTTCTTAGGACTAAAAATGAAACTGCTGAGCTAGTTAAATCATTTATTCTGAAGATAGAAAACCAATCCAACTTAAAAGTTAAGGTGATTAGATCAGACAATGGGACTGAGTTTAAAAACCATATCCTAAACAGTTTCTGTGAGTCTAAAGGTATTGCTAGGCAATATAGTGCACCAAGAACACCACAGCAAAATGGTGTAGCTGAAAGAAAGAACAGAACTTTAATTGAGGCTGCTAGAACCATGCTAGCTGATTCCAAACTGCCAATGACCTTTTGGGAAGAAGTAGTCAATACAGCTTGTTATGTTCTGAATAGGGTTCAGGTTGTTCAATCACAAGGGAAAACTCCATATGAGTTATTCCATCATAGAGTCCCCTTAATAGCCTTTCTAAAGTCTTTTGGCTGTTCATGCACCATTCTTCACACTAAGACTCACTTAGGAAAGTTTGAAAGTAAGGCTGAAGAAGGTTTCTTTGTAGGATACTCCACACAAAGCAAAGCCTATAGATTATATAATAGTGTGTCTAAAACCATTGAAGAGAGTGCCAATGTTGAATTTAATGAAAACACTGCAAATGTTAAAGGCACTGGTCCTGATTGGTTGTTTGATCTTGATTCACTAACTAATTCTCTGGGCTTTGTTAAGTATAATGCAGAAACTGATGATAACAGGGTTGAAGCTGCCAACACAAATTCTCATGATGGTCGCACAAATGATCAAGCTGTTGGCACAAGGTTTCAGACTGTTGAAGATTCTGGTCAATGGGATGCGTATACGGTCATACCACTTCTATCTTGTGACCCACCAGGGGTACTGGATGCACAACATGATTCAAATCCAAACTAGGAAGTGTCAATCCCAAATCCTGAGGGAACAGCTCCATCACAAAGGGAAACAGTCCCAGATTCCAGTCATGCTGTTCCTGAAGTTGAACCATCAAGTAGTCCTGATGGAGATGATACAAATCTAGGAACTTCCTTCCAGACAGACAGAGAGCCAACACTCAAAGTTCACAAGTATCATCCTCTCAATCAGATAATGGGTGATCCACGCACTCCTGTGCAGACAAGGACAATGGTTCACAAAGAATCTACTGATGCTGAATCAGCAGTTCCAGAATTCAGTCTAGATGCCTTTGAACATGCCTATTTCATGTCACAATTAGAACCCAAAAAGGCATCAAAGGCTTTGAAAGATCCATCTCGGATTGAGGCAATGCAGGAAGAACTACTACAATTCAAGATTCAGAATGTGTGGACTCTAGTTGAACTTCCTAAAGGCAAGAGAGCAATTGGTACAAGATGAGTTTTCAGAAACAAGAAGGATGAGAGAGGGATAGTCATCAAGAACAAAGCAAGATTGGTAGCACAAGGATACACTCAAGAAGAAGGAATAGATTATGATGATGTCTTTGCTCCAGTGGCAAGAATTGAGGCCATCAGACTGTTCCTAGCCTATGCAAGCTTCAAAGGGTTTAAAGTGTATCAGATGGATGTGAAGTCTCCTTTCCTATATGGCACAATTGAAGAAGAGGTCTATGTGTGTCAACCTCCTGGATTTGAGAACTACAAGTATCCAGACAGAGTCTACAAATTAGACAAAGCCCTCTATGGACTCCACCAAGCCCCTGGAGCATGGTATGACACTCTGTCATCATACCTTCTACAGAATGGATTCAAGAGAGGTACACTGGACAAAACTTTGTTCACAAAGTCCATCAAATCTGAGATTCTGCTTGTTCAGATATACATTGATGATATTATCTTTGGGTCTACAAATGACAGTCTGTGCAAAGAGTTTGAGGCAATAATGCACAAAAAGTTTCAAATGAGTTCAATGGGGGAACTCACATTCTTTCTAGGATTGCAGGTCAAGCAGAAGCCTACAGGGCTTTTTATAAGTCAATCAAAGTATGTTAAAGACATACTAGAAAAGTTTGGTTACAAAGATACCAAAGTTGCTAGTACTCCAATGGACACTCACAAGCAGCTTGATGCAGACAAAGATGGAGTAGATGTGGACATTCACCTATACAGATCCTTGATAAGTTCACTTATGTATCTCACATCTTCTAGACCTGATATAATGTTTGCTGTTTATCTTTGTGTCAGGTTTCAATGTGCTCCAAAGGACTCACACCTGTTTGCTGTTAAGAGAATCTTTAGATATCTCAAAGGCCAACCACATTTGGGCCCCTGGTATCCTAAAGACTCTCCTCTTGAACTAACAGCCTATTCTGACAGTGATTATGGAGGATGCAACATTGACAGAAAGTCCACAACTGGTGGATGTCAGTATCTAGGAGCAAGATTGGTCTCTTGGCAGTGCAAAAAGCAAACAACTATATCTACCTCATCCACTGAAGCAGAATACGTAGCAGCTGCGAGCTGTTGTTCCCAAGTAATGTGGATTCAGAATCAACTGAGAGACTATGGTACGAATTTCCTATCCACTCCTATTTACATTGACAACTCAAGTGCAATCAGCATTGTACAAAATCCACTGAAATTTCCCAAAACCAAGCATATAGACATCAGATTTCATTTTATAAGGGATTGTACTGAGAAGAAATTAATCCAAGTTACCAAAATTCATACTGATGATCAGTTAGCTGATCTATTTACAAAACCATTTGATGTAGGAAGATTCACCTTCCTTGTATCAAATATTGGCATGGTTAATATGGATTAATTTTTTTTCATCATTCTTTCTTATTTTATGAAAAATATATCTATTTCATATGCTTGTTTAAGGGGGAGACACTGCTTCATTCAAATTTGCTTATTTTTCAACTAACAGCTTTAGTCTTTTCTCAAGCTATTATTTCATTTTATCGGACTGCTAGTTGTTTCACTTGATCTGTCAAAGTGTGCAGGGTAATTTGGTAACTTCCATAAGTGTGTGCGCGGGATTAGATATTTTAGAAACCTTTAAAGGTCCCAGTTTCGTTCAATTGTAACTAACAGTTGCAAAATATCTTCCACGACCTTTCTTTTCTCTCTGAGCGATTCACAAACACTTCTCTGAACCCTAAAATCACCGATTGATCGTCAATGGAGTTTGTGAAAGAACATAACTGTCTCCCCTATTCTCTCAAACACGCTGACCTTCAACCATTCCACGACATGATGGACTTCCTTCGAAGTTCCCACATTCATCATGCTCTTACCATGAACCCCACAGTATATATATCTCATATAGAGCAATTTTGGAAACATGCCTCTATTCAAACCATTAATGGAGTCACTTCTTTGACGTCCAAGATTGATGGAACCACTGTCACCATCACTGAGGATCTCATACGCCAACACTTGTATCTTCAAGATGCCACAGGTACAACCGATGTTTCTCATGCTGCCTTACATGAATGCCTTTTTGCTATAGGGTATAGGGGCCCTACTGATTCTTATACGTTCTTTAAAACTCATTTTGCCCCTAAATGGAAATATCTTGTACATATTATTCAACAATGCATGAGCCCTAAAAGAACTGGTTGGACAGAATTTTCCTCAAACATAGCCACTGCCTTAGTGTGTTTATCTACAGGCCAACAGTTCAAAATTTCTAGTATGATTTTTCAGGGTATGTTAAGGCATCATGCCCTAAAACATGGAAATTTTTGATGTATCCTAGATTTTTGGCTGAAATTATTGCAAGAACTTGCAGTAACTTCAATGTACATAAAAGGATTCATGTTTCCCATAGGCACTCTTTACCAACTATAAAACGTCTTTTAAAATCAAATGCCAAGTTTTTGAGTATAGATGTCTCATTGCCTTCTGCAATGTTGGGCATCAATCCACTAAATAGAGGAGAGGGTCTTGAGCAGGCTCAGCCTCACATCACTGCTTCACCCCCAGGACCCCAACCCACTCCTCATGATAAAAATAATCACTCTGATCCTACTGTATATACCTCATCCCCACTTATACTATACAAAAGAAAAAGGGTTTCAGGAGCTCCTTCCTCCTCAGCCCACATACAAGAGCCAAATGTCCCTGTGCAGGAGGACACTCCTGCACAGAATATCCAAAGGGCACCCACTGAGGACTCTCCCATCCTCAATTTGGAGGTGGCCATCGCAACAGAGGATGTCCATATGGGTTTTGGGGCTGACACTACTGCTGTTTCTGCACAAGAGGCACAGGACAGTGTCAACATCATTAAGACCACACCCATGGCAACAGATGGGGTGCAAGAACCTTCTGGAAGTCCCCAGAACCAAGAACAGAGGGGCCCAGAGGTTTTTACTTCTGGAATTCCTGTCAGTGATAGATCACAAACACCACACACTTTTGCTGATCTTGAGGCTAGTCTGCAACTTATGTTATTAACGGATCCTCAGCTGAAACCTGTTGTGGCAGTATTGGAATATAACCAGTTCATTATTGCTACACAGGGGGCACAAATCAGAGCACTTCAACAGAAAGTAGCAACTCAAAATGAGAGAATGGATTATTTTCATAAGGGGTTCACCCTCTGTGGAAATAAGATCGTTCAACTTGAGAAGGTGATTCTGTTGGGAAATAGTTTAAGTAGGTTCAAGCTGTTAGTTAGACTTCTCAAACTGTTAGTAGAGTTTTTATGTAAATCCAAAGTTCATGCTGCTAGTTGAAGAAACTCGAGCTGCCAGTGTAAAAGTTCAAGCTGCCAGAGTAAATCAACTCGAGCTGCTCTGTTCATGCTGTCAAGTGATTCAAGCTGCTCAACAGTTTCATAAACAGAAAGTGTTGATTTTCAGGAAAAGATATATATTCAAAGATTCTAGCATATCTTCTATCAGAGAAGTCATGGTTCGTCAAGGAAACTTATCAAGAAGCAATATAAATACATAGAATAGGTCTTTCTATTGTATAGGAGTTTTCTGCATATTTGAGTCTGTAATTGCTTTGTTGATTAAGTTTTCATAAGCCTCTAAGGTTGTAAAACCCTAAGAACAGTCTGTGTTCTTCGTCTAATCAAACAGATAAGAGGTGTTTGTAATCATTGAATTCAGCAATACAAACAGTCTTGACTACTTCTTGTGTTTTATTCATTATTGATTCGGAAAGTTTTTGTTAAAATAATTAAGTGTTATTCCGCAAACTTCTTAATTAAACTTTGATTCAAAGCAAGATTATTGATTTATACTCTGATAAATTCAAATCAGTTAGTCTTGGTTAATTAGTTTTAGATCCTGACAAGTGGTATCAGAGCCAGGTTGTTCTTTGTTTTTCAAAGTCGAAAACTTTCTTTTAAATTTTTAATCTTTTGCAATGGAATTTGAAAATAGCAGCAGTGGATCTGGGCAAGGACTCAAAGTGCCTATGCTCAAGCCCACTGAGTTTGAGATGTGGAAACTCAGGATTCAACAGCATATCCAATTTATTGACTATGCCATATGGGAAGCTGTTGAATTTCCTCCTGTAGTTGATCCAGAACTTGATGATGAGGGAAAACCAGTCAAAACCCCTCCAAAAACTGAACTTGAAAGGAAGGCTAGAATGAATGAAGTGAAAGCTCTTACACGTTTACAAATAGCCATTCCTAATGCTTATCAACATCAGTTCAAAAAGTTTTATACAGCTCATTCTCTTTGGAATGCTTTAGAGAAAAGATTTGCTGGTAATGCCAGTACCAAGAGAAATCAAAAGGATCTTTTGAAACAGCAGTATGAGAACTTTTCTGGTGGCAAGAATGAAAACCTTACTCAAATCTTTGACAGGTTTAACAAACTGATAAGTGAATTAGAAAGTGCAAAAGTCAGCCTGGATCAAGATGAAGTCAACAGAAAGTTTCTCAGATCTCTTGGAGAAGAATGGACAGTTTATGCTGCCCAATGGAGAACAAAAGACACTCTTGATGAGATAGAACTGGATGATCTGTACAACAGTCTGAGAGTGTTTGAAACTGAGATTGATGCTAAAAAGAAATCCTTTTCTTATAATCATAATACTGCTTTTCTGTCTTCTGATAAATTTAATAGCAGTGATTCCTTTTCAGGTGGTGATGGCAACTCTGCTGAAGCTCACTATGAGGCTTTCGTTGCCAGTGATGGACTATTTGCTCTAAATGCTGAAGACTTAGAACAAATTCATCCAGATGATCTGGAAGAGATGGATTTAAAGTGGCAACATGCAATGCTGACCATGAGAGCCAAAAGGTTTCTTAAAAGAACTGGAAGGACCAACTTTCAAGTCAGGACAGAAGGCAAACCAGCTTTTGATAAATCAAAAGTTGAATGTTATAAATGTCATAAACTTGGTCACTTTGCCAGAGAATGTAGATCTCAAGGTCAACAGTCATCAAGGACTTCACAGCCCAATCAGACATCATCATCAACAGCACTTGTCTCTCAAGAAGACAATGTGTTTGACTGGAGTGATCGGACAGAGGAAGAGTTTCAAAATCAAGCTCTAATGGCAGAAACATCAAATGTCTCCTCCACTGAACTACCATCTGAGGTAAATTCCAAACTCTGCTCTCAATCATGCAAAAATATGGTTAAAAAGTACAAAGACCATAATGAGAGCATGTGCAAAACTCTAGCTAAGATGGAAGAGAGGAGATATGAATATATGCAAGCCATAGAAGATCTTGAAACACAGATCAATGACTATAAGGATGATGAGATTCAAATGGGATATGATAGAACATATCATGAATGGGAGAAAAAGGAGCTAAATAAGAAAATAGAATCTCTGAATAAAAAGGTAGAAGAGACTGAACAAAAGGTGTTAGAGGCTAATAAGAAACTAGAATCTGTTAACATAGATCTAGGTAACTTCAAGTTGGCAAATCAAAAGCTGGAACACCTAATGGAAGTCCAATTTAAAGATAGGGTAAAATCTCAGGTTCATCCCAAAGAAGGCATAGGATACAGGGCTACTCCACCTCCATACAACAATAAGTACATTCATCCAATGAGTGAGGTTGCTGATAGACTTGTCAATGAACCAGTAGATGAGTCCATGACTATTATAGATCCTATCTTTGATAACAGTCCTGAATCAAAAGAAGATCAGATTCAAAAGAGAGACTGTGAGTCTATAGCAGTTGAGAAAGACCCCAAAACAATGAGTGCACCCATAGAAATCCAAGCCCCCAGTAAGAAAGGAAAAGAGAAGATGAGTATATGCAATGCTGCTCCACAAGTTTCTGTACATTCTAACTGTAATACTGCATCTTCATCAAAGAATAACAAAAGAGGTACAAATGTTCCTGTCTGTACATGCCAAAAGCATGGTGTTCAAAAATTTCCCAAACAACAACAGGTAAGGGGAAATCAGAGGAACAAGAACCAGAAATTGTAAGAAAAATCTGGTTCTCCAATTCAAATAGTCAAAAGGTGTTTTCACTGTGGAGGGAAGAATCACTTGGCCAAGGATTGTTTTTATAAACCAGCTGTTGCAAAACAGACTGTGAATCAATCAAAATCAAATCCTACTCAGACAAAACATTTAAAGGTGAAACCTTCCACATCAGTTCCAAAGAAAACAGTTGATCACAGGCTTTCGAAAGTTAATAAAAAACAGTCCACACACCAAAAACAAGTTTTGGCAAAGCCTAAATTAAGTTTTAAACAAATATGGTGTGTCAAGGACAAATTTTCAGATCAAACTGCTGATACAAAAGATCAGACTGCTAAGCCAAATTCTGAAGCTGTTAGTGCAAATTCTGAAGCTGTCAGCACTAACAACACAGATCAGACCGCTAAGCATCAATCTGGAACTGCTAGTGCATCATCTGAGACTGTTAGAAGAAAAGATGCTCAAAATACCTGGATACCTGATATAATCACTAAATACTCTCCAAAGACTCCATCAGTAGATCTCACTAAATATAAGAAGTCAAAAACAGTGTTTAGTTATGTCAATGTACAAGGCCAACCCAAAACCAATTTGGTTTGGGTTTACTCCACTACTGACTAAGCTTCTACTTGTGCATGGCAATCACAGGTCTCCTCATAAAACAAGATGGCATTTGGACAGTGGATGCTCTAGGCACATGACAGGCAATTCTGAGTGCTTGTCAAATTTCAAAGGCTTTGATGGAGGTTTTGTTGCATTTGGAGGCAACTCAAAAGGAGGTAAGGTTACAGGTAAAGGTACTGTTAATGCAGGCAACATGACATTCCATGATGTTTTGTATGTTGAACAACTTAAGTACAATTTATTAAGTGTCTCTCAAATCTGTGACAAACAAAACATTGTTCTGTTTACAGATTCTGAGTGCATTGTCCTTTCAAAAGATTTCAAAATTCCTGAAAATCTTGTTTTACTAAGAACACCAAGAAAGGACAATGTTTACTGTTTGGACACAGATCTTTTATCTAAATCAAATACTTTAAGCTGTTTGATATCCAAAGCATCATCCAATGAGTCTGTTCTTTGGCATAGAAGGATGTGTCACATGAACTTTAAGTCCATGAATGTGTTAGTCAAAAGGAATCTGGTAAGAGGCTTACCACAAAAGGAGTTCATCTGTGATGATCATTGTGTAGCATGCCTTAAAGGCAAGCAACACAAAACTTCTCATAAGGAAAAAGAAGTAAATTCAATCTCATCTGTTCTTCAGTTGCTTCATATGGATCTATTTGGTCCAACACCTGTTTTGAGTTTGAATAAAAGGGCTTACTGTTTAGTAATTGTTGATGATTTCACCAGATTCACTTAGGTTTACTTTCTTAGGTCCAAAGATGAAACTGCTGAGCTAGTTAAGTCTTTTATCCTTAAGATAGAAAACCAATCCAACTCAAAAGTTAAGGTGATAAGATCTGACAATGGAACTGAATTTAAAAATCACATTCTAAACAGTTTCTGTGAGTCCAAAGGCATTGCTAGACAATATAGTGCACCAAGAACACCACAGCAAAATGGTGTAGCTGAAAGAAAGAACAGAACATTAATTGAGGCTGCTAGAACAATGTTAGCTGATTCAAATCTACCAATGACTTTCTGGGCAGAAGCTGTCAATACAGCCTGTTATGTTCTGAATAGGGTTCAAGTTGTCCACTCACAAGGGAAAACTCCCTATGAGTTATTCCATAACAGAAGTCCCCTAATAGCTTTCTTCAAGCCTTTTGGATGCCCATGTACTATTCTTCACACTAAGACTCACTTAGGAAAGTTTGAAAGTAAGGCTGAAGAAAGATTCTTTGTAGGATACTCAAATCAAAGCAAAGCCTATAGAGTATATAACAGTGTGTCTAAAACCATTGAAGAAAGTGCCAATGTTGAATTTAATGAAAATACTGCTAATATCAAAGGCACTGGTCCTGATTGGTTGTTTGATTTAGATTCACTAACAAATTCTCTGAGCTTTGTTGAGTATACTACAGAAGCTGATGCATACAGGTTTGAAGCTGCCAACACAAATTCTCATGCTGCCAATACAAATTCTCAAGCTGTTGGCACAAAGTTTCAAACTGCTGCAGATTCAACAACATGGGATGAATACGTCACTCTTCCACTTCTGTCATGTGACCCTCCAGGGGTTCTGAATGCTTCACAGGATACAAATCCAGACACTGAAGTGCCACTCTCAAGTCCTGACAGAACAGCTCCAACTCAAAGGGAAACAGTCCCAGATACTAGTCAAGCTGTTCCAGAAGCTGAATCATTCACTGGTCCTGATGGAGATGATACAAATCTTGGAACCTCTTTTCAGACAGAGAGAGAGCCTAAACTAAGAGCTCACAAGTATCATCCTCTCAATCAAATACTGGGTGATCCAAGCACTCCTGTAGAAACAAGGAAAATGGTTCAAAATGAGACTGCTGCTGCTGAACAAGCTGTTCCTGAATTCAGTCTAGCTGCCTTTGAGAATGCCTGTTTCATGTCTCAACTAGAACCTAAAAAGGCATCAGAAGCATTAAAAGATTCATCTTGGATTGAGGCTATGCAAGAAGAGCTTCTACAGTTCAAGATTCAGAATGTTTGGACTCTGGTGGATCTTCCTAAAGGTAAGAGAGCAATTGGTACAAGATGGGTGTTCAGAAACAAGAAAGATGAGAGAGGGATAGTCATCAAGAATAAAGCAAGGCTTGTAGCACAAGGGTACACTCAAGAAGAAGGCATAGATTATGATGATGTATTTGCTCCAGTAGCAAGAATTGAAGCCATCAGACTATTTTTGGCCTATGCAAGCTTCAAAGGTTTTAAAGTGTATCAAATTGATGTGAAGTCTGCTTTTCTGTATGGAACAATTGAAGAGGAGGTATATGTGTGTCAACCTCCTGGTTTTGAAGACTACAAGTATCCAGACAGGGTTTACAAGCTAGACAAGGCCCTCTATGGTCTCCATCAAGCTCCCAGAGCATGGTATGACACTCTGTCATCCTACCTTCTACAGAATGGATTCACGATAGGCACTCTGGACAAAACACTTTTCACTAAGTCTATCAAATATGAAATTCTACTTGTCCAAATATATGTTGATGACATTATCTTTGGCTCAACAAATGACTGTCTGTGCAAAGAGTTTAAAGCTTTAATGCACAAAAAGTTTCAAATGAGTTCAATGGGAGAACTCACTTTCTTTCTGGGCTTACAAGTCAAGCAGAAGCCCACTGGCCTTTTTCATAAGCCAATCAAAGTATGTAAAAGACATACTGGACAAGTTTGGGTATCAAGACACCAAAGCTGCAAGCACTCCAATGGATCCTCACAAGCAGCTTCATATAGACAAAGATGGCACAGATGTGGATATTCATTTATACAGATCTCTTACAGGATCTCTTATGTATCTAACATGTTCCAGACCTGGTATTATGTTTGCTGTCTGTGTGTGTGCTAGGTTTCAATGCTCTCCAAAGGATTCTCACTTAGTTGCTGTTAAGAGAATCTTTAGATATCTTAAAGGCCAACCACACTTAGGCCTATGGTATCCTAAAGACTCTCCCCTTGTACTAACTGCTTATTCTGACAGTGACTATGGTGGATGCAACATTGACAGAAAATCCACAACTGGTGGATGTCAATACTTAGGAGCAAGACTAGTCTCTTGGCAATGCAAAACGCAGACAACTGTGTCCACATCTTCCACTGAAGCAGAATATGTAGCAGCTGCAAGCTGCTGCTCACAGGTAATGTGGATCCAAAATCAGCTAAGAGACTATGGTATGAATTTCTTATCCACTCCTATTTATATTGACAATTCAAGTGCAATCAGCATTGTGCAAAATCCAGTGAAATTCCCAAAAACCAAGCATATAGAAATCAGATTTCACTTTATAAGAGATTGTAATGAAAAGAAGTTATTCCAAGTTACCAAAATACATACTGATGATCAGTTAGCTGATCTATTTACAAAACCTTTTGATGTAGGAAGGTTCACTTTTCTGGTATCAAATATTGGTATGGTAAACATGGATTAATTTGTTTTCATTATTATCTAACTAGTATGCTTATTTAAGTGTAACATCCTCGGATTTGTTTTGATGTATTTTGGTTAATTAAGTGGAAAAGTTATATAATTAAGTTGAATTTGGGCGATTATTATGTATTTTGGATATTTAGCAAGTTTGTTGCTACTTTTAAGAAAATTGAACTCAGAATCAATTTTGTGGAGTATTATGAATTTAAAAGTTATTTATGATAATTCTAAGATTAAAACAGTATTTTATGGAACCGGTTAGGTCGAGTGGTGAAATGTGCAAAAATGACGAAAGTTGTATAAAAAGGGCAATAGGCTTCATTTTTCTATTTTACACTATCTCACTACTTTATCTCTCTAGAAGTTCTCTCTACATCTCTCTAAGTTATCTCACAAACCGACCGTCAGATTATCGAGAATTATACGTCAACGGAAAGGTATCGAGGAATACAACAACAATCTACAAACAGATTTCTAATTTCATACGAATTGAGGTAAGAATCGAATCTTTTAAGTTTATAGTTTCGGTTTTGAAGTTAACTAGAATTCGAATCTGTTGTTTTGTGCGAATTTGAGCTTGTTTTGCTTGAAATGTTGCTGGAATATGATAATATATGCATAGTAGAATCGAAACTAGGTATTATACATGATATATTAGTGATTTTAGCCTTAGAAATGAAGGATTTAAGTTGAAATGATGAACAGACTCGAATATGTCAAGAACAGAATCGAAATGCATGAACAAACTCGAAATTTGTGCTAGATTCGAGTATATACTCGAGTTTAACCATCAGATTCGAGCAAGGGTTCGAATCTATCATTATAGGTTCGAATTTAGCCCCTAGATACGAATGGGGTTCGAGTTTAGCCCCTAAAGTCGAAATGGTTCGAATCTAACAGGAACTCGGCGAGTTCCTATACTGAACTCGGCGAGTACTATTCAATTTCAGGCAGATTCGAATGGGTTTTAAAGGGGTCGAATCTATGGACTAATGATTACACTTTTGGGATATTTTTGGTAGTAGATTAAGGTATATAATGAAAGGTTATTTGGAAATAAAAACACACCAATTGATGGTTTGTATCATGAGTTATATAAAGGACAATGTATGAACATGAAATGGGTTCAAACTTAATTATGGTATGAATTTGGACATGTACCCGAAATGGGGGAAAATATCGCCAAACTTACGAAACTTGATTATATGGAATTAAACGGTTAATGATATGAGGAATTGTTGTAATTGATTTAACAGGTCCCTTGTGGTGTTGTTTAACCCACAGTGGGGTACTTGGTGGATCCGGTTGAAAGCCCGAAGAGAAATAATATCGGTTAAAAGATAAATTACGCACCCACTGTGAGTACAGTAGATTTCGCATGTTTATATTTGTTTTATGTAAGCTTTGCCTGCTGAGACTTGTTGTTTCATTGATTGTTTGGAATTCTACTAACTTGCGTAGATTTAGATGCACATTCTTACTTGTTGCATGTCCTTTCGGTTGTTGTGCATCTAGTGATGGACCGGTGGGTCGCATCGATTACTCTGATGTTACTGTGCTATATGACCTGGAGCTGATCCCTCCTAGGCCCGGTAGGCAGTATGTCATCCCCGATCGTACGTTTGTCTCAGATGGTATGTTTAAATGCCGAGCTTTGAGCTCGAAGGGGCTGCGGCTCTGGTCCGTACTTTGTGTACGAAGAGGATATCCGATGTTGGTCATCTGTGTTATCCTTGGGCTTCATAAAAATTTATAAAATGCATAATCTCTGTATTCACTAAGCATCCGCTTATTCCCCAGTTGTTGATTTTTATTTTACAGGAAAAGGGAAGTCTACTGCTGGACCTTCTAGTTAGGTCGTTTGGAAGATTTGGGAGACTCGGCACTATTTGATCGGTAATTGTGATTTTGAACAATGTTGTAATATATTCTGGATGATTGTAATGAATGTATGGGTGTGTAGACTTAGACTTGGTACCTTATAGCACCGTAGGGTGTTTAACACTTTTTGCACTACTTTATTTATGTTTTTAATGCTTCCGCACTTAATTTAGGTTATCAGATCATTATGTTATTGTATGTTGGTGATTAATCCTGGGTGTATTGTAATTGGTGGTTGTTGTGGCAAGGGTGTCACATTAAGGGGGAGTCACTGTTTCATTAAAAAGATGCATAATTTTCAACTAACAGCTTGAGTATTTTCTCAAGCTGCTAATTCATTTTCTCGGACTGCTAGTTATTCACTTGATCTGTCAAAGTGTGCAGGGTAGTTAGGTAATTTTTAAAATGTGTGTGCGAGGGACCCAACCTTTTTCAAAACCTTTAAAGGTCCCAGTTTCGTTCAGTTGTAACTACCAGTTACAAAATTTTCTTCCACGGCCTTTCTCTTCCCTCTGAACGATTCTCACACACTTCTTTGCAAACCCTAAACCCTTCATTTGATCTTCAATGGAGTTTGTTAAGGAACACAACTGTCTTCCCTACACTCTAAAGCATTCAGACCTTCAACTGTTCCATGACATGATGGATTTTCTTCGTCACTCCCATATCCATCATGCACTCAATATAAACCCCACCATATACATATCGCATATCGAACAGTTCTGGAATCATGCCACTGTTCAATCCACCAATGGAATTCCTTCTATACTATCCAAGATTGATGGCACTCCCATCACCATTACTGAGGAATCCATTCGGCGCCATTTGCATCTTCAAGATGCCACAGGTATAACAGACCTATCCCTTGATGTTTTACATACTGGTCTTTATGATATAGGCTATAGGGGTCCTGCTGATTCTTTTACTTTCTTAAAAGCCCATTTTTCTCCTAAATGGAAATACCTTGTACATATTATTCAGTAGTGTATGAGCCCCAAAAGAACTGGTTGGTCAGAATTTTCTTCTAATATTGCCACTGCCTTAGTGTGCTTTTCAACAGGCCAACGGTTCAATTTTTCTAACATGATTTTTCAGGAGATGTTATGGCATCATTCCCTAAAGAGTGAGAAATTTTTGATGTATCCCAGATTTTTGGCAGAAATCATTGCACACACTTGCACCACTTCTCAGTTACATAAGAGGATACATGTTTCCCACAGGCACTCAATATCTTCTATAAAGAGACTTTTGAAACAAAGTGCCAACTTTTTGAGCGTTGATGTTCCATTGCCCTCTGCAATGATGAACATCATTCCAAGAAACAGAGGAGAGGGTCCTGAGCAGGCTCGGCCTATCATCACTGCTACACCCCCAGGACCCCAATCCCCTCCTCATGATACACAAATTCCTTCTGATCCTTTTGTACAGCCATCACGCCCACTTAAATTTCTATAAAAACGGAAAAGGGGACCAGGAGCTCCTTCCTCCTCAGCCCCTAGTCAAGAGCCATATATCCCTGTGCAGGAGGACACTTCTGCACAGAATATCCAAAGGGAACCAATTGAGGAAACTCCCATCCTCACTCAGGAGGTGAACATCTCTTCAGAGACTGTTCATATGGGTTCTGTGGCTGGCACTACTGCTGTTTCTACAAAAGAGGCACAGGACAGTGCCAACATCACTAAGACCACACCCATGGCAACAGCCTGTGTGCAAACACAAGCTGGAAGTCCCCAGAACCAAGAACAGAGGGGCCCAGAAGTTTCTACTTCTGGTATTAATGTCAGTGATAGATCACAAGCACCACAGGTGTTTTCTGATCTTGAGACTAGTCTGCAACTCATGCTGTTAACGGATCCCAAGCTGAAACCTGTTGTAGCTATGTTGGAATACCAAATGTCCATCATTGCTGCATAGGGAGCTCAGATATTTGCACTCAAGCAGGCAGAGACGGCTCAAAATAAAAGAATGGATTATCTCCATAAAGGGTTTACCCTCTGTGGGAATAAGATCATGCAATTAGAGCATTTGATTCAAACCCAAGGGGCAAAGGTTGTAGGTCCTCCTGACCAAATCAATGCTTCCAAAAAGGGGGAGTTATCAGGAGGTTCCTGAATCAGTCCAAGCAGCTCCAAGAACATCAGTCCAAGCAGCCTCAACAGTTCCACCTTCTAGGCTAACAGACCCAACAGCTTTTCAAGCTGTTAGCCTAGAAACTCAAGCTGCTGCCCCAAAAGCAACTGGAGTTGTCATAATGGAAGGTGTTCATGCTCAAATTAGTACAGTCCAAGCTGCATCTTCTGCTGCAAAAGACAAGGGCAAGGGCATTCTTATTGAGTCTCCAAAGCACAAATTTTCTTCCAAAGAAGCCCAAATTGCCTTTGATGCTGAAGTTGCCAAACGGTTAGCAGAAGAGCAGGATAGAGAATTAGATCAGCAAACCCAGCCCCCAATGGATGATGATGAGACTCTAGGTGATTACCTAAAAGGGTTTGTGGGTAAACAAGGAGAAAAGAAGAGAAAGCTGCCAACAGGGCACTCCAAGGGTGAGCACAGAAGATTTTTAATCAATTTTGCCTTTGCAGCTGGTATTCCCAAGAAAATGGCTCAGTCCATGACTACTGAAAGGCTGCAAGAAATCCATGACAAAGAAATGGATAAAAGAAAGAAAACAAAGGTCTCCCAAGAAGTCCAACCATCAAAAGAACCAGTTCAAACTGAAGTTGCTGCCAGTGCTCCTGCTCCTACTGATCAAGCTGTTGCTTCTATTCCTACATCTGAGCCATCATCACAAGCAAAGCTACATCAAGTTAAAAGAGTGTTCTTTGAGCAACAACTGCAAAAGGCTATGGAGATAGAGAAGTTGATTGATCAACATGATTTTACAAAGCCTCTGATCAACTATTGGTATGCCAAGTCACTGGATAACCGTGACTTAAGAGTTAAGTTTGTTGTAAGAAGAGAGTCTGGACCAGAAGAAGAATTTGACACATTTTGGCAGATGGTTCAGAAGTTGACCAGAGATGAGCTAACATAGATGCATAATATTGGGTCAGTGACACAAGTTAGATCTGCTCTACCACAAGTAAAGCAAGTAATTAAAGATCTAAAAAAAATTGTTGATCCTGAATCTGCAAGGAAAGATATAGAGGATGCTGTGAAGAAAGAGATAAAAGTCAAGCAAGTTGATCTGTTTGTCAAGTCAAGGACATACAGAATCAAATTCTCAGATGGAGCTGGTATATTCTTCAATCTTGAATTTTATGATTTACCAAAAGATATGCTACTTCAGATAAAATCTGTTAGGGTATCTTGTGATAGAGATGATATGAAGAAAGAACTTTTGAAGGCTGTAGATCAGAAACTTGCACAGTTATAAGTTTTTGAAAGCCTTGGTTTGTAAATAACAGTTTACTTATTCATTTCCATTTTTGTATAGAACTTAAAGTCTTGTGTAAAGAATTTAAGTTAGGGGGAGATTGTTGGGAAATAGTTTAAGTAGGTTCAAGCTGTTAGTTAGACTTCTCAAACTGTTAGTTGAGTTTTTATGTAAATCCAAAGTTCATGCTGCTAGTTGAAGAAACTCGAGCTGCCAGTGTAAAAGTTCAAGCTGCCAGAGTAAATCAACTCGAGCTGCTCTGTTCATTCTGTCAAGTGATTCAAGCTGCTCAACAGTTTCATAAACAGAAAGTGCTGATTTTCAGGAAAAGATATATATTTAAAGATTCCAGCATATCTACTATCAGAGAAGTCATGGTTCGTCAAGGAAACATATCAAGAAGCAATATAAATACATAGAATAGGTCTTTCTATTGTATAGGAGTTTTCTGCATATTTGAGTCTGTAATTGCTTTGTTGATTAAGTTTTCATAAGCCTCTAAGGTGGTAAAACCCTAAGAACAGTCTGTGTTCTTCGTCTAATCAAACAGATTAGAGGTGATTGTAATCATTGAATTCAGCAATACAAACAGTCTTGACTACTTCTTTTGTTTTATTCATTATTGATTCTGAAAGTTTTTGTTAAAATAATTAAGTGTTATTCCGCAAACTTCTTAATTAAACTTTGATTCAAAGCAAGATTATTGATTTATACTCTGATAAATTCAAATCAGTTAGTCTTGGTTAATTAGTTTTATGGTTAATTAGTTTTAGATCCTGACAGATTCAAACCCTAATGGCAAAGGGTGTAGGTCCTCCTAACCAAACCAATGCATCTAAAAAGGGGGAGAATCAGGAGATCCCTAGTTCAGTCCAAGTAGCTCCAGCTCCTACTCCAACAGTCCAAGATTCTAGGCTAACAGTCCCAACAGCTACTCAAGCTGTTAGCCTGGAAACTCAAGCTGCTCCCATAAGAACAACAGGAGTTGTTATCCGAGAAGGCAGTCAAGCTCTTGTCAGTACAGTCCAAGCTACAACTTCTGCAACCAAGGATTAGGGCAAGGGCATCCTCATAGAATCTCTAAAGCACAAATTTTCATCCAGAGATGCCCAGGTTGCCCATGATGCTGAATTTGCCAGATAGTTAGCAGAGGAACAAGATGAAATTCTGAACCAGCAAACCCATGATCCAATGAAAGATGATGAAACCTTAGGTGATTGCCTAAGAGGGTTTGTGGTTAAACAGAATGAGAAGAAAAGGAAAATCCCAACTGGGCATACAAAGGCAGAGCACAGAAGGTTTTTGATCAATTTTGCCTATTCAGCTGGAATTCCAAAGAAGATGGCTCAGTCCATGAATACAGAGAGGCTGCAAGAAATTCATGATAAGGAGATGGAAAAACGAAAAATAGCCAAAGTCTCTCCTCAAGTCCAAAGCCAACAGGAACCAAGTCAAGCTGGTGTAAGTGATCCTTCTCCACCTGTTCAAGCTGTTGCTACTAATCCACAATCAGAAGCAATCTCTCAAGCAAAGCTTGATCAGGTGAAAAGGGTGCTGTTTGAACATCAACTTCAGAAGGTGATGGAGATTGAAAAGACCCTCGATCAGCATGACTTCTCAAAACCTCCTATTACATACTGGTATGCTAAGCCAATGGATGACATTGACTTAAGATATCATTTTGTAGTAAGAAGAGAAGCTGGTCCTGAGGAAGTATATAAGAGTTTGATGCACATAGTGCAAGGGATGACCAGGGATGAGCTTACCAGAATGCATCATGTTGGATCTGTGACTCAAGTCAGATCTTCACTACCACAGGTCAGGCAGGCTATAAAAGATTTAAAAAGCATTTTTGATCCAGAGTCAATCAGAAAAGATATAGAAGATGCCAAGGAGATGAAGATTGCACAGGTTGATCTGTATGTGAAATCAAAGACATACAGACTCAAATTTGCAAATGGATCCAGCATGTTCTTCAATTTTGAATTCTTTGATCTTCCACGGGCATGGCTGGTACAAATGAGCTCAGTGAAGATATACTGTGATATAGAGAATTGAAAAGAGAATTTTTGAAGGCAGTTAATCAGAAACTTTCAAAATGGTAAGTTTTTGGATGCCTTAGTTTGTAGATAACAGTTTTACTTTGTTTTATTTCCTTATTTGTATAGAAACTTAAAGTCTTGTGTAAAGAATTTAAGTTAGGGGGACATTGTTGGGAAATATTCTAAGTATGTCAAGCTGTTAGTTAGAATTCTCAAACTGTTAGTAGGTTTTTGTGTAAGTACAACGTTCAAGCTGTTAGTTGAAGAAGTTCGAGCTGCTAGTTCAAAAGTTCAAGCTGCCAGTGTTCAAACTCAAGCTGCTCAACAGATAAACTTCAAGTTGCTCAACAGCTCAATACACAGAAAGTGTTGATATTCAGGAAAGGATATATTTGAAGATTCAAGCATATCTACTATCAAAGAAATCAGAGTTTATCAAGGAAACAAATCTGAAAGCAATATATATACATAGAATTGGTTATTCTATTGTAAGTCTGCACGTACAACTTTATTCAGTTGTATGTCTTTCTGATTAAGTTTTCATAAGCCTCTAAGGTTGTAAAACCGTAAGAACAATCTGTGTTCTTCGTCTAATCAAACAGATTAGAGGTGATTGTAATCATTGAGTTTGGAAATACAAATGACTTTTGATTATTGATTGTGTTTTTGTGATTATTTGTTTTGAAAGCTTTTCTTAAAACAGTTAAGTGTTATTCCGCAAACTTCTTAATTGGACTTTGATTCAATACAAGGTTATTGGTTTATACTCTGATTAATTCAAACCAGTTAATCTTAGGTAGTGAATTTTGATCTTGACAGATTAGATCATGGCATAATTCATCATCAGAAACAAAATCTTCAAAGTCTGCCAGCTCTGGGAAATTGACTGTATCAATCCGTCTTGGCAAGAATAAATTGTGACGGAGTCTGGCTAAGGTTATTTTGGCCTTGAATTGATCAATTTTGACTTTGAATTGATGATCTCCTTCAGTAGGAAAAAATTTTATGGTGTGCCAGAATTGATTTAGGTACACTAGAGGAATAAAAGGTTTGTATTTCAAAAGATATCCAAGAGGATGACCTTTAAGGATTTCAACTATAACAGGATGGCTCACTTTAATAACATTTGGATCAAATCTATGATTATTATCCAGCATGGATAAACAGTATGTGGGTTTGACTAGATGTGTTTCAGGGATTGGTGATGATCTAGTGACAGAAGCAGATTTAACTGGTTTTGAGTCCAGTGTATGGTTAGATGATGAACGTGAATCTGAGGAATTGGAATTTTGGGTGGGGGATTGGGATGTCATTTGTTTTCAATGAAAATACCAAACATGTTAGAAATGTCAAGTAAACAAATTTAATACTACAGATCGAACAATAAAACATTTAACTAGAAATTAGAAAAATATGTGTTATTGTTTAAAGCATCGGGATTCCATACAATAATAATAAAATATTATTGTTAGGACTCCAAATTCAATCATTAAGAGACCAATGTTAATTAAATGTAGATTTTAAAAAATTCTCGAAATATGTGAAATTTCTCTGAAAACTTAAAAATTCCCACACTTAGAAAAATTTTGAAAATTTTAGCTCCAAACTCGATTGAAGAAAGTACAAACTCGAATGAGTCATGAACTTTCTCGGATAACAAGGAAACCAACTCGTATGACTCTTGATGTTTCTCGAATGAAGTGACATCAAACTCGAATTGACCTTGAAATTTATCGAATGACTGTGAACCAACTAGATATATATTGAAATTTTCTCGAGTGACTTGTAAATCGAGTTGGAACAATTTAAAAATTACTAAGTCCCTTTGAAAAGAAACTCGCATGAAACTTGCATTTTCTTGAATAAAAGCATGGCCCAACTCGGATAAAACATATGTTTTCTCGGGCCATGTTTCAACCGAGTTTGATGACTTTATAATTTTTTGAAGTCCCAATTCTATCAAACTCGATTGAACCCCAATGTTTTCTCGAATGCTTTGTTGTGAAACTCGATAGACTTTAAGAGTTTTCTCGAGTACCACTTTGTCCAACTCGATAGAAACTAAACTATTCTCGAATGAGTTTTCAATCGAGTTTGAACACGTGCAACTTTTCTAAGTCCTAAACAACACTGAAAAATTTCCAGGGACATTTTGGCCTAAGTTTTTACACTATCCTACTCGAAAACACTTTTTTACCAACTTTCCTTCATGAACTCAAAAAAATGTGTATTTCAAAATCAATTTAAATGTCGTGTGTTATGATATAGAACTAGAAATTTAATTTTCAAGCTCATATTATTAATACGAACACTAACAAACATTCAATTTCAGATAAAAAAACACCAAACAAGAATTTCAAAACTTACACACATCGACACACATAGTAACACACAATACATATAAAAGAACATAAAACTCGAAGAAGAAAAAAAATAAAGCTGAAAAATACACTAGTATTATCATATATACAAAAAATACTTACACTTTTTATATCTGAAATTTAAATCTACCAGAAAAATTTGAATGCTTCTTGACGAAGAAACGTATAAGAGAGTGTTTGGGAAGGAGATGCACATTGGTCGGTTTTCGAAAAAGTAAAATTTGAATTCAAAATTCATATTTTTAGAGAAATATAAATTGACCCGGCCCACTTTTAAACATTGAAAGCTCATTCTCTATTTTTAAACATTTAAGCCCATTAAAAAAATCTACACTCTAAAAAATTTAACGACTAAAAAATTTGAACATCACAAAAATTAAAAAAATTTAACAAAACAAAAAAGAAAATGTACTAAAAAAGTTAACTAAAAGATAATATGATCTTACAAAAATTACTAAAAAAAATGTTCCCCCTTGAATTTTGCAGTTATGCTCCCCCTCAGATCAATATCACTTTTTAATCTTGCTCCCCATGTAATTAATCAGATAAAAAATTATCAGATTTTCAAAATATCAGATAAAAATGTTCTTGTTTGCTCCCCCTGCACATGACAATCCGAGTTTGTTAAATCTCAAAAAAACGTAAAACATTTAAATCACATGAGATTAACAAATATTAAATCAAGAAAAAAATTGTAAAATTAAAATTATATTGGGTATCAACTAAAATTTTAAATTTAACGATTCAACATACAAACTTTGTATACCAAAAATTAAATCATTTTTCATCTAACGCTTTGGTCAACAAATCAACTAGTTGATATTCAGTTGGTACAAAATATAATTCTAACTTACCATTTTCTTCAAGATCTTTTATGAAATGATACCGGACATCAATATGCTTAGTTTTAGAGTGTTGCACCAGATTTGAAGCAATTGCAATTGCACTTTGGGAATCACAATAGATAGGAATCTTTGTAGGTGTAAACCCGTAGTCTCTCAGTTGGCTCTTCATCCATAACACTTGTGAACAACAAGATGATACAACAACGTATTCAGCTTCTGCTGTTGATAGTGAAAACAGTGTTATTTCTTGGATGACCAGCAGACGGGTTATTCACCAAGAAATGGAACTGGTCCTGATGTACTCTTCCGATCCGTTTTATCACCTGCATGATCAGCATCAGAGAAGGCAGTCAATGTAAATGATGATTCACTGGGATACCACAAACCTAAGTTTGGAGTTCCCTTCAGATATCATAAAATGCATTTGGCAGCAGCCAAATGTGATTCTTTTGGATGTGCCTGATATCTAGCACAGACACAAGTAGCAAACATAATATCCGATCTACTCGTGGTTAACTACATTAATGACCCAATTATCCCTCGATAATGAGTTACATCAACAGGTTTCCCTTATATGTCCTCATCGAGTTTAGATTTAGAATCCGGAGCCATGGGTTTTTCATGGGTGTACTGTTGACCATGTTAAATTTCTTTAACATGTCTTGAATGTATTTTGACTGATTAATGAAAATGCCATTACAGAGTTGTTTTACTTGTAGACCCAAGAAAAAACTTATTTCACCCATCATGCTCATTTCAAATTTTTGGGACATTAAAAACGCGAACTTCTTACAAAATTCTGTATTTGAAGACCCAAAAATTATATCGTCCACATATATCTGAATAACTATGATATCGCGATCCTGATGTTTAATAAATAGGGTAGTGTCCACTGTACCTTTGTTGAAGCCACAGTTCAACAGATAATTTGAAAGGGCATCATACAAAGCTCGGGGGCAAAAGTGGGCAACGGGATTGAGGCTATTAGATTGGCAAAAGTGCTTGTTTAAGGCCGTGCAGTAACTTGTCTAAGATATATACATGATCAGACTTCAAAGGATCGATAAATCCTTCGAGCTGATATGTATATACTTCATCAGTTAATTCTCCATTCAAAAATGCAGTTTTTACATCCATTTGATATACAGTGAAGTTCTTATGAGCTGCAATACTAAAAACATTCTAATGGCCTCTATCTCGGCAACAGGGGAAAATGTTTCATCGTAGTCTATTCCTTCCTATTGGTTGTATCCTTTGGCTACGAGTCGTGCTTTGTTCCGAATGATGACACAATGTTCATCTTTCTTGTTCTTGAAGATCCACTTTTGCCAATCTAATAGCCTCAATCCGGACAACGGGGGCAAATGTTTCGTCATAATCAATTACCTCATGCTCGCTGTATCCTTTGGTGATGAGGCACGCTTTGTTCCGAATGATGAATCCGTGTTCATCTTTCTTGTTCTTGAAGATCCATTCGTGCCAATGATAGAATTGTCTTTTGGTCGTTCCATCAATCTTCAGACCTTCATCCTTTCAAACTGATTGTGCTCCTTTTGTATAGAAACAATCCAGTCTGCATCCAGAAGAGCTTCCTTCACCGTCTTTGGATCGATCTTGCTCAAAAAATTTGAGAAGAGACATTCGTTCATGGTAGCTCTCTGGGTTTTTACTGAGGGAGAAGGATCATCAATTATATTTTCAGGTGGGTGATCCCTTGTCCATTTAAATGAACTGGGATAAGTTTGAGGTTGTTCTTGATTGGGATATAAGTCCATGTAGGGAATTCAGGGGATAATTTCTAAAGTTGATGGGATATCAACTGAGGTAGGGGTTTCTGTATTTTCAGAATTCAAGGGAGTTTCAATATATTCTGGAGCTTGATGTTTTTGTACACTTTCATCAGGAATGTGTACATCGGTCGTGGAAACCTCTCCAGTATCTTCAAAAATCGGTTGGTGTGAATGATCGGAGACTACGACTGGATCTTCAGTAATCCTGTCAGGAACCAAAATTGAAACAATATGTTTGGTCTTTTCAAAGTAGTCTTCGTAAAAATTTTCAAAAAGTTTATTAAGATAATTCATTTCATCTTTCGGCTCTGGTGACTTCACTGAAGTCGACTGTTTAGGTTCGGGTCCTGAACTAGCGTATTCAGGAGCCATTACAATTCCTTCGTCAAATTTCACATTAACGCTCTCGTTGACAGTCTTCGTACGCTTATTGTAAACTCGAAAAGCCATAGATTCTTTGGAGTATCCAATGAATATGCCTTCGTCAGTAATCTGATTAAACTTTCCCAAGTTGTCTTTGTCATTTAGGATAAAACACCTACATCCAAAAATATGAAAAAATTTAACATTTGGAACTCGTTTATTAATCAGTTCGTATGGAGTCTTTCCAAATCTTTTATTGATGATTGATCTGTTCTGGGTAAAATACGCAGTTGCTACAGCTTCATCCCAGAGGAATGACGGCAGATTGGAATATGCAAGCATCGTCCTGGTGGATTCCACAAGGGTGCAGTTTCGTATTTCAACTACTCCGTTTTGTTGTGGGATACGAGCTACCAAAAATTGATGTGTTATCCCAACAGAACTCAGAAATGTCTCGAGTGACTTGTTCTTGAATTCTGTACCATTATCATATCTAATGGTCTGAACTGAAAGCTGCAACGTTACTTGAATCTTGCATATGAAGTCAATAATGATCTCTGTAGCTTCAGACTTGGATCTCAGGAAGAAAACCCATGTGTATCTTGAATAGTCATCAACTATCACTAACACATATCTCTTCTTATTGATACTTTGTACCCTCATAGGTCCGCACAAATCCATCTGGAGTAGCTCTAAAGACCAAGTTTAAGAATGTTGAACTTTTAACTTGTGAGATGCCCTCACCATCTTTCCTTTTTCACATGCGGCACATAGCTGCTCCTTCTGAAATCGGAGAGTTGGTAGCCCTTTGACTAAACCACCTTTTGCAATATTGGTCAATTCTTTGAAGTTCAAATGGGATAGACGGCGATGCCACAACCATGATACATTAGATGTTGTCTTTGACAGTAAGCAGATATCTTTCTTCATATTAATGTTGGTTAAATCTATGGAGTACAAATTGGTTTTCCTATTCCCAGAGAGGATTTCCTTTCCTTCCCCAGATCTAATACTACACCTATTAGCCTTGAAATTGACTTCTAACCCTTTATCGCACAATTGGCCGATACTGAACAGATTATGGCCAAGACCATCAAAGTAAAAGACCTTTTGAATTGTTATCTTGTCGTACTCCAGACTCCCATAGCCTTTGATCGGACAGAATTGATCGTTGCCAAACCTTACTGTCCCGCAGAATTTGTCAGCAAAATTCGTTAGGATTTCTCTATGTCCGGTCATATGCTTGGAACACCCGGAGTCAAGGTACCACACATGATTTACCTATAAAACAAAGTAAAACGTGAGGTACCCACTTATACATGAGTACTTTGAATTTTGGTATATCATGCGGTATTTTGTCAGGTATATTATCAGATAAATTCTTTGACATTGGAACCCACTTTTGAACAGTCTTTTTGGGTATCCATTTTTGTATAGTTCTTTTGGGAACTGATTTTGAAATGTGCTTCATTGGAACCCTATTCTGTTTAAAAATAAGAACCTTGTTCTTTGGCATCCAAACAAACATATCATATTTATGTACAGATTTATCATTCAACACATTGCATTTAGCAGAATTCAATGAAAACAGTTCAGGACGTGAGTATTTAGAACAGTTTTTAACAGAAGTTTTATTACAGACATAATTATCTATGAATCTAATCGTATCTGAAACAGAATTCTCTTTCACTCTCCACTCCTGTCTAAAACTCTTGTTTTTCTTTGCCTGTTGCTTCTTTCTCCAAACTTTCTTCGATGAACTTTTCCCAATATAATCTGACATAAAAGAAGAACAAGACATAGTCAATTTAGAATTAACCTCATTCTGCAAAATCTTCTTACCTTCAGAAGTATTTCCTTTCTTTTCAGTTGAAACCTTTGATGAAGAGGATTCACCTTTTTCAAATTTTTGAGTAACTAAAGTTACTTTTATTTTCTCCTTCTTGTGTAAAATAGGTGATGATACTGATTCATCCTTAGAAACTGTAGGTATTCTTTTCAAAATACTTACGGGTTCTTTGGGTGTATCAGTTTGTTTGTCATAAAGTGGTTTAATAAAGTCATCAATTTAACAAACATATCCTCCAATGAATTAAAATCAGAGTTCATATACATATCAAATTCTTTTTCAGAATTGATAGAATCAGGTTGAATTGAAGGTTTCTGATCTGGTTGAGTTTTTCTTTCAGGCTGGTTTTTCAGTTTTATTTCCAAATTTTTAATTTCAGCCTGAAGCTTTTCATTTTCAGACTCAAAAGTTTTAAGCTTCAATTCAATATCAGAATTCCTCTTTTCAAGAATTGAGTTCAGAATATATTTCTTTTGAGTGTAAGAAGTATTTTCAGACAAGTGTTTGTCAGAGTATGTATGAATATACTCTTCTGATATACTTGAGTTCTGATAACTATCATTAAGATGGTCATAATCCAAAGTATTTTGCAATTTGTCATGTCTCAACCTTTTCAGATCTTCAGCTGATTCTACCTCATCTGAAGCTTTTAAAAATACCGTTTTCAATCCTAAATTCATATATCTAACATCATAAATATTTGGTAAAGTCGAAATAACTTTTGTTAGATATTTAGGATTTGTCCAACCAATACCTGTTTTTTAAATTATCGAATTCGGTATCTTTCGGTTGATTCAAATGGATTTTTTGATCCGTCTGACCTCTTTTAATGAACTCATCTTCCAAGGATTTGATTTTCTCATATAACCTTGTTCTTTCATCAAAGATTGAATGATATTTTAAAGAATAACATGCAGATTCTAACTCAGCAAATTTCAGTTTTTCTTTTAAGTCAGATATATTGTTACTCAGCTCTTGATTCTCACTTTGAATTTCTTTGCATTTGTCTTGTAAATCATAAACTGATCTTAATACTAATGCCTTATCCTTGAAAAAATCTAATACTAAAGCATGTTCTTGTCTTAATTTATTTTCCAAGGAATAGACATTTTTCTTTTTGGCTTTTTAATGATTTTTCAAATCTTTTTAGCATATAAGCCATCTGAGTAAGTTTCTGTTCTAGCACACAGGAGTTATCATCTTCAGAATCAGAATTAGATTGTACCTCGGGTATCTCTGAGTTGTCTGAGGCATCTGATTTTTATTCGTCATCTCCTTGATCTTTACTGCAACCTGCTTCTCCTGCTGCCATCAACGCCATATCCTATCTCAGTTCGTTGTCAGAATCATAATCCTTTGGTTCTTCAGCTTCATCATCAGTCAGGCCTACCCAAACCTCATCCTCAGCCAACATTGCAGATTCACTCAATTCAGATTCATTAAACACTTCTAACTTCAGGCAGATATGAGCGTCTTCATCCAGAATGTCTTCATCCTCAGACAATTACAGCCAGTGGTCATCCTCAGTCATTAATGCCTTACCAGCCTCCTTTTCCTTTGCTAGCAGTGCCTTTTGAGTATAGTAGTCAGAGTTCTTAACAACTGGCAATCTGCATTTTCTTGCAAAATGGCCTGGTTTGCCACAGTTATAACATGATCAGCATCTTTCTTGGCTGGCTTATCAGGCTTCTCATATTTTTCAGCCTTTTTACCACTGCTCTCTCCAGATTTGTCATACTTATCTCTCTTTTCATATTTCCTGGAGCCTGTCTTGTATCGCATCTTGTTATTTTTCGATTTGTGATAGAACTTTTTCTGGAATTCCTTTGTCAGTAAAGCCATCTGTTTTTTCATCTCCTCTATTTCCAAGTCAGCTGAAGAATCGATGGATTCGGATTCTGAGGAACTGCTGCTTATCACAACCTTCTTCTCCTTTTTCAGCTTGTATTTGTAATTCTTATCTGTTAGGAGAGCTAGAGGATCAATTGTTGCCTTCTCGGCTTGTTTCTTCCCAGACATATTCCTAAGAACAACTTCTTGATAGTTGTTAAGATTTTCAAACACCATATGAAAATCCATATCATCAATCTCTTTCGTTTGTTAGATAATCATTATGTATTTATCTCATTCCGGATTGAGCACATTCAGGAATTTCACATTGATATCCAGATTTGATTTTGTCACCCCATTTCTCTTCATCTCACTAACAAGGTTGACAAATCTCAGATAAGTACTCTTCAGCAACTCTCTTTCTCTAGCTCTAAAATTTTCAAAAGTAATCAGGTTGTTTCTTGCACTATTCGTAGCTACTTTGTCCGACCCTCGCATACCTTTAACACCTCATCCCAGATGGATTTGACTGTTGTTGTATTGGTCGACTGATATAGATGTCATTCGAGATAGAAATCAGCAAGAGCTTTCGGGCAGTTTTGTCGCCCAGTTTTCTACGATTCTGAGCATCAGACAGATTAGTGGCCTCTACAGTTCTCTCCGGTCTTGGAGGATTGTCGTTTGGTACAGCTGCAATTGTTTCAAGAAATATCGCTGGTCCCTCTGTCAGGGATTTCAACATCTCCTCTGACAGGTCATGAAAACTGATGAATTCCAGAAACCGTTCCCTCCACTGTACATACTCACCTCTATAAAGAATAAGAGGTTTGGTTTCCGAACCCATAGCTAATGCATCTTTTGACATTGTGAATGATCAAACAGAATCTTCCAAGATCTTTTAATGGACTTTGATTGATTTTAACTGAACACTGAATGAATGATCAAACTTCTATTAAGTATGATCAAACTCGAATCAAGAAGAGTAAAACTCGAATGTCGAGGGATCAAACTCGATGAAGAAAGAGTAAAACTCGATCAGTGAACAATGAAACTCGAATGTTAGATGGGTCAGACTCGAATTAAAGAGTTATGAAACTCGAACAAAGAAGGTGGAAACTAGAATAGTGAAGTGTAAACTCGAATGAATCCTTATCAAACTCGAATCTAAAGTAATCAAACTCGAAGGATTAGTAACAAAACTCGGATGATAAGTCAATAAACTCGATTGGAACTGACTCAACTTGAATTGTGTTTGATTAAACTCGAATAAGCTTTGATAAAACTCGAATCAACTTGAATTAAACTTGATTTATGTTTGATGAAAATCGAATGAAAGTTTAATCTAACTCGAATGGTGTTTTGACAAACTCGAAACACACCAACTTCTGTTGAAAGTTTGTTGATAAAACTCGAAAGAACTTTTGTTTCAAGTCGGATGATGATTGATGAAACTCGAATAAAGAGCTTATCCAACTCGATTAAAACAATTATCCAACTCGATTCCTTGTTTATCAAACTCGATTAAACCATGAAACAAACTCGATTAAAGCTTCAGTTTCAATATGATTCGTTTTAACATATTTAAAATGTTCTAATTCCATATTCCAAATTTTTCATCAAAAATTGATGATTTGATCCCAAATTGCAATCTATGGTGCGTTTTACACACACAAACACTTTTTGTGAACACAACTTGACCTAATTCATATCACAACCCTTGAATTTGTCAAAAAACAGTCAAGAACACACAACTTTTTGAAAAATCCGTAAAATCCAAATAAGTTTTTGTGTGTTTTGAATTACAAACTGAGATTATACTCAATTTGTTTGTCTTTAAAATTTGAACCTTCGATCCAATCATCAAATTCAAACACCCACTAAATTAAAAACCCCAAGGGTTGTGACACCCTTGCCACAATAACCACCATTTATAACTCACCCAGGGTTAATCACCAAACATAAATTTCATAATGATCTGATAGCTTAATTTACAGTGCGGAAGCATAAAATACAAAATAAAATAAAATAATACAAATTTGTCATACACACTACGGTGCTACATAGGTTACACGTCTAAGTCTACAAACTCAAACTGTATTACATCATCCCCAAATTTATTACAACGGTGATTCCATAAACCAAATACCAAGTTAAACAGTAGGAATCTTCAAATGCTTCAACAAATGTCCTAGCTAGATGGTCCCGCAGCGAATTTCCCTTTTCCTGTAAAAATACAACAATTGAAGGGGTAAGCTAAAGCTTAGTGAATACCATATGATTTTACACATTCTACAAATCATTATGATGCCACCCAGAGTAACCGCGGTAACAAATACCGTATACTCCACACGTACTCAAAGTACGCAAACCCGAGCCGCAGCTCCTTCGAGCTGACACTCGGCACAAGAAAACCAACCATCTGAGGCAGACATTACATCAGGGATGACTTACTGTCTATCCTGACCACAGAGGTGTCAAACTCTTGGTCATATAGCACAGTAACATCAGAGTACAGATGCGACCACGCAGGTCCATCGAAAGGATGCACAACAAATGAACGGACATGCAACAAGTATGAATGTGCATCAACATATACGCATGTTAGTAGAGTGCCAAACGAAAATGAAACAACATGCCTCAGCAGGCAACGCAAACATAAAGCAGATGCAGCAATGTTAAAATCAAAGGTACTCACAGTGGGTGCGTTATTAAACTTCAGTTAATTTTATTTCTCCTCGGAATTTCAACCGGATCCACAAAGTACCCCACTGTGGGTTAAACAACACCACAAGGGACCTGTTAAGTCAGTTGTAACAACACATTGTGTCAATAATTGTTTAATTTTATAAAACTTAATTTATAAGTTTTGCAATAATTGATCCTCATTTCGGATTAATGTCCGAATTCGGACCCCCAATTCGGATCCCACATAAATCCCCCAATTCGGATCCCCCAATTCATATCCCATGCAAGTTCGAACCACCTTTAAAAATTCGGATTTCCTATAAATTCGAATCCCATTTAGTTTGAATTTCGGACCCAAGCTAAGTTCGGACCCTATCCGAATTCGGTCCCCAACCGTATTCGGACCCCCATCCGAATTCCAACACTTAGAAATAATTTGATATATTAATTATCCTGAAATCCGGGCCTCATCCGAATTCAGACCAGATCCGAGTTCATCTCGGATCTGAATTCGGACCCCTTCGAACTTGTGCAGTTTTGAATATTAATTTTCCAGATTTAATCCAAGTCATTTTTGGTACTTGTTCAATACATGAAATAAATTATACCAACTTAAATACACTTAATTTAAAGCATTTTAACACTAACATTAACATGCTTTCATACCAAATTCAAATCCTTTTTGACCCTTTTCATCATCCATCGAACACACACACTAAAACACACACAAAATCCTCAAATCCTTACTTTTAGTTCGAATCAGGAGCTGAAATTTAATACATAGCATTATAAACACTAGATTTAAACGAATCCTCAAAAACATCTAACATGCATCCATATTTGAAACTTCCAAATCTAATTTTCGGTTCATACAAAAACCGAACCAAAATGCTCAATAATCTGAAATTTAAATGATTTTTACCTTCAATCGATGATTGCAGTGCTGATATATCCTTCCTACCAATCTTGTTTCAGATTTTCAGCTTCAAAATCCAAGCTTTGATGATCTTCGAATTTAGAGAGAGAGTCAACCGAGAGAGAGAGTTCTAGTGAGAGAGTGTATTTGGTTCAAAATGAATGGAAATGGAAATTTTCCCCCTTTTTATTTCCATCTTTCAACTCTTGGCACATTTCACCCCTCAAATTATCCGGTTCCATTAAATACTGCTTTATAAAATAAAAGACTTCTATCTTTTATTTATTATCCTTAATAATTTAATAATTATTTTCATTTAATAATTAAAAATTCTAAATTTCCATAATATACAACCAATTTTATAATCAGTCCAAATTTCGTACCAACTTTCATAATTCAACTTAAATTACAAATTTAAACTTAATAAACTTCAAATATAATAATTTAAATCCGAGGATGTTACAGCATGGGCTCCACCACGCTAAACTTCGTCCTCGAAGTTACTCGGATTCGAACAGTTTCGGATACTTCTTCAACATCTCTGCCTTTGTCTCCCAAGTATGATTGGATCCTTTGTGATGCTTCCAACGTACAAGCACCATTTCAATCTCCTTGCTTCTCAATTTCTTCACTTTCGTATCTAACACACACTCCGGCTCTTCAACATACCGGAGCCTTTCATCAATCTGCAGCTCAGTGTGGTCAGCCCAATCTTCGTTTTCGGTTGTGAACGACTTTCTAAGGTTCCCCACATGGAACACCGGGTGTATGCCCGACATTTCTTCCGGCAACTCCAACCGATACGACTGATTTCCTACTTTCTCAGTAATCCTGAATGGCCCCACAAATCTTGGAGCCAACCTTCCTCACTTTACAAAAGGTGTAACACCTCTCATAGGTGACACTTTCAAATAAACCCAATCATTCACATCAAAACTGATTGGTTTGTGCCTCCTGTCGTAATAACTCTTCTGACGATCCTGGGCCGCTTTCATATTTTGTCTAACCAGTTGTATTTTCTCATTCGTTTCTTGCAACAATGCCGGCCCAGCAATCGACGTTTCTCCGGTTTCCCTCCAACACGTAGGAGTCCTACATCTTCTCCCATATAGAGCTTCAAACGGTGCTTTCTTTATAGTTGTATGGTAACTGTTATTATATGAGAATTCTATCAGCGGCAAATGATCATCCCAATTGCCACCGAGATCCAATACACACGACCGCATCATATCTTCAAGCGTTAGGATGGTCCGCTCACTCTGACCATCAGTTTGTGGGCGGTAAGCTGTACTCATTGCTATTCTCGTTCCCAACCCTTCTTGCAGTGCTGACCAGAAGTTTGAAGTAAAGCGACTATCACGATCAGACACAATGGACTTAGGTACTCCATGCCTAGAAACAATCTCGTCCATGTAAATCTGAGCTAATTTCTCTAGCGAATAATTTTCTCTAATCGGTATAAAGTGAGCCGATTTAGTCAATCTATCCACTATCACCCATACTGCATCGTATTGACGCCTAGTTTTCGGCAATTTCGTAACAAAATCCATCGTTATGTGCTCCCACTTCCATTCCGAAATGGGAAGCGGTTGCAGACTGCCATAGGGTTGCTGATGTTCGGCTTTCACCAGCCGGCAAGTTCGACATCTTTCCACATACTGCCCTATGTCCTTTTTCAATCCTGGCCACCAAAAATCTGCTTTTAACTCATTGTACATCTTTGTGCTCCCGGGATGTACTATAAATTTTGATTGATGCGCTTCTTCGATGATCACATTTCTCATACCACCATACTTCGGCACCCAAATCCTTCCATAAATCCCTTTCAGTCCTGACTCGCTTGTTTCCATACTCTTAATTTGTACTCTTATATCTTCAGTACTAACATTCTCTTCTTTCAAAGCTTCCATTTGAGAAGCCTTAACATCATTTATAATGGTAGATGTTAACATAGTAGACGTCATCATGTAGCAGCAATCCTTAGCATAAGCTTTCCGGCTCAAGGGATCGGCTTCTACATTAGCCTTTCCGGGGTGATAAAGGATTTCACAATCGTAATCCTTTATAAGTTCCATCGAACGTCTTTGCCTCATATTGAGCTCCTTCTGACTAAAGATATACTTTAAACTTTTATGGTCCGTGTAAAGCTGACACTTAGTACCATATAGATAGTGCCTCCATAACTTCAATGCAAATATAACTGCTGTCAATTCCAGATCATGAGTTGAATAATTCTTCTCATGCTGCTTCAACTGTCTTGAAACATATGCTATGACCTTTCCATGCTGCATCAGTACAGCGCCTAACCCCAGTCTCGAGGCATCCGTATACACCACAAAATCGTCATTGCCTTCAGGTAAGGCAAGTATCGGCGCCTCACTTAACGCCCTCTTCAGAACCTCAAAGGCCTCCTGCTGCACAGTTTCCCATACAAACGGTGCATTCTTCTTTGTTAATGCAGTTAAAGGAACTGCAATCTTAGAAAAGTCCTTTATGAACCTCCGATAATATCCTGCCTACCCCAGAAAACTTCTAACTTCAGTAGCTGAACACGGCGGTTCCCAGTTCTTTATCGCTTCTACCTTAGCTGGATCTACCGAAACCCCAGCTCCAGAAATCACATGTCCTAAAAACTGTATCTGTTGTAGCCAAAACTCACACTTTGAGAATTTGGCATACAACCTTTCCTTTCTTAACAATTCCAATAACTCCTTTAAGTGATCAGCGTGCTCGGCTTCAGACTTAGAGTATACTAAGATATCGTCAATGAACACTATTACCGATTTGTCTAACATCGGTCTACAAACTCTGTTCATTAAATCCATAAAGACAGCCGGGGCATTGGTTAACCCGAAAGGCATAACCAAAAACTCATAATGCCCATAACGTGTCCTAAATGCTGTCTTAGGCACATCCTCTTCTCGTACTTTCAACTGATGGTACCCCGACCTCAAATCAATCTTGGAGAACACACTCGCCCCATGTAATTGATCGAATAAATCATCTATCCTCGGCAGTGGATACTTGTTCTTAATCGTCAACTTATTCAGCTCCCGGTAATCTATGCACATCCTCATCATGCCGTCCTTCTTTTTAACAAACAATACCGGAGCTCCCCACGGCGATGAACTCGGCCGAATGAAGCCCTTGTCCAACAACTCTTGAAGCTGTGTCATCATTTCTTTCATCTCGGTTGGGGCAAGACGATAAGGAGAACGAGCTACCGGTGCAGCTTCAGGGATCAAGTCAATCTTAAACTCCACTTGTCTCTCAGGCGGCACGCCAGACAAGTCTTCCGGAAACACATCCGGGAATTGTGAAACAACCGTCACATCGGCCAAAGTTCTCTTCTCAGCCTTAGCATCAATCGCATATGCTAAGTATGCATCACATCCCTTTGCAACAAGCTTTCGAGCTTTTGCAATAGTCAGCAAACACAAATCTCCGCTTCTCCTATCCCCGTAAATACAAATCTCACGCCCCTCCGGAGTAATTATCTTTATCATTCGGTTCTTACACACTATATGGGCTTCATTCTCGATCAACCAGTCCATCCCGACTATCACGTCAAACTCACTGAACTCAATAAAGATCAGGTCCAAATTGAAGACTACATCTTCAATTACTAATGTGCAATTACGGTATACGTGATCTACCTTGACTAGAGTGTTGCTAGCAGTTTCTATGTCAAGTACAGCAGATAATCTAGACAGTGGCATGGCAAGTCTTTGTGCAAATACAGTGGAAACAAACGAACGATTTGCACCAGAATCAAATAAAACTCTTGCAGGCAAAGAGTTAACTATAAACGTACCCGTAACCACCTCTCGGTTTTCCCTGGCCTCCTCTGCAGTTATCTGAAAAGCACGAGCCGGTGCCTTTTGTGACTGACCCCGGCGGTTAACTGAACCACCACTTGAACCTCCAGAAGATCGTGTCGATGATGGAGCAGCAACTGCTGGAGCATTCTTCCTACAGTTCCTACTATAGTGTCCCCACACCCCACACTTATAGCAAGCATCTCCCTTCCTTGCGCAATCGTTCTGAAAATGACCCAATTCCCCATAGCAAAAGCAAGCACGTCTGTTAGTGCACTTGCCAAAGTGTTCCAGATGACACTTATTGCAGTATTGCGGCTCGGTGTTGATGGAATAAGCACGAGCACGACCACGATCAGATGAACCAGACTGTCGGCGATAAGACTGCTGAGGTGAGTACTGTGAAGACCGGGAAGATCCCGAGTATCCTCCCTCACGTTGGCGCTTCGGCGGTGACAGTTGTGTTGGGTTGGTGGAAGCAGCAGCGGACCCAATCGAGTATCCCGACATAATTAGAATCTGTTCTACATTTTTGGCAGCCTCAAGTAAACCAGCAAATGTAGGGTAGCGAACGTTGCTCATGACCCTCATAATTTCAATATCCAAACCAGCCTCGAATCTGGTCACTTTCCTTTCTTCAGTATCCACCTGATGAGGCGCAAACAGACTCAGCCTCGTGAATTCTACAGCATATTGGGACACAGTCCTAGTCCCCTGCATCAATGCCATAAACTTTGCCTCCAATCTTTGGCGCTCATCAACTGGACAGTATTGCTAAGTAAATAAGTCCGTAAACTCAGCCCAAGTCATCACAGAAACCTTCTCCATTGTCAACGCATTCACCATAGCGTTCCACCACATGATCGCATCATTGGGGAACATAGCGGTAGCATACCGAACCATGTCCTTCTCAGCACAGTCGCTGATTCGGAATGTCCGTTCGGTTGCCGTTATCCATTCCAATGCAGCAACGGCATCACCCAATCCATTAAATTCCACGGCCCCGTTTCCCTTAAAGTCCTTAAAACGACAACCTTTGGGCTTGTTAGACGACCTAGTGTTGTCATCTTGTTTATCATTGTTACCCCCTTCTTTTTCTTTGTTTTTCCTCTTATCTTCTCTTCTCTTAGCGTCGGCCTCATCTCGAGCCCGAAACTGATCCTGAATCATTTTGTTCTGCTCAGCCATCATGGCTAGCATCATCTCTCTAGCTTCTTCGGGTGTCATTCCTCCCCCAGACATGTTCTGAAATAATAAACATATAACTTGTTTAGTAACATGTCATTAATTTAAAGACACCACTCATGTGTCCCGTATGATAGTCAATCTCTTATAATTACTAGATCATAACCTATCTTAGTTCAGATCATTACTTAAACCACTACATATCATTACGTAGTGTTTGAGATCAAGACCTCACGGACACTTGAATCTCAAACTACTGCTCTGATACCATAAGTCGTGACACCCTTGCCACAATAACCACCATTTATAAGTCACCCAGGGTTAATCACCAAACATAAATTTCATAATGATCTGATAGCTTAATTTACAGTGCGGAAGCATAAAATACAAAATAAAATAAAATAATACAAATTTGTCATACACACTACGGTGCTACATAGGTTACACGTCTAAGTCTACAAACTCAAACTGTATTACATCATCCCCAAATTTATTACAACGGTGATTCCATAAACCAAATACCAAGTTAAACAGTAGGAATATTCAAATGCTTCAACAAATGTCCTAGCTAGATGGTCCCGCGGCGAATTTCCCTTTTCCTGTAAAAATACAACAACTGAAGGGGTAAGATAAAGCTTAGTGAATACCATATGATTTTACACATTCTACGAATCATTATGATGCCACCCAGAGTAACCGCGGTAACACATACCGTATACTCCACACGTACTCAAAGTACGCAAACCCGAGCCGCAGCTCCTTCGAGCTGACACTCGGCACAAGAAAACCAACCATCTGAGGCAGACATTACATCGGGGATGACTTACTGTCTATCCTGACCACAGAGGTGTCAAACTCTTGGTCATATAGCACAGTAACATCAGAGTGCAGATGCGACCACGCAGGTCCATCAAAAGGATGCACAACAAATGAACGGACATGCAACAAGTATGAATGTGCATCAACATATACGCATGTTAGTAGAGTGCCAAACGAAAATGAAACAACATGCCTCAGCAGGCAACGCAAACATAAAGCACATGCAGCAATGTAAAAATCAAAGGTACTCACAGTGGGTGCGTTATTAAACTTCAGTTATTTTTATTTCTCCTCGGAATTTCAACCGGATCCACTAATTACCCCACTGTGGGTTAAACAACACCACAAGGGACCTGTTAAGTCAGTTGTAACAACACATTGTGTCAATAATTGTTTAATTTTATAAAACTTAATTTATAAGTTTTGCAATAATTGATCCTCATTTCGGATTAATGTCCGAATTCGGACCCCCAATTCGGATCCCACATAAATCCCCCAATTCGGATCCCCCAATTCATATCCCATGCAAGTTCGAACCACCTTTAAAAATTCGGATTACCTATAAAGTCGAATCCCATTTAGTTTGAATTTCGGACCCAAGCTAAGTTCGGACCCTATCCGAATTCGGTCACCAACCGAATTCGGACCCCCATCCGAATTCCAACACTTAGAAATAATTTGATATATTAATTATCCTGAAATCCGGGCCTCATCCGAATTCGGACCAGATCCGAGTTCATCTCGGATCCGAATTCGGACCCCTTCGAACTTGTGCAGTTTTGAATATTATTTTCCAGATTTAATCCATGTCATTTTTGGTACTTGTTCAATACATGAAATAAATTATACCAACTTAAATACACTTAATTTAAAGCATTTTAACACTAACATTAACATGCTTTCATACCAAATTCAAATCCTTTTTGACCCTTTTCATCATCCATCGAACACGCACAAATGCATCTAAAAGCATGGTTGAAGACAAAGACTTACGGTTTCTATTTGAAACCGAGAATGCATAAAATCAACGAAATTACCTTGAATAAAGTCTAGAATCTTTTAGTTCGTCGCTTAACGAACAATTCCGCAACTTAATTACCCTATCTTAGTATGATTGATATCGTATTGCATGATGTGGGACCTAGACTAGTGAGAACTGCCCCGTAAGGGGTGGTCTTCACAGGATGGTATCAGAGAATATGTCTCTTTCATCGGTATAAAGTGAGCTGACTTTGTTAAACGATCCACGACCACCCAGATAGAGTCGTGCTGTCTCTTGGTTTTCGGCAACTTCGTAATGAAGTCCATTGTTATATGCTCCCATTTCCACTCGGGAACTGGCAATGGTTGCATATCCGGTGTTCTGCCTTAACCATCTGACAGATTCTGCAGCTTTCAACATATCGACCGATGTCTTTCTTCAGTCCTGGCCACCAGTAATCAGCTTTCAGATCGAAATACATCTTTGAGCTGCCAGGATGAACAGATAATTTGGACTTGTGAGCTTCGGATAGAAGAGTGCTACGGATTGAACCATACTTAGGAATCCATATTCGGTTTCCCTTGAGACAGTGAAGTCCCAAATGGTTCAGAGATAAGAATTGTAACTGCCCTTTATATATATATAAAGTAATATATCAAACCTAATGGATTTAAAAGTGTGAATAAATGTGTGACCAAATTTATATGATTAAACTTCACACGCTTGATCAAAATATTATTACATAATAGACTATATTTAAATAAAGAGATTACGATATAAATATATCATTTAACATGTGAAATATATGAATTTGCGTACAAAAGCCATTAAAACATGTTATTGTTATTATTTCATCATTTAATGAGTTCATGGCACAAATTGAATTCTTATGAATTTTAAAATACAAATGAAAGCTTAAAGGACAAAAACTCACACATGTCCATGAAAAAGGACATAAAAGTTTGTGAGTTATCAGAATCATATCATATAAAGTTGAAAACTAACGTTCTTGCAAAATGATAAAATGCTGGACAGGTTCAGTGAAATTCTGAACATACTTACAAAGATTTAAAGACTTAAAAGCGGGTCAAAGACTTGATTTGACAGAGAACAGATTGATAAAGATAAAATCCTAAGATAACTCAGGTGGCAGATTTTTATATCTGTTTGACAAAGACCAGATCTGTGAGTTATAGATATTCAGATTTAACATGTTGACTTTCCGGTTGAGATATATTGTTGTTGTTAGATTTATTGACATTCATTTTATCAGCTGGATTGAGACCTGTGCACACCATGGTTCAGTGTTGCCTAGTGGATCATGATAGTTATTTGATTATCATTTCATATTGCATATAAGACTTCTTCAGACATTGCTTTATGATTCATTGCTATCATGACTTCTATGACTTAAGCTTTCACTATTGATCAGACATTTGATACATTTATTCAGCTTGATTAGCCTTGATGGTCTATTGTTCTAGACCTGGCTATTTCACCAGTTCTTATGGACTTGGTAATGACCTCCGATGTTCCGCCACGTTGATTTACTGGTAGCTAGCCCAGTATGTGGCTGATCCCCACAATTTAAGCGTGAGCGTGGCTTGAGCATCATCCGATTCTATGAATTCTATATCTCAATCATGAGGGCTGTAGCGGCAGCCAAGACATATCACGCTAGACTAATGATCCGCTTGACTATGCATGTTGATTTGAAAATCTATATACTCACTAAGCATTGCTTACAGTTGCTACTTTACATTTTTACAGGTAGAGATAAAGGAAAGTCACCTGCTGGGCCTAGTTCTTAGGTCATTCAAGGTCCAAGTTTTGAAGCTTTCATAGACCACTACTCAACAAACCCTTCGGTACTGATTGGAAGATGACAATTGTGGTGGTTTTGGGTAGACTTAATATGATTTTAGGATGTAATGTATTAGATTAGATGGTACCCTTTATAAGTTTAATCCGATAAAATTGTAATCTATATTAAACTTAATTCTAATATGTTTGTATTTGTAATTTATAATTCCGCAACTTAATTACCCTATCTTAGTATGATTGATATCATATTGCATGATGTGGGACCTAGACTAGTGAGAACTGCCCCGTAAGGGGTGGTCTTCACAGGATGGTATCAGAGAATATGTCTCTTACATCGGTATGAAGTGAGCTGACTTTGTTAAACGATCCACGACCACCCAGATAGAGTCGTGCTGTCTCTTGGTTTTCGGCAACTTCGTAATGAAGTCCATTGTTATATGCTCCCATTTCCACTCGGGAACTGGCAATGGTTGCATATCCCCAAAGGGTTTCTGGTGTTCTGCCTTAACCATCTGACAGATTCTGCAGCTTTCAACATATCGACCGATGTCTTTCTTCATTCCTGGCCACCAGTAATCAGCTTTCAGATCGAAATACATCTTTGAGCTGCCAGGATGAACAGATAATTTGGACTTGTGAGCTTCGGATAGAAGAGTGCTACGGATTGAACCATACTTAGGAATCCATATTCGGTTTCCCTTGAGACGGTGAAGTCCCAAATGGTTCAGAGATAAGAATTGTAACTGCCCTTTATATATATATATAAATTAATATATCAAACCTAAAGGATTTAAAAGTGTGAATAAATGTGTGACCAAATTTATATGATTAAACTTCACACGCTTGATCAAAATATTATTACATAATAGATTATATTTAAATAAAGAGATTACGATATAAATATATCATTTAACATGTGAAATATATGAATTTGCGTACAAAAGCCATTAAAACATGTTATTATTATTATTTCATCATTTAATGAGTTCATGGCACAAATTGAATTCTTATGAATTTTAAAATACAAATGAAAGCTTAAAGGACAAAAACTCACACATGTCCATGAAAAAGGACATAAAAGTTTGTGAGTTATCAGAATCATATCATATAAAGTTGAAAACTAACGTTCTTGCAAATTGATAAAATGCTGGACAGGTTCAGTGAAATTCTGAACATACTTACAAAGATTTAAAGACTTAAAAGCGGGTCAAAGACTTGATTTGACAGAGAACAGATTGACAAAGATAAAATCCTAAGATAACTCAGGTGGCAGATTTTTATATCTGTTTGACAAAGACCAGATCTGTGAGTTATAGATATTCAGATTTAACATGTTGACTTTCCGGTTGAGATATATTGTTGTTGTTAGATTTATTGACATGCATTTTATCAGCTGGATTGAGACCTGTGTACACCATGGTTCGGTGTTGCCTAGTGGATCATGATAGTTATTTGATTATCATTTCATATTGCATATAAGACTTCTTCAGACATTGCTTTATGATTCATTGCTATCATGGCTTCTATGACTTAAGCTTTCACTATTGATCAGACACTTGATAGATTTATTCAGCTTGATTAGCCTTGATGGTCTATTGTTCTAGACCTGGCTATTTCACAAGTTCTTATGGACTTGGTAATGACCTCCGATGTTCCGCCACGTTGATTTACTGGTAGCTAGCCCAGTATGTGGCTGATCCCCACAATTTAAGCGTGAGCGTGGCTTGAGCATCATCCGATTCTATGAATTCTATAACTCAATCATGAGGGCTGTAGCGGCAGCCAAGACATATCACGCTAGACTAATGATCTGCTTGACTATGCATGTTGATTTGAAAATCTATATACTCACTAAGCATTGCTTACAGTTGCTACTTTACATATTTACAGGTAGAGATAAAGGAAAGTCACCTGTTGGGCCTAGTTCTTAGGTCATTCAAGGTCCAAGTTTTGAAGCTTTCATAGACCACTACTCAACAAACCCTTCGGTACTGATTGGAAGATGACAATTGTGGTGGTTTTGGGTAGACTTAATATGATTTTATGATGTAATGTATTAGATTAGATGGTACCCTTTATAAGTTTAATTCGATAAAATTGTAATCTATATTAAACTTAATTCTAATATGTTTGTATTTGTAATTTATAATTCCGCAACTTAATTACCCTATCTTAGTATGACTGATATCGTATTGCATGATGTGGGACCTAGACTAGTGAGAACTGCCCCGTAAGGGGTGGTCTTCACAGGATGGTATCAGAGAATATGTCTCTTTCATCGGTATGAAGTGAGCTGACTTTGTTAAACGATCCACGACCACCCAGATAGAGTCGTGCTGTCTCTTGGTTTTCGGCAACTTCGTAATGAAGTCCATTGATATATGCTCCCATTTCCACTCGGGAACTGGCAATGGTTGCATATCCCCAAAGGGTTTCTGGTGTTCTGCCTTAACCATCTGACAGATTCTGCAGCTTTCAACATATCGACCGATGTCTTTCTTCATTCCTGGCCACCAGTAATCAGCTTTCAGATCGAAATACATCTTTGAGCTGCCAGGATGAACAGATAATTTGGACTTGTGAGCTTCGGATAGAAGAGTGCTACGGATTGAACCATACTTAGGAATCCATATTCGGTTTCCCTTGAGACAGTGAAGTCCCAAATGGTTCAGAGATAAGAATTGTAACTGCCCTTTGAGATTTTCAGAACAGAGATTCTCTTCTTTCATTGCTCCAGCTTGAGCAACTCTAATGTCTTCAATAAGATCAGAAGAGAATACCACAGGAGTCAGGGCATAGCAGCACTTTTCTGGATAAACTTTTCTACTCAAAGCATCCGCGACAACGTTAGCTTTGCCGGGATGATATAGGATCTCGCAATCATAGTCCTTGATAAGTTCTAAGGACCGTCGCTGTTTCATGTTTAGATCCTTTTGAGTAAAGAGATGCTTGAGACTCTTATGATCGGTGTAAAGCTGACACCGAGTCCCATAGAGATAGTGACGCAAGATTTTCATCGCAAAGGTAACGGCAGCCAACTCAAGATCATGAGTTGGTGCACTTTTCTCGTAATCTTTTAATTGCCTTGAAGCGTAGGCAATAACTTTCCCCCTTTGCATCAGAACACATCCTAAGCCAGTACCAGATGCATCACTATAGACAACGAAATCATCATTGCCTTCTGGTAAAGCTAGGATCGGCGCTTGAATAAGCTTCTGTTTCAGAATGTCAAATGCCTCTTGCTGTTTATCAGACCAAACGAAAGGAGTATTCTTTCGTGTTAGCATCGTTAGAGGTACAACAATCTTCGAAAAGTCCTTTATGAATCGCCGGTAGTAACCAGCCAATCTGAGGAAACTTCTTATTTCAGGGCATTGCGAGGCGTTTGCCATTTCTGAACGGCCTCGACTTTAGAAGGATCAACGGAAATCCCTTCGCCAGAAACAACATGGCCAAGGAACTGAATCTATAAGAATCAAAGTAGAAATTCAAGTTCTGATGTATATTAAAGAATACTTAGGAAATGGCTCAAGACATATATAATGGAAATTATACCTGTCTAAGCCAAAATTCGCACTTAGAGAATTTTGTGTAGAGTCTTTCTTTTCTTAATAACTCTAGCAATTTCCGCAGATGAATAGAATGATCAGCCTCCGTTTTGGAGTAAATCAGAATATCGTTTATGAATACGATAACTGATTTATCCAACATAGGTCTGCACACGCGATTCATGAGATCCATGAACGCCGCTGGTGCATTTGTCAAGCCAAACGGCATCACGAGAAATTCGTAATTACCGTATCTTGTTCGGAAGGCTGTCTTTGGAACATCCTCATCTTTAACTTTCAACTGATGATATCCAGAACGAAGATCTATTTTCGAAAAGTAGCTGGCTCCTTGTAGCTGATCAAACAGATCATCGATTCTGGGTAGAGGATACTTGTTCTTTATTGTAACTTTGTTCAACTCCCGATAATCGATGCACATTCGAAAAGTTCCTTCTTTCTTCTTAACGAATAAGACAGGTGCACCCCACGGAGATGAACTCGGTCGGATAAAACACTTCTCTAACAGCGCTTGCAACTGCTTTGACATTTCCTGCATTTCTGCAGGTACAAGTCTGTAAGGAGCTTTAGCAATAGGAGCCGCACCAGGAACCAAGTCAATATTGAACTCAACTTGACGTTCCGGTGGCACTCCAGAAATATCGTCAGGGAATACATCTGGGAACTCACAGACGATTGGGATATCAGATAAAGATTTCTTTTGGGCTTCAGATTTAGATTCAGATGACACATAGCACAGATAGGATTCGCGACCTTTAGATACATATTTATGAGCTTTCTCTATAGAAATAAAACAGTGAGCACCTTTACGCTTCTCGCCCTTGATCTCCAATACTCGGCCGTCTGAGGACTTAATTCTGATGATTCGGCGGTTGCAGACAATCGTAGCCTCGTTATTCATTAGCCAGTCCATGCCGATGATGACGTCGAACTCTTTCAACGGAATCAGAATAAGGTCGAGATTGAACACGATGTTATCGACGAGTAGAGTGCAGTTTCGGTATACAGAATCAGCCATAACATAGTTGTTACTGGTTGTCTCAATATCAATCACAACAGGAAGCTTCGATGGAGACTTATATAATCTTTGTGCAAAAGATGTTGATATGAAAGAACGACTAGCACCAGAATCGAATAGTACTCGGGCAGCAATGGAGTTAAGTAACAACATACCCGTAACTACATCAGGGGTTTCCTTTGCTTCTTCTGCCGTTATCTGAAACGCACGTGTCCTTGCTGTCGGAGTTGCAGCAGAACTTTTCACTGTAGAACCTCCCGCTGATGATTGCGAATGATATCGTTGCCCGCTGCGACACTGATACATGAAATGTCCTCTTTTCCCGCATTTAGCACATCCACGTCCTTGCTGTGGGCACTCTTCACTGCTATGACCAATTCGGTTACACGCAAAACAAGTAACATCATCTGGGTTACACAGCCCCATGTGTGACTTTCTGCATCGTTGCAGAATCGTGGCTCGTTTGTCAATGTGTAGGCTTGCGCTTTTGGTTGGGATTGTTGAGATTGCTGGGTCTGAGATTTGTTTGGCCTGAAGAATCTGCCGAATCTCTGCTTCTTCGGAGGAGACGGATTCGTCGGGTTAGTTGTTGGGGCGTAAAGTTGATCACCATACTCTAAGTACCCTCGCTCGATCTGTCTAGCTGCTTCAACCATCTCTAGATAAGACTTATACTTTATCGCGCTCATTGGGTGTCGATATCTCGGATTAAGCCCTCCACGAAATCTATTCATCTTTCTCTCTTCTGTAGCTACCTGATACGAGGAATAACCGCATAGTCGTGAGAATTCGTGTTCGTATTCGTCAACTGTCTTGGTTCCCTGGGTCAGCTGCATTAGTTGAACTTCGATTTTGTCTCGCTGATCGACTGGACAGTATTTTGCGTTGAACATATCCAGGAATTTCTCCCACTCGAGAGTTTAGATGACTTCTTCTCCATAGATACTCCTCTGAGTCTTCCACCATGCACGGGCAGCTCCAACAAACAACGCAGACGCATAACTCACTTTCTTCGATTCTAAGCAATCAGAGATTCTGAAAATCTCCTCGGTATGGCTGATCCAATCCATCGCCTGAATTGGATTCACTGTACCCTCAAAGTTCAGGGCACCGCTCGCTTTAAAATCCTTAAACTTGCAGCCTTTTGGCTGAGCAATTTGAGTTTCGGGATTTGAGTTATCAGAATCAGATTCATTAGTCTGGACTTGCTTTTCTTTTCTTTTATTCTTTTTATCTTCACGTCTTTTAGCTTCGGCCTCATCTCTGGCCTGAAACTGTTCTTGCATTGTCTTATTTTGTTGTTCAGAATGTTGGGCTAAAAGTTGTTGCATCATTTCAAACATCTGTTGTGGGGTCATGTTGCTGGGAATGTCACCTGGTCCTGATCCTGACATCTTAACTGAAAATTAAAATCAATTAACTATCAGTTTATAGACTTAGATCTATGTACCCTTTTTCCCATCCTAATAGTCTCTACATCCTATCTCAGTTCAAATCACCTAAATGATTGATACATATGTATTGTTTCAGTTTGAGACCAAGTATACTCACGTAATACTTGATTCACTCAAACTAGTGCTCTGATACCATCCTTTGAAGACCACCCCTTACAGGGCAGTTCTCACTAGTCTAGGTCCCACATCATACAAATGAATTTAAAAAGCTATGACTTGTAACAACCAAACCTACACACACCACCGTACATATACATATATATAGCTACTTTTTGGTTTTCTGTTTCACTCCTACACACACTGTAATTGTCTATTTATATCCACTGCACACACATTTCCATGATATGTATATATATGTATTTACACTGCACTCATATTTCCATGATATATATATATATATATATATATATATATATATATATATATAGCTTTCTGTTTCTGTTTGGGCTCACACTCACCTGCACATGTGTGTGTGTATATATATATATATACACACACACATATACACTACATGCATATTACCGAGAAGAACGAAAACATAACCGAAATGAAATGGGTTTCGGTATATACGTGATGGGTTTCGGTAGCTTTCATGTTTTCAAGTGGGTTTCAGGAGCAAGGTTTCGGTATCTTCTCTGGCTTTCGGTACCTCATCAAGTCTCGGTAGCATAGGTTGTTTAGGTTGTTCTCGGTAGTTCCGGTGGGTTTCGGTATTCTCATATGTTTCGGTATACCTTAGGCATGGTTTCGGTAGTTCAACTAGGTCTCGGTTATTATAGATATTACCGAAACCATATGGGTTTCGGTATATATTACATGGTTTCGGTATCACCTTTATATATAGTTTCGGTACTTCATGGTTTCAGTAAGTATCAAAAGGTCTCGGTTGGTTTTCAATAGATAATTTCGGTAGGTACTTATCACCGAAACCTCAAGGTTTCGGTATCCCTTTGTGGGTCTCGGTACCCATGCAAACACACACACTTGCACCGTTTTTGTTTATTTTTCTTTCGATATCATTGGTAAAACCATGTTTAAAAAGGTATGTGATGCTTCTTATGATGAACACAACACACGCACAAATGCATCTAAAAGCATGGTTGAAAACAAAGACTTACGGTTTCTATTTGAAACCGAGAATGCATAAAATCAACGAAATTACCTTGAATAAAGTCTAGATTCTTTTAGTTCGTCGCTTAACGAACAATTCCCAACTTGAATCGCCGAATTCCGATGAGAAACGAGAGAGAAATCGAAGCCGAAAGATAGAACGTGTCTTTTCGTTGAGTTGCAGAAAATTTGGAGAAGTTGAAGATTTTGGAGAAGATGAGATGATTATCACGCATACCTTTTTATTTATATTCAAGTTTGGCCATTTGACGCTTTGCACCCCTGATCCTTAATTTTTAATTAATTACATAAATGGTTCAATTTCTAATCTTTTATTCGTGTCAAGTGTATATCTAATTTCATTCATTCCTGTAAATTATATTTCTATAATTCGGTCATTTTTATAATTTTGGCCACACAATTTTCTATCATTTTCTTTCTTTTAAAATTTTGAACCTTATAATAATACATAACATATAATTTAATTAACTATTCTCATTACTTAATTAACTTACAATATAAATAATGTAATTTAATTACATTATTAAGTCAAATATTGAAATTATAAATTCGGTTAAACTAGGTTGTTACACGTACCAACTTTCATAATTCAACTTAAATTACAAATTTAAACTTAATAAACTTCAAATATAATAATTTAAATCCGAGGGTGTTACAAGGGTTTTTCTGATTTTCCAAAAAAATTCGATCAAACAGTGCTTGAAAAAATTTCAAAATTTCAGTCAAATCTTGCCATTACAGTCTCTGATATCAAATGATATTCTAGTTCAATCATCACAACTAATCAACAACAGATTAAAAATAAGAATAACACTAACCGAATGACTTAATTGCACCAAATCAGAGAATACAATACGAAGAACTAATGATTGCACACTTCTCTATTTTGAGCTAGCCGTACAACGGAGTGCATATTCGTACAAAACCAGTACTGCTACAGTACCCGCCTCAATCTATTTATAAACAAAGAAACTATCAAGTAAATTACAATTAGACCCCTAGACTTATTATTTTCAATAACAAAATTAATTTTCGAACATCTATGGTCTGTAACAAGCCTCTAGAGCCTGGTATGACACTCTTACCGACTTCCTTATGAGCAATGGATATTCCAGAGGTAAAGGGGATACCACACTATTGATTAAGTAGATAAAATCTGACATTATGCTTGTCCAAATTTATGTTGATGATTTTATATTTGGTTCTACTAATGAATAGCTATGCAAGAATTTTTCACTGCTCGTGAAATCTAAATATGAGATGAGCATGATGGCTGAACTCACATTCTTTCTAGGATTACAGGTTAAACAAATTTCAAATAGAATTTTTGTATATCAAAGAAAGTATACATTAGATGTTGAAAAAGTTTAAATTTGATAAGTGTACTTCCATTAAAACCCCAATGGCTACCAATGTTAAATTGGATGCTGACACCTATGGCACGTCTGTTTCGGTAACAGCTAGTACACCAGATATAATGTTTGCAACTTGTCTGTGTGCTAGATTTCAATCTGATCCAAAGGAATCACATCTTGATACTTTAAAAAGAATCTTTAGATACCTTAAGGGTACAATACGTTTGGGTCTTTGGTATCCCAAAGACTCAGGCGATTTCATTGGATACACAGATTTTAATTTTGCAGGTTGCAAGCTTAATAGAAAAAGTACAACAGGTGGGTGTCAACTTCTTGGAGGCAAGTTGATAAGTTGGAGCAGTAAGAAGCAGAAATATGTGTCCACTTCTACTACTGAAGCTGAGTACTTTGCTGTTGGAAGCTATTGTGGAAAAATTCTTTGGATGCAACATCAGCTTGAGGACTATAGATTGGTGTATAGGAAAACTCATATACTGTGTGATAACACCAGTGCCATAGCCATATCCAACATCCCTGTCTTCCACTCTAGAACAAAACATAAAGAGGTCTGACATCACTTCATAAGGGATCACATCCAGAAAGGTAATGTTGAAGTATCTTTTGTTCCTATAGAAGATCAACTTGCAGATATTTTCACCAAACCTCTTGATGAAAACAGGTGTAACACCCTTGTCTGTAAGCTAGGAATGTTTAATAAAAGTGACTAAGAGTCATTGATGTTCAACAATTATATGTGCAAACCTGCCTATTTCATAAAAACAACTTTGATGCAGATTAGGTTTCACATCCTCTGCATTTAGTTGTTTATTAGAAATAGTGTCTAAGTCTCATAACTGCTCACTCAGTAACCTCTGTCAACACTTCAATTCGTGTAACCTGCTTTGTTCCAGAACAGGTTTCATGATGAAAACTGCTCAAATATCACTTAATAGTTTTCATACACAAGTTGTACATTAAACAACTTTGATAACACTACATCCCCACAGGTTTGGACAATATTTTTGAACAACAGCTTTTATTTAACCTTTCTTCATACTTACGTTATGTTAATTTTGTATTAATTTAACTTAATTACCTGAGGACAATGTTTTGTTACATGTTTAGGAGATAAGCAAACGAGTCAAGTGGTTCTCACACACATGTGCTGATGTGGTAAGCGTTCCGTTCCACTAGTCATCCCCATTTCAAATCAACCGTCATTTTCTCTCTCACACTCTCTCACATTTAAATTTTATAAATACCTAACGTTACTGTTTCATATCCCCCTTCACTATTGCGACCCTATACATCCATACTTCCTGAAAATCCCCAATCACTTTCAAAAAGACTAAGTTTTTACTTTCGTTGAACTTCTCCCAATACTCAAATGGATTTTTCAACTCCCCTTGTACCAATACTCTTGGGTGATGATGTTGGGAAACACCCATCAGTCCTACAACTCTCACCATCAAACCTACCAACTATGTAGCCTATCTATCGATTCCCAAAAACTACATTGGCAAAGGTTATGAACCAATGGTGGAGTTTATCAAGGCTCACCCACTGCATTATGCCATGATTGCTACTCATGGTGTCATGTATCAGGAGATGGTGGATGAAATTTGGTACACCTGCTCCTATGATTCTGCTGCCAAGGTTATCCGAGGAACCATCCTCAACAACACTAAGGTTGTTGAGATTCCTACTGATCTACTTCAAGAGGTGCTCCATCTGCCAGTGGTTGAAAAATATGACAAGCCACAGTCTGAAAACCAGCAGATGAAAAACCTGCTACGTTGTCCTAGTGTGTCTGAACCAAGAGTTGGAGCCACATTATGTTGGGAAATAATCTAAGTATGTCAAGATGTTAGTTAGGATTTGTCAAACTGTTAGTAGTATTTCTGTGTAACTACAAAGTTCGAGCTGCTTGTTCAAGAAACTCAAGCTGCTAGTTCAAAAGTTCAAGCTGCTAGAGATAAAGTTCAAGCTGCTCAACAGATAGATAACAGAATGTGCTAAAATTCAGGAAGTGATAAATATTTCAAGATTTGAAGATCTTCTAAGGATATCTACTACCAGAGAAATCACAGTTCGTCAAGGAAACAAATCAGAAGGCTATAAATAGAGATAGACTAGGTCTTCTCATGTAATCGTGGTGCTTAAGTTTTTCATATTGTAATTGCATTCTGATATAAGTTTCTAATGCCTCTAAGGTTGAAAAACCCTAAGAACAATTTGTGTTCTTCGTCTAATCAAACAGATTAGAGGTGATTGTAATTAGAGTTTGGCAATATAAAGGATTTTGATATACAGTGTGGTTATTTGATTATCTGTTCTTTATTGTTCTGAAAGTTTTCTTAAAAATAATTAAGTGTTATTCCGCAAACTTCTTATTTGGACTTTGAATCAAAACAAGGTTATTGGTTTAACTCTGATTTATTAAAACCAATTAATCTTAGGAGAATTTTGATCTTGACAAGTGGTATCAGCGCCACAGATTTTGTTTTAATTTGTTTATTCTTTGTTTTCAAAGTCAGAAACTTTCATCTTTAATTATTTAAATTTTCTTTTTCTGCAATGGAGTTTGATAGTAGCAGTAGTGGATCCGGGCAAGGACTTAAAGTGCCTCTGCTCAAATCCACTGAGTTCGAGATGTGGAAACTTAGGATTCAACAGCATATTCAATTTATTGATTATGCCTTATGGGTTAGCTGTTGAAAATCCTCCTGCAGTTGATCCTGAACTAGATGTTGAAGGCAAACCAAAAAGAACACCTCCAAAAACTGAGATTGAGAGAAAGGCTAGGATGAATGAAGTCAAAGCCCTCAATATTTTACAGATAGCCATTCCTAATGCTTATCAACATTAGTTTAAAAAATTCTATACTGCTCATTCTCTATGGCTTGCTTTAGAGAAAATATTTGTTGGCAATGCTAGCACAAAAAGAAACCAAAAGGATCTTTTAAAACAGCTGTATGAAAATTTTTCTGGTGGAAAGAATGAAAACCTTACTCAAATCTTTGACAGGTTCAATAAGCTGATAGGTGAGTTGGAGAGTGCTAAGGTTTGCCTGGATCAAGATGAAGTAAACAGAAAATTCCTTAGATCTCTTGGTGAAGAATGGATAGTATATGCTGCACAATGGAGAACAAAGGACACTCTAGATGAAATAGAGTTGGATAATATCTACAACAGCCTGAGAGTGTTTGAATCTAAGATTGAAAATAAAAAGAAATCTTTTTCTTATAATCAAAACATTGTTCTGCTTTCATCAGCATTAAATGATAAATCAAACTGCTGTGACTCTTTTTCAGGAACTGATGGCAGCACTTCTGAAGTTCATTATGAGGCATTTGTAGCAAGTGATGGACTTTTTGCTCTTAATGCTGAAGATCTGGAACAAATCCATCCAGATGATCTAGAAGAGATGGACTTAAAAGGGCAACATGCCATGTTGACTATGAGGGCCAAACGATTTCTTAAAAGGACTGGCAGCACAAACTTTCAAGCCAGAATAGAAGGCAAGCTAGCATTTGACAAATCAAAGGTCGGGTGCTTCAAATGTCACAAGCTTGGACACTTTGCTAGAGAGACTAGATCACAAGGTCAGCAGCCATCAAGACCCCAACAAACCAGTCAAACACAATCTTCACAAGCTATTGTTTCTCAAGAAGACACTATTTTTTACTAGAGTGACCAAACAGAAGAGGAGTTTCAGAATCAAGCTCTTATGGCAGAAAAAACAACTATCACTTCCACTGAACTACCATCTGAGGTAAATGCTAAACTCTGCTTTCAAGCATGCAAAATATGGTTAAAAAGTACAGAGATCATAATGAAAGCATGTGTAAAACTCTAGCTAAGATGGAAGAGAGGAGGTATGAGTATATGCAGGCAATAGAGGATCTTGAAAAATAGATCAATGACTATAAGGACAATGAGATTCAGATGCGACATGATAGAACATATCAAGAGTGGGAGAAAACGGAACTAAAAGAGAAAATAGAGACCCTTAATAAGAAATTAGAAGAGGCTGAACAGAAGGTGTTAGAAGCTCACAAGAAAGTAGAATCTATAAATATAGACTTGGGCAGCTTGAAGCTGGAAAATCAAAAGCTAGAACACCTAATGGAAGTCCAATTTAAAGATAAGGTAAAATCTCAACTCAATCCCAAGGAAGAAATAGGATATAATGCTACTCCACCTCCCTATAACGATAAATACATTCACCCTATGAGTGAAGTTGCTGATAGGCTTGTGAATGAACCATTAGATGAGATGATGAAAACTGTAGGTCCTATCCTTGAGGATAAGCCTGAGCTGGAAGAAGAATTAGTTACGAATGAAGGAAGTAAGAGTGATGAAGGAGAGATTAATTCCAAAACCATGAGTGAACCTATATGACCTCTTGTTCCCATCTCTATCAGCACCAGCAACCTGAGGGAAGAAACCAACAGTATGAAAGGAAAAGAGAAAATGAGTGAATACAATCATGCTCCATATGTTTCTGCACCTTCTAACTGTAATGTTACATCTTCTTCCAAAACAGATAAAAAAGGTAAAAATGTTCCAGTATGCACATGCCAAAAGCATGGTGTACAAAAGTTTCCCACACAGCAACAGGAAAGGGGAAATCAAAGGAACAAGAATCAGTTATGGTCACACAAAATTGGTTCCCCTATCAACACAATCAAAAACTGTGGCAGGAAAAACCATCTGGCCAAGCACTGTTTATATAGACCCATCTGTTGCAAACAGACTGTGTTTCAAAAACATGCCATTTCAAAAAAATCAAAAGTTTCAAAGGCCTCAAAAACTGTTCACCCCAGTTCCAAAGAATACAATTGATCACAGGTTCATAAATGTTAACAAAAGGCAGCCTGCACACCAAAAACAAGCTTTACTAAAATCTAAATTAAGCATGAAAATGGTATGGTGTGTCAAAGGCAAAAACACAGTTCAAACTGCTAATACAAAAGTTGAAACTATTAAGTCAAAAGTTGGAATGGCAGTGCAAAGTCTGAAGCTGCTGGCACGCAACATCCAGTTCCAACTGCTAAGTCAAAAACTGGAACTGGTAGTTGATCATCTGAGACTGTTAAAGAAAAGGCTGGAGATACACCTGGACACCTCATGTCATAACTAAATACTCCTCACAGAATCCACCAGTGGATCTCGCTAAGTTTAAAAAGACACAAACAGTATTTAGTTATGTCAATGCACAAGGACAACCCAAAACCAACTTGGTTTGGGTGTACTCCACTACTAACTGAGCTTCTGTTTGTGCAGGGCAACCACAGGAATCAACATAAGACAAGATGACATGTGGACAGTGGATGCTCTAGGCACATGACAGACAATTTTGAATGCTTGTCAAATTTCAAAAGCTTTGAAGGAGGATATGTTGCATTTGGTGGAAATTCCAAAGGTGGTAAGGTAACAGGTAAAGGTACTATCAAGGCAGGTAATATGATATTTAATGATGTCATGTATGTTGAACAACTGAAGTATAACTTACTAAGTATGTCTCAAGTGTGTGACAAACAGAAAGTTGTTCTATTCACAGACTCTGAATGCATTGTCCTATCCAAAGATTTTAAAATACCTGAAAATCTTGTTTTACTTAGAACACCAAGAAAGGACAATGTTTACTGTTTAGACACAGGACACTTATCTAAAACATGTACTTTAAGCTGTTTAGTATCCAAAGCATCATCTAATGAGTCTGCTCTATGGCACAGAAGGATGTGTCACATGAACTTCAAATCCATGAATGCTTTAGTCAAAAATAACTTGGTAAGAGGTCTACCACAGAAGGAGTTCATATGTGATGATCATTGTGTAGCCTGCCTCAAAAGCAAGCAACACAAAACTTCTCATAAGGCCAAAGAAGTAAATTTAATCTCATCTGCTCTTCATCTTCTTCATATGGATCTTTTTGTTCCAACATCTGTTTTGAGTTTGAATAAAAGAGCCTACTGTTTAGTCATTGTTGATGATTTCACCAGGTTTACATGAGTTTATTTTCTTATGACTAAGGATGAAACTGTTGAGTTGGTCAAGTCCGTCATTCTAAGAATTGAAAACCAATCTAACTTAAAAGTCAAGGTGATCAGGTCAGACAATGGAACTGAGTTTAAGAATCAAATCCTAAACAGTCTCTATGAGTCAAAAGGAATTGCAAAGCAATATAGTGCTCCACGAACACCACAACAAAATGGAGTAGCTGAAAGGAAGAACTGAACATTTATAGAGGCTGCCAGAACCATACTAGCTGATTCCAAATTGCCAATGACATTCTGGGCAGAGGTAGTAAATACAGCCTACTATGTTCTAAACAGAGTTCAAGTTGTCCAATCACAAGGGAAAACTCCATATGAGTTATTCCATCATAGGATTCCCTTAGTGGCCTTCCTAAGATCCTTTGGTTGTTCATGCACTATCCTGCATACTAAAACTCACTTAAGTAAGTTTGAGAGTAAGCCTGAAGAAGGATTTTTTGTAGGATACTCCACACAAAGCAAAGCCTATAGGGTCTATAATAGTGTATATAAAACCATTGAAGAAAGTGCAAATGTCGAGTTTAATGAAAATACTGCAAATGTCAAAGGCACTGGTCCTGATTGGTTTTTTGATTTAGATTCACTAACAAATTCTCTGAGCTTTGATGAGTATTCTGCAGGAGCAGTTGGAAACAATGTTCAAACTGCCAGTACTACACCTCATGCTGGCAACACAAACATTCAAGTTGTTGGCACAAAGTTTCAAACTATTGAAGATTCTGATAGATGGGATGAGTATACCATTCTACCACTTCTTGCTTGTGACCCACCTGGGGTCCTGATTGACCAACAAGACACACATACAGAGTTTGAAGTGCCAGTACCAAGTCCTGAAGTAACAGCTCCAACCAATAGGGAAACAATCCCATCTCCAGATCAAACTGTTACTGAAGTAGAATCATCAAGTGGTGCAGAAGATGATGACACCAATATGGGAAGCTCATTTCAGATAGAAAGTGAACCGACACTCAGGGTTCACAAATATCACCCACTTAACCAGATAATGGGAGATCCACGCACTCTTGTGCAGACAAAGACAATGATCCACAAGGATCCAACTGCTTCTGACGAGGCAGTTCCTGAATTCAGTCTAGCTGCCTTTGAACATGCATATTTATGTCACAATTAGAACCAAAGAAGGAATCTGAGGCTCTGAAGGATCCATCTTGGATTGAGGCCATGCAAGAAGAGCTTTTTCAATTCAAGATTCAGAATGTGTGGACACTAGTTGATTTGCCTAAAGGAAAGAGGGCAATTGGTACAAGATGGGTTTTCAGGAATAAAAAGGATGAAAGAGCTATAGTGATAAAAAAACAAAGCAAGGCTAGTAGCTCAAGGTTATACTCAAGAAAAAGGAATAGACTATGATGATGTCTTTGCCCCAGTAGCAAGGATTGAAGCCATCAGATTGTTCCTAGCCTATGCCAGCTACAAAGGGTTCAAGGTGTATCAAATGGATGTGAAATCTGCATTCCTATATGGTACAATTGAAGAAGAGGTATATGTGTGTCAACCACCTGGGTTTGAAGATTATAAGTATCCTGACAGAGTCTACAAGTTAGACAAGACACTCTATGGGCTTCACCAAGCTCCTAGAGCATGGTATGACACTTTGTCTTCCTACCTACTCCAGAATGGTTTCAAGAGAGGTACTCTGGACAAGACATTATTCACAAAGTCCATCAAATCAGAGATCCTTCTTGTTCAGATCTATGTTGATGACATCATCTTTGGATCAACAAATGACATCCTTTGCAAGGAATTTGAGACTCTGATGCACAAAAAGTTTCAGATGAGTTCAATGAGAGAACTAACTTTCTTTCTAGGATTGCAGGTCAAGCAGAAGCCCACTAGACTCTTCATCAGCCAGTCAAAGTATGTGAATGATATTCTGGAAAAGTTTGGATACAATGACACCAAGGTTTCTAGCACACCAATGGACACTCATAAACAGCTTGATGCAGATAAAGAAGGAGTGGATGTGGATATTCATTTGTATCAGTCCTTGATAGGTTCACTAATGTATCTCACGTCCTCTAGACCAGATATAATGTTTGCTGTTTGTGTTTGTGCCAGGTTCCAATGTGCTCCAAAGGATTCACATCTTTTTGCTGTTAAGAGAATCTTTAGATATCTAAAAGGTCAGCCAAAATTAGGCCTATGGTATCCTAAGGACTCTCCTCTTGAACTAACAGCCTACTCTGACAGTGACTAAAAAGTTGCAACATAGACAGGAAATCAACAACTGGAGGATGTCAATATCTAGGAGCTAGACTAGTCTCTTGGCAGTGCAAAAGCAAACCACAATCTCCACTTCATCCACTGAGGCAGAATATGTTGCAGCTGCCAGCTGCTACTCTCAGGTTATGTGGATTCAGAACCAACTAAGAGACTATGGTATGAACTTTCTATCTAATCCTATCTACATTGACAAATCAAGTGCAATCAGTATTATACAAAATCCAATAAAATTTCCCAAAATCAAGCACAAAGATATTAGATTCCATTTTATAAGGGATTGTAATGAAAATAAAATAATCCAAGTTACCAAAATTCATATTGATGATCAGTTAGCAGATCTTTTTACTAAACCTTTTGATGTAGGAAGATTCACCTTTCTGGTATCAAATATTGGTTTGGTAAATATGGATTAATCTATCTTACATTACCATCCTCTATACTATGTCCAAAACATTTACTATATGTGCTTAGTTAAGGGGGAGACACTGTTACATTAGATGTTGCTCAATAAATAACTAACAGCTTGAGACTATTCTCAAGCTGCTAGTTCATTTTCTCGGACTGTTAGTTGTTCACTTGGTCTGTTAAGTTTGCAGGGCATTTCAGTCATTACTAAGCAGGATGTACGCGGGACTAGATATTTTTCAAAATCCAATCCCATAAAAGTTCCAGTTTCGTTTGATTACAACTATCAGTTGCAAAATATCTTCCAGAGTCCGTTTTCATTCTCTCTCTGCGCCATTTTCAAATTGTTGAGCCAAACCCTAAATCCTCTCGTTTGTGATCACCAATGGAGTTTGTTAAAGAGCACAACTGTCTCCCATACTCCCTCAAACATGCTTAACTGCAACCCTTCCATGAAATGATGGATTTTCTTTGTCATTCTCCTATCCACTATGCCCTTACTGTCAACCCTACTATATACGTCTCTCATATAGAGCAATTCTAGAAAGCAGCCACTGTAAATACCCAAGAGGGAATCACTTCTTTTGTTTCTACCATTGATGGTAATACCATTACCATCACAGAGGAGTCCATTCGACAGCACTTGCATTTGCAAGATGCTTCAGGTATATTTGATCTATCCCTCACTGCTTTACATGAAGGTCTGTTTGAAATAGGGTATCGAGGCCCAACAGATTCATTTACTTTTTATAAAGCACATTTTGGTCCCAAATGGAAATATCTTGTACACATTCTTCAACAGTGCTTAAGCGCCTAAAAGGACTGGTTGGTCTGAATTTTCATGAAATATTGCAACTGCCCTAGTTTGCTTATCCACAAGCCAACAGTTCAACTTTTCCAATATGATTTTTCAAGGAATGTTAAGGCACCATGCCTTAAAGAATGGGAAATTTTTTTATGTATCCTCGGTTTTTGGTTGAAATAATTGCAAAATGTTGCAATTCTTTAAAATTACAGAAAAGGATATATGTTTCCCATAGGCACTCTTTACCTTCTGTAAAAAGACTTTTGAAACCGAGTGCAAATTTTCACAATCTAGATGTCTCATTGCCTCAAGCAATGCAGACTATCTTTTCAAGAAATAGACGAGAGGATCCTGAGCAGGCTCAGCCCCACATTACTGCTTCACCCCCAGGATCCCAACCCACTCCTGATAATACAAACATTCCCTCTGCTCCTTCTACTATAGATACCTCCCATGCCTCACCACTAAAAATGTACACCAAAAAGAGACAAAGGGCTGTAGGAGCTCGTTCCTCCTCAGTTCAACCACCAGAGCCAAATAACCCTGTGCAAGAGGATACTTTTGCACAGCATATCAAAAGGGAACCCACTGAGGACACTCCCACCCTCAATATGGAGGTGAGCATCCCTTCTGAGGATGTTCATATGGGTTTTGTGGCTGGTACTACTGATGTCTCTGCACAAGGGGCACAGGACAGTACCAACATCCCTAAGACCACTCCCATGGCAACAGAGGGTGTGCAAGCACCTTCTGGAAGTCCCCAGAACCAAGAACAAAGGAGCCCAGATGTTTCTTCTACTTCAGGTATTGGTGCCAGTGATAGATCTCAAATCCCTCTATCATTTGAAGATCTTGAGGCTAGTCTGCAACTCATGGCTTTAACGGATCAACAACTAAAACCTGTTGTAGCTATTCTGGAACATTACGAGTCCATAATTGATGCACAGGGTTCCCAAATCATTGCTCTACAACACTCTCATCAGTCCAACAGCAAAAGCTTGCCCAATTTCAGCTTGGGTTGAAGCTATATGGAAATAAGATTGTTCAGCTTGAAAAGCTAATTCAAACCCTGTTTGCAAAGGTCTTTAGTCCCTCTGACCAAACCAATGCAACCAAATATGGGGAGAATCAGGAGATCCCACTACCAGTCCAAACAGCTTCAACTTCACCACAAACAGCTTCAAGTTCTAGGCTAACAGTCCCAACAGTTTCTCAAACTGTTAGTCCAGAAGCTCAAGATGTTCCAATTAAAAGGCCAGGAGGAGTGTCTATAAGAGAAAGCATTCAAGAACCATCCCCAGCAGTCCAAGCCACAACAATAGTTTCAGCAGCAACCACAAATAAAGGAAAGGGCATTTTGGTTGAGCCTCCAAAGATCAAATTTGTTTTAAAAGAAGCCCAAGTTGCCCATGATGCTGAATTGGCCAGAAAATTGGCAGAAGAACAAGATCAAATCCTAGATCTGCAAGCACAAGCTTCTATGGGGGATGATGAAACCCTTGGAGACTATCTACGTGGGTTTGTGGTTAAGGAAAATCAGAAGAAGAGAAAAAGGCCAACATGGCCTTCAAAGGGAGAACACAGAAAATTTTTGATAAACTTCTCTGCAAGTGCTGGTGTCTCTAAAGTCATTGCACAATCATGGCCAACAGACAAACTCCAGGCCTTGTATGATAGAGAAATGGAAAAGGAAAAGGAAAAGGCCTCCAAACAAGTCCAAGACCTCCCTCAAACTGTTGCTGTTCCTCAACCTGAAGTTATTCATCAAGCAAAGTTTGATCAAGTCAAGAGAGTTCTGTTTGACAAACAGTTACAAAAGGAAATGGAAATAGAAAAGGCTCTTGATCAACATGACTTCTCCAAACCACCAATGACTTACTGGTATTCCAAATCAATGGACAATATTGATCTGGTATATCATTTTGTAATTAAAAGAGAAGCTGGTCCGGAAGAGGAGTACAAAAGCCTGATCCAAATAGTTAAGAAGATGACTAGAGATGAGCTAACCCAAATGCACAATATTGGGACAGCTAGCCACTCTAGGTCACCAATAGTGTGGGTTCAGAATAACTTAAAGGATCTTAGAAGCATGTTTGATCCAGAATCCACCAGAATGGATATAAAAGCTGCCAAGGAAGTGAAGATTGTACAGATTGATCTATATGAAAAATCCATGACATATAGACTCAAACTTGCATACAGATCCAGCAGATTCTATAGTTTTGAATTTCTTGATTTGCCAAAAAAATGGCTACACCAAATGAGCTCAATGAAGATTGAATGTGATAAACAGGAGTTGAAAAGAGACTTCATTAAAGCTATAAGGCAGAAGCTCACAGTTGTAATATGTAACTTTTTGGATGCCTTAGTTTGTTTGTAACAGTTTTATTTTGTACTTATTTCCTTATTTGAATAGAAACTTAAAGTCTTTTGTTAAGAATTTAAGTTAGGGGGAGATTGTTGGGAAATAATATAAGCATGTCAAGCTGTTAGTTAGGATTTCTCAAACTGTTAGTAGTATTTCTGTGTAATTACAAAGGTCGAGCTGCTAGTTCAAGAAACTCAAGCTGCTATTTCAAAAGTTCAAGCTGCCAGAGATAAAGTTCAAGCTGCTCAACAGATAGATAACAAAAAGTGCTAAAATTCAGGTTGTAATAAAGATTTCAAGATTTGAAGATCTTCCAAGGATATCTACTACCAGAGAAATCACAGTTCGTCAAGGAAACAAATCAGAAGGCTATAAATAGAGATAGACTAGGTCTTTCTCATGTAATCGTGGTTCTTAAGTTTTTCATATTGTAATTGCATTCTGATATAAGTTTCTAAAGCCTATAAGGTTGAAAAACCCTAAGAACAATTTGTGTTCTTCGTCTAGTCAAACAGACTAGAGGTGAATGTAATCAGAGTTTGGAAATATAAAGGATTTTGATATACAGTGTGTTTATATGATTATCTGTTCTTTATTGTTCTGAAAGTTTTCTTAAAACAATTAAGTGTTATTCCTCAAACTTCTTAATTGGACTTTGATTCAAAACAAGGTTATTGGTTTATATCTAATTTATTAAAACCAGTTAATCTTAGGAGAATTTTGATCTTGACACGTTATTCAGAAAAGAACTGGCCCCAACCTACAGCTTTCTCTTTGCCTTAGTGGTAATGAGTCTGAGCTGTAAGGTTGGTTCTTTTGATCATCTTAGCTGAGATGAAGTGCTTGTGGCTCTGCAATTAGTGGATGAGACTACTTTAAACTTGGCCATATGGATCTTTGGCAATCTGAGAGCCTTTGTGGAACAAGAACAATTGTAGGTCCCGAATCAATCAAGAAAACACACAATAAACAATATATAATAAAGGATTATGAACGAGAATAATACCAATTGCCGAATATTAAACCTTGAACGAAGAACGAAGGTTTCTTTCTATGAAACGGCTACACACACACCAACACCTTGAATTATTTGCTTGTGTGTTTTTCTATGTAATCTATAAAACCCTAAATAACCTTTAAATAATAAAATTAAATAGGCCAAAGCCCGTGGGTTAAATTATTAAAGCCCGTACAATAATAACCTATGAACTATTAAATAATTACAATTAAACCCCTAGACTTGATTACAATTAATTAACCCTAACAATCTCCCCCTTTGGGATCAAGTCTGGTTTCTTCAAAATAAGCTTGATCTTCTGATGAATATGTCCCTTCTGAAATATTTTCTCTTTCAATAATTGCTATCGGAGATTTCTCAATAGCGAAAACATTCGATTGATGTGAAACCGATCTTCAGCTTTGATAAGCATCTTCAGTCGATCTTGGCAATGAAATTCGTCACTTTGAGAATCAGAAGATAACTTCACTTTAAACTTTTGAACTTTTAAACTTTGACTTTCTTTGATCTCTTTCACTTTAACTCTGTTCTACCAATTGTAGGCCCCGAGCAATCAAGCAAACAAATAATCAAGAAATATATAATTAAATATTACGAACGAGAAAACAATACCAATTGTCGAATATATTAAACCTCTAATGAAGATTACGAAGAACAAAGATTTATCTCTCTTAATGAAAACGGGTACACTCCAAAATACCTTCAATTACCACTTGTCAAGATCAAAATCAATACCTAAGATTAACTGGTTTGAATCAATCAGAGTATAAAACCAATAACCTTGTATTGAATCAAAGTCTAATTAAGAAGTTTGTGGAATAACACTTAACTGTTTTAAGAAAAGCTTTCAAAACAAATAACACATAAATATAATGAAATACCAAATCTTTTGCATTGCCAAACTCAATGATTACAATCACCTCTAATCTGTTTGATTAAAGGAAGAACACATATTGTTCTTAGGGTTTTACAACCTTAGAGGCTTATGAAAACTTTACGAAAGGCAATTACAACTGAATCAAAACATGTACATGTAAGCTTACAATAGAAAAACCTATTCTATCTATATATATAAAGCCTTCTGATTTGTTTCCTTGGAAAACTCTGATTTCTCTATAGTAGATATGCTTGAATCTTCGAATATAAATCTTTTCTTGATTTTTAGCACTTTCTGTTTATTGAACTGTTGGGCAGCTTGAAGTCTATCTGTTGGGCAGCTTGAACTTGAACACTAGCAGCTTGAACTTTTGAACTAGCAGCTCGAACTTTCTCAACTAACAGCTTAAACTTTGTAATTACACAGAACATCTACTATCTAACTAACAGCTTGACATACTTAGAATATTTCCCAACAATCTCCCCCTAACTTAAATTCTTTACACAAGACTTTAAGTTTCTATACAAAATAAGGAAATAAAACAAAGTAAAACTGTTATCTACAAACTAAGGCATCCAAAAACTTACAGTTTTGAAAGTTTCTGCTTTATAGCCTTTAAAAAATCTCTTTTCATCTCTTCTTTATCACAGTATATCTTCACTGAGCTCATTTGGAGTAACCATGCCTTTGGAAGATCAAAGAACTCAAAATTGAAGAACATGCTGGATCCGTTTGCAAATTTGAGTCTATATGTCTTTGATTTCACATATAGATCAACATGTACAATCTTCATATCCTTGGCAGCTTCTATATCACTTCTGATAGATTCTGGGTCAAAAATGCTTTTATGATCTTTTACACTCTGCTTAACCCAAAGAAGTGGAGACCTAGACTGACTAACAGTTCCAATTTGATGTATTTGAGTCAGCTCTTCTCTGGTCATCATCTGTTCTAGATGAATTATGCTTTTGTATTCTTCCTCAGGACCAGCTTCTCTTTTGACTACAAAGTGATATTTTTAAATTAATGTCATCCATTGACTTAGCATACCAGTATGTAATTGGAGGCTTGGAGAAGTCATGCTGATCGAGGGTCATTTCAATTTCCATTACTTTTTGCAGCTGATGTTCAAACAGTACCCTTTTCACCTGATCAAGCTTTCCTTGTTGAATAGCTTCTGATTGAGGATCATTAGCAGCAGTTTGAGCAGGAGCAACAGTTTGAACAGGAGGAGGAGGAATACTGACACCAGCTTGAACAGGTTCTTGTTGACTTAGGACTTGTTGGGAGACTTTGGCTGCTTTCTGTTTTTCCATTTCTTTGTCATGTATGTCTTGCAGCTTTTCTGTTGGCCATGACTGAGCCATTATTCTTGGAATTCCAACTGATGCAGAAAAGTTGATCAAAAATTTTCTGTGTTCTGCCTTTGAATGCCCTGTTGGAATTTTCCTTTTCTTCTGGTTCTGCTTGACCACAAACCCTCTTAGGTAATCACCTAAGGTTTCATCATCTTTCATTGGAGCATGGGATTGCTGGTCTAAGAGATCATCCTGTTCCTCTGCTAACTTTCTTGCAAATTCAGCATCATGAGCAACCTGGGCTTCTTTAGAGGAAAATTTAATCTTTGGAGCTTCAATTAGTATGCCCTTTGGATATTCTGTGCAGAAGTGTCCTCCTGCACAGGGATATTTGGCTCTGGTGTTAGGGCTGAGGAGGAAGGAGCTCCTGAAACCCTTTGTCGTTTATATTGTATGAGTGGGGATGTGGGTTTGATAGAAGGAGCAGATGGAATATTTGTATCAGGATGAGTGGGTTGGGGTCCTGGGGGTGAAGTAATGATGGATGGCTGAGCCTGATCAGGACCCTCTCCTCTGTTTATCGGATTGATGCCCGACATTGCAGAAGGCAATGGGGCATCTACATTCAAAAAATTGGCACTTGGTTTTAAAAGTCTTTTTATTAATGGTAAAGAGTGCCTATGGGAAACATATATCCTTTTATGTACATTGAAATTATTGCAAGTTCTTGCAATTATTTCGGCCAAAAAGCGTGGATACATCAGAAATTTCTCATTCTTTAGGGCATGATGCCTTAACATCCCCTGAAAAATCATGTTTGAAAAATTGAACAGTTGGCCCGTTGATAAGCACACTAAGGCAGTTGCTATATTTGAAGAAAATTCTGACCAACCAGTTCTAATAGGGCTTATGCACTGTTCTATAACATGCACAAGGTATTTCCACTTAGGGGCAAAATGTGCTTTAAAGAAAGTAAAAGAATCAGAAGGGCCCCTATACCCTATCGCAAACAGACCTTCATGTAAGGTAGTAAGGGATGAATTAGATATACCTGCGGCATCTTGAAGATGTAAGTGTTGGCGGATGGTTTCCTCAGTAACAGAAATAGGGTTGCCATCTATTTTGGATGTCAATGAGGTGACTCCGTTGATGGTTTTGACAGAGGCATATTTCCAAAACTGCTCTCTATGGGATATATAGATGGTGGGATTTATAGTGAGGGCATGATGGATATGGGAACTTCGAAGGAAGTCCATCATGTCGTGGAATGGTTGAAGGTCAGTGTGTTTGAGTGAATAAGGAAGACAGTTGTGTTCTTTGACAAACTCTATTGACGATCAAACGGTGATTTAGGGTTTGAGAGATGTGTTTGTGAATCGCTCAGAGAGAAGGTGTGAAAAAGATTGTGGAAGATATTTTTGCAACTGGTAGTTACAATTTAACGAAACTGGGACCTTTAAATGTTTGGGAGTTTCGAAAATATCTAATCCCGCACACACATTTATAAGAAATTACAGAATTACCCTGCACACTTTGACAGATCAAGTGAAAACAACTAACAGTCCGAGTGAAATGAACTAGCAGCTTGAGAAATGACTCAAGCTGTTAGTTGAAAATGAAGCATATTCTAATGAAACAGTGTCTCCCCTTAAACAAGCATGTGAAATAAATGTATTCTTCATAAAATAAGAGAGAATGATGAAAAACAAATTAATCCATATTAACCATGCCAATATTTGATACTAGGAAGGTGAATCTTCCTACATCAAATGGTTTTGTAAATATATCAGCTAACTGATCATCTGTATGAATTTTGGTAACTTGGATTAATTTCTTCTCATTACAGTCTCTTATAAAATGAAATCCAATGTCTATATGCTTGGTTTTGGGAAATTTCACTGGATTTTGTACGATGCTTATGGCACTTGAGTTGTCAATGTAAATAGGAGTAGATAGAAAGTTCATACCATAGACTCTCAGTTGATTCTGAATACACATCACTTGGGAACAGCAGCTGGCAGCTGCTACATATTCTGCTTCAGTAGATGAGGTGGCGACAGTTGTTTACTTTTTGCACTACCAAGAGACCAGTCTTGCTCCTAGATATTGACATCCACCAGTTGTGGATTTTCTGTCAATGTTGCATCCTCCATAGTCACTGTCAGAGTAGGTTGTTAGTTCAAGAGGAGAATCTTTAGGATACCATAGGCCCAAATGAGGTTGGCCCTTAAGATACCTAAAAAGTCTCTTCACAGCAAACAGATGTGAGTCCTTTGGAGCACATTCAAATCTGGCACAAACACAAACAGCAAACATTATATCAGGTCTAGAAGATGTGAGGTACATTAGTGAGCCTATCAAGGATCTGTATAGGTGAATGTCCACATCTACTCCATCTTTGTCTGCATCAAGCTGCTTGTGAGTGTCCATTGGAGTACTAGCAACTTTGGTATCTTTGTAACCAAACTGTTCCAGAATGTCTTTAACATACTTTGATTGACTTATAAAAAGTCCTGTGGGCTTCTGCTTGACTTGCAATCCTAGAAAGAAAGTGAGTTCTCCCATTGAACTCATTTGAAACTTTTTGTGCATCAATGTCTCAAACTCTTTGCACAGACTGTCATTTGTTGACCCAAAGATGATATCATCAACATAAATCTGAACAAGTAAAATCTCAGATTTGATGGACTTTGTGAACAATGTTTTGTCCAGAGTACCTCTCTTGAATCCATTTTATAGAAGGTATGATGATAAAGTGTCATACCATGCTCTTGGGGCTTGGTGGAGTCCATAGAGGGCTTTGTCTAATTTGTAGACTCTTTCTGGATACTTGTAGTCCTCAAATCTAGGGGGTTGACACACATAGACCTCTTCTTTAATTGTACCATACAGGAATGCAGACTTCACATCCATTTGGAACACTTTGAATCCTTTGAGGCTGGCATAAGCTAGGAACAGTCTGATGGCTTCTATCCTTGCTAATGGGGAAAAGACATCATCATAGTCTATTCCTTCTTCTTGAGTGTATCCTTGTGCTACCAGTCTTGCTTTATTCTTGATTACTATCCCTCTCTCATCCTTCTTGTTTCTGAACACCCATCTTGTACCAATTGCTCTTTTTCCTTTAGGAAGATCAACTAGAGTCCATACATTCTGAATCTTGAATTGCAGTAGTTCTTCCTACATTGCCTCAATCCAAGATGGATCTTTCAAAGCCTCAGATGCCTTCTTAGGTTCTAATTGTGACATGAAACATGGATGTTCAAAGGCAGCTAGACTAAATTCAGGAGCTGCTGGTTCAGCATCAGTAGACTCCTTGTGAACCATTGTCCTTGTCTGTACAGGAGTGCGTGGATCAACCATGATCTGATTGAGAGGGTGATACTTGTGAATTCTGAGTGTGGGCTCTCTGTCTGTCTGAAATGATGTTCCTAGATTGGTATCATCTCCTTCAGGACCACTTGATGGTTCAACTTCAGGGACAGCTTGACCAGAAGGTGGGAGTGTTTCCCTATTGGATGAAGTTGTTACCTCAGTACTTGGGATTGGCACTTCAGACTCTAGATTTGTATCATGTTGAGCATCCAGTACCCCTGGTGGGTCACAAGATAAAAGTGGTAGAACAGTATACTCATCCCATTTCTCAGAATCTTCAACAGTCTGAAACTTTATGCCAACAACTTGAGTATGTGTGTGACCAGCATGAGAATTTGTGTTGGAGCTTCAACCCTGTTTACATCAGTTTCTGCAGTATACTTAACAAATCTCAGAGAATTTGTTAGTGAATCTAAATCAAACAACCAATCAGGACCAGTGCCTTTGACATTTGCAGTGTTTTCATTAAACTCAACATTGGCACTTTCTTCAATGGTTTTAGACACACTATTATATACCCTATAGGCTTTGCTTTGAGTAGAGTATCCTACAAAGAAACCTTCTTCAACCTTACTTTCAAACTTACCTAAGTGAGTCTTAGTGTGAAGAATAGTGCATGAACAGCCAAAAGACTTTAGAAAGGCTTTTAAGGGAACTCTATGATGGAATAACTCATATGGAGTTTTCCCGTGTGATTGAACAACATGAACCCTTTTTAGCACATAACAAGTTGTATTGACTGCCTCTGCCTAAAAGGTCATTGGCAGTTTGGAATCAGCTAGTATGGTTCTAGCAGCCTCAATTAAAGTTCTGTTCTTTCTTCCAGCTACACCATTTTGTTGTGGTGTTCTTGGTGCACTATATTGCCTTGCAATACCTTTAGACTCACAGAAACTGTTTAGGATATGATTTTTAAGCTCGGTTCCATTGTTTGACCTGATCACCTTAACTTTTAAGTTGGATTCGTTTTCTATCTTAAGGATAAATGATTTAACTAGCTCAGTAGTTTCATCTTTAGTCCTGAGAAAGTAGACCCATGTAAATCTGGTGAAATCATCAACAATGACTAAACAGTAAGCTCTTTTATTCAAACTCAAAATAGATGTTGGACCGAAGAGATCCATATGAATAATATGAAGAGCAGATGAGATTGAATTTACTTCTTTGGCCTTATGAGAAGTTTTGTGTTGCTTGACTTTAAGGCATGCCTAACAATGATCATCACAGATGAACTCCTTTTGTGGTAAACCTCTTACCAAATTTTTTTTACTAAAACATTCATAGATTTGAAGTTCATGTGACACATCCTTCTGTGCCAAAGAGCAGACTCATTAGATGATGCTTTGGATATCAAACAGCTTAAAGTATTTGTCTTGGATAAAAGATCTGTGTCCAAACAGTAGACATTGTCCTTTCTTGGTATTCTCAGTAAAACAAGATTTTCAGGTATTTTAAAATCCTTTGAAAGAACAATGCACTCATAGTCTGTGAATTACACAATATTTTGTTTATCACTGATTTGAGACACACTTAGTAAATTATACTTCAGTTGTTCAACATACAAAACATCATTAAAGATCATATTGCCTGCTTTCACAGTACCTTTACCTGTTACCTTACCTCCCTTGGAATTTCCTCCAAATGCTACAAATCCTCCTTCAAAGCCTTTGAAATTTGACAAGCATTAAGAATTGCCTGTTATGTGCCTAGAGCATCCACTATCCAAATGCATCTTGTTTTATGTTGTGACCTGTGGGTGCCCTGCACAAATAAAAGCTTAGTTAGTAGTGGAGTAAACCCAAACCAAGTTGGTTTTGGGTTGTCCTTGTGCATTGACATAACTAAACACTGTTTGTGACTTTTTATATTTAGTGAGATCCACTAGTGGATTCTGTGATGAATATTTAGTTATGACATGAGGTATCCAGGTGTTCTTTCCAGCCTTTGCATTAACAGTCTCAGATGATCCATTACCAGTTCCAGTTTTAGGCTTAACAATTTGAACTGAGTTTTTAGTGCTAACAGCTTCAGAGTTTGCACTACCAGTTCCAACTTTGACCTAGCAGTTTCAACATCTGTATCAACAGTTTGATCTGAGTTTTTGCCTTTAACACACCATATCTGTTTAAAATTTGATTTGGCTTTTGCCAAAACTTATTTTTGGTGTGTAGACTGTCTTTTGTTGACTTTTAAGCACCTGTGATCAACTATCTTCTTTGGAACTGGTGCAACAGGTGGTTTGACCTTTGAATTTTTTGTGTTTTGAACAAATGTCTGTTTCTGGACCACAGTCTGTTTTGCAACAGATGGTTTATACAAGCAATGCCTGGCCAAATGGTTTTTCCTGCCACAATGTGTGAAGACCTCCCCTTCCGGGTCAGTCCTCAGAGTCTAGGTCCCACATTATGCAATACAATATCAACCATTCTAAGATTGGGTAATTAATTGCGGAATTAATAATTACATGTACATTACAGATTAGGATTTAAGTTACATATTTCAAAATAAAGTTATAAAAGGGTAACATCTAATCTAGTCATAACATCATAAGTCACATCAAGTCTACCCAAAACCACCACATTTGCTGTCTTCCAATCAGTACCAGAAAGTTTGTTGAGTAGTGGTCTAAGGAAGCTTCAAAACTTGGATCTTGAATGACCTAAGTACTAGGTCCTGCAGGTGATTTTCCTTTGGCTTTTCCTGTAAAATATTAATGCAACATCTGTAAGCAAAGCTTAGTGAGTTTATAGATTTTCAATATTAACATGCGTGTCAAGCGGATTATCAATCTTAGCGTGATATATCTTGGCTGCCGCTACAACCCTCATGATTGAGATATAGAATCATAGAATTGGATGATGTTCAGGCCACACTCACGCTTAAATCGTGGGGATCAGCCACATACTGGGCTAGCTACCAGTAAGTCAATATGGCGGAACATCGGAGGTCATTACCAAGTTCATAAGAACTGGTGAAATAGCCAGGTCTAGAACAATAGACCATCAAGGCTAGTCAAGCTGAATCAATATATATGTCAAATGTCTGATCAATAGATAAAGCATAAGTCATAGAAATCACGATAGCAATGAATCAATAAGCAATGTCTGAAGAAGTCTTACATGCAATATGAAATGATAATCAAATAGCTATCATGATCCACTGGGCAACACCGAACCATGGTGTGCACAGGTCTCAATTCAGCTGATAAAATGAATGTCAATAAATCTAACATCAACAATATATCTCAACCGGAATTTATGCATGTTCAATCTGAATATCTATAACTCACTGGTCTGGTCTTTGTCAAACAGATATAAAAATCTGCCACCTGAGTTATCTCAGGATTTTATCTTTGTCAATCTGTTCTCTGTCAAATCAAATCTTTAATCCGCTTTTAAGTCTTTAAAGCTCTATGTTCAGAATAAACTGAACTTGTTCAAAATCATTCATATCATGTCATTATCATGGAATTTCATCATCTTTTGGTCATTTAAAATCTTGAATTTTATCTGATTCTGATAACTGATAATCTTCTCAATCTTTCATTTATTTTATATTCTCTGTTTTCATAATATCCTCAAAAGCTTTCTATATATATATATATATATAACTAAAAGCATATGCATAAAAATCATATATTTAATTGAAATATCAAAATACATAAAAATTGGGTTTCGGATCACCCAATTTCGGATCCACCAGGATTTGGGACCCGGATTCGGATCATCCGGATCCGGACCAAACCATCATCCGGATTTGGACATAGAACCGAAGTATAGGATCCGAATTTTGTACTTTGTCCGAAATAGATACTGAATTTCGGACCATACTTTTATCCGAATTCGGATATGATACATCCGAAATATGAGAACCGAATTGGGATCAATCGAAAATATGAGATCCGAAAATGGGGCACCATCCGAATTCGGTCCTACCCGAATTCGGATCCTATACTTAGCATTTTCCCAGAATTTGTTCTTGGTGTTCTTCATTATGTTCATACGGATTTTTCACAAAAATTACTAAAAACCCATTTTATTAACATGCAATTTATATATTGATGTAATATCATTATTTGAGTGTTTTTATATAATTTCTTTGATCAAAAACATCTTAATTTGATCAAGATCATCAAAAATATGAAATTTTGTCAAGAACACTATTTTGTCAAAATTCCCGATTTCATCCATATTTTAGATGATCTAACCCAAAATTTTTGTTTCTATAACTTTTATTAACTAAATTTTATCATAATATACTAATTTCATATACATGCAACTACATTTAAATCTTAAAATTCTTATACTTTCGGTTTTTCATATAAACCGAACCAAACATTGAAAATATGAAATTTAAGTAATGAATTACCTTAAATGCTTGTAATTTCTTGTTGTTGAATGTTTGTAGCAACTTGTACTTGATTAATTCTTCAATTTAATGCACTTTAATGGGTTTCTTGAAGAATTGTTGAGGATGCCGTATACTTAGAGAGAGATTAGAGAGAGAGAGTGGTTTGTGGGTTAATGATCTTAAATGATCATAATTTTAGTTTTTATATATTAATTTGATCAATTTTGCTATTTAACCCACTAAACTTTTGTATCTTACCTATCTTTTAAATTTAATCATCTATAATTATTCATAACATATATAAATAATTTAATTAAATAATTTCAAACTTAAATAAATTACATTATAAATAATGTAATAAAATTATTTTATTATCTCGAAATCAATTATTACATGCTTGGCAAAAGTTAGGTTGTTACAGAATGGGCTCCACCACGCACAAACTTCGTCCTCGAAGTTAGCTATGTTCGAACAGACTTGGATATGTAGCTTTCATTACATCTCTTGATTCCCAGGACTGATGCGAACCCTTGTGGTGTTTCCACTGAACGAGCACCATCTGTATTTCTTTATTCCGAAACTTTTTGGTCTTCGAGTCCAGAATACACTCCGGCTCTTCAACCTCTCTAAGCTTCTCATCAATTTGCAGGTTAGCATGTGGTATCTTAACTTCTCTTTCATCAGCTAAACTCTTTCTCAATGACTAACATGGAATACAGGATGTATTCCAGCTAAGTCAGCTGGTAGATCAAGACGATAAGACTGATTCCCAATCTTTTCAACAATCTTGAACGGACCAATAAATCTCGGAGCTAGCTTGTTTCTTTTAATGAACCGCACCACATTCTTCATTGGGGATACTTTCAGCATCACCCAATCGTTAACCGCAAAACTGATTAATCTGTGCCGGTTATCATAGTATGACTTCTGCCTGCTTTGAGCTTCAAGAATATTTCTTCTAACAAGTTGAATCTTCTCGTGAGTCAACTGTAGAAGGGCAGGTCCTGCTATTGGCGATTCACCTGTTTCGCGCCAACAGGTGGGAGTTCTGCACTTTCTTCCGTACAAAGCTTCAAATGGAGCCATCTTGATCGTTGAATGATAACTGTTGATGTATGAGAATTCGACCAGAGGCAAGTGGTCATCCCAATTACCACCTAGATCAAGAACGCGAGCACGAAGCATATCTTCGAGAGTTAGGATAGTACGCTCACTCTGGCCATCTGCATTAGGATGATAAGCAGTACTCATAGAGATCCTAGTACCCATCCCATCTTGTAGTGCTTGCCAGAATCTGGATGTGAAACGACTATCACGATCAGAAACGATAGAATTTGGCACACCGTGACGTGAAATAATTTCAGTGATGTATATTTGTGCTAATCTATCGAGGGAGTATGTTTCTTTCATCGGTATGAAGTGAGCTGACTTCTTTAATCGGTCCACGACTACCCAGATGCAGTCGTGCTGTCTTTTGGTTTTCGGCAGTTTTGTGACGAAGTCCATTGTTATATGCTCCCACTTCCACTCGGCAACTTGCAATGGTTGCATATCCCCAAAGGGTTTCTGGTGTTCTGCCTTAACCATCTGACTGATTCTGCGGCTTTCAACATATCGACCGATGTCTTTCTTCATTCCTGGCCACCTGTAATCAACTTTTAGATCGAAATACATCTTTGAGCTGCCAGGATGAACAGAAAATCTGGACTTGTGAGCTTCAGATAGAAGAGTGCTACGGATTGAACCATACTTAGGGATCCAGATTCGGTTTCCCTTGAGACAATGAAGTCCCAAATGATTCAGAGTTAGAAATTGTAACTGCCCTTTAAGATTTTCAGAACTGATATTCTCTTCTTTCAGTGCTTCAACTTGAGCAACTCTGATGTCTTCAATAAGATTAGAAGAGAATATTACAGGAGTCAGGGCATAGCAGCATTTTTCCGGATAAACTTTTCTACTCAAAGCATCCGCGACAACATTTGTTTTGCCGGGATGATATAGGATCTCGCAATCATAGTCCTTGATAAGCTCCAAGGACCGACGCTGTTTCATATTCAGATCCTTTTGAGTAAAAAGATGTTTGAGACTCTTATGATCGGTGTAAAGCTGACACCGAGTCCCATAAAGATAGTGACACCAAATTTTCAAAGCAAAGGTAACGGCAGCCAACTCAAGATCATGAGTTGGTGCACTTTTCTCGTAATCTTTTAATTGCCTTGAAGCGTAGGCAATTACTTTTCCCCTTTGCATAAGAACACATCCTAAGCCAGTACCAGATGCATCACTATAGACAACGAAATCATCATTGCCTTCTGGTAAAGCTAGGATCGGCGCTTGAATAAGCTTCTGTTTCAGAATGTCAAATGCCTCTTGCTATTTATCAGACCAAACGAAAGGAGTATTCTTTCGTGTTAGCATCGTTAGAGGTACAACAATCTTCGAGAAGTCCTTTATGAATCGCCGGTAGTAACTAGCCAATCCGAGGAAACTTCTTATTTCTAAGGCATTGCGAGGCGTTTGCCATTTCTGAACGGCCTCGACTTTAGACGGATCAACGGAAATCCCTTCGCCAGAAACAACATGGCCAAGGAACTGAATCTATAAGAATCAAAGTAGAAATTCAAGTTCTGATGTAAATCAAAGAATACTTAGGAAGTAGCTCAAGACGTATATAATAGAAATTATACCTGTCTGAGCCAAAATTCGCACTTAGAGAATTTTGCGTAGAGTCTTTCTTTTCTTAATAACTCTAGCAATTGCCGCAGATGAATAGAATGATCAGCCTCCGTTTTGGAGTAAATCAGAATATCGTCTATGAATACGATAACTGATTTATCCAACATAGGTCTGCACACGCGATTCATGAGATCCATGAACGCCGCTGGTGCATTTGTCAAGCCAAACGGCATCACGAGAAATTCGTAATGACCGTATCTTGTACGGAAGGCTGTCTTTGGAACATCCTCATCTCTGACTTTTAATTGATGATACCCAGAACGAAGATCGATTTTTGAAAAGTAGCTGGCTCCTTGTAGCTGATCAAACAAATCATCGATCCTGGGCAGAGGATATTTATTCTTTATAGTAACCTTGTTCAACTCGCGGTAGTCGATGCACATACGAAAAGTTCCATCTTTCTTTTTGACAAATAAGACAGGTGCACCCAACGGAGATGAACTTGGTCGGATAAACCCCTTTTCCAACAGCTCTTGCAATTGTTTTGACATTTCCTGCATTTCTGCAGGTGCAAGTCTGTAAGGAGCTTTTGCAATAGGAGCCGCACCAGGAACCAAGTCAATACTAAACTCGACTTGACGTTTCGGTGGCACTCCGGAAATGTCATCAGGAAAGACGTCTGGGAACTCGCAGACAATCGGAATATCGGACAGAGATATCTTTTCAGAGTTGGATTCAGATAGAGCATAGCACAGATAGGATTCGCGACCCTTAGATACATATTTATGAGCATTCGCTATAGAAATAAAGCAGTGTGCACCTTTACGCTTCTCGCCCTTGATCTCCAATACTCGGCCGTCTGAAGAATTGATTCTGATGATTCGCCGATTGCAGATGATTGTAGCCTCATTATTTGTTAACCAGTCCATGCCGATGATAACGTCGAACTCTTTCAACGGAATCGGGATAAGGTCGAGATTGAATACAATATTATCTACGAGTAGAGTGCAGTTTCGATATACAGAATCAGCCATAACATAGTTGTTACTGGCTGTCTCAATGTCAAGTACTACGGAAAGCTTCGATGGGGACTTAGATAATCTTGATGCAAAAGAAGTTGATATGAAAGAACGACTAGCGCCAGAATCAAATAGTACGCGAGCAGGTATCGTATTTAACAGAAACGTACCGGTGACTACGTCAGGTGTTTCTCTCGCCTCTTCAGCCGTTATCTGATATGCACGTGTCCTTGCGGTTGGTGTTGCAGCAGAACTCTTTACTGTAGACCCTCCAGCCCACGACTGTGACTGATAACGTTGCCCGCTTCGACAATGGTACATAAAATGCCCTCTTTTCCCGCACTTTGCACATCCACGTCCCTGCTGTGGACATTCTTCACTGCTGTGACCGATCATGTTGCACGCGAAACAAGTAACATCTTCTGGATTGCACAACCCCATGTGTGACTTTCTGCATCGCTTACAGAATCGTGGCTCGTTCGTAAGGGAATAAACTTGAGCTTTCGGCTGTGAACTTTGCTGATGGAATTGTTGAGATTGTGACTTATTTGGCTTAAAGAATCAGCCAAATCGCTGTTTCTTCGGAGGAGACGGATTCATCGGGTTAGTAGACGGAGCATAGAGCTGATCACCGTATTCTAAATAACCTCGCTCGATTTGTCTAGCTGCTTCTACCATTTCCAAGTAACTTTTGTATTTGATCGTGCTCATTGGGTGTCGATATCTCGGATTAAGACCTCCACGAAATCTATTCATCTTTCTCTCTTCTGTAGCTACCTGATACGAGGAATAACCGCATAGTCGTGAGAATTCGTGTTCGTATTCGTCTACTGTCTTGGTTCCCTGAGTCAGCTGCATCAGTTGAACTTCCATCTTATCTTGTTGATCGATCGGGCAATACTTCGCGTTAAACTTGTCTAGGAATTGATTCCACTCTAAAGTCTGAATCACCTCCTCTCCATAGATACTCCTCTGAGCCTTCCACCAAGCTCGGGCAGCACCGAGAAATAACGCGCACGCATAACTCACTTTCTTGGAGTCTAAGCAATCAGAAATCCTGAAGATTTCTTTAGTGTGGCTAATCCAATCCATTGCCTGAATCGGATTAACTGTTCCTTCAAAATTCAAAGCACCGCTAGCTTTGAAATCTTTAAACTTGCAGCCTTTTGGCTGAGCAATTTGGGTTTCAGGACTTGAGTTATCAGAATCAGATTCGTCATTCTGGACTTGTTTATCTTTTCGCTTATTTCTTTTATCTTCACGTCTTTTAGTTTCGGCCTCATCTCTGGCCTGAAACTGTTCTTGCATTGTCTTATTTTATTGTTCTGAGTGTTGGGCTAAAAGTTGTTGCATCATTTCGAACATTTGTTGTGGGGTCATGTTGTTTGGTATGTCACCTGATCCTGACATCTTTTCTGAAAATTAAAAGCATTTAACTATCAGTTTATAGACTTAGATCTATGTACCCTTTTTCCCATCCTAATAGTCTGTACATCCTATCTCAGTTCAATTCACCTAAATGATTGATACATATGTATTGCTTCAGTTTGAGACCAAGTATACTCACGTAATACTTGATTCACTCAAACTATGGGCTCTGATACCATCCTGTGAAGACCTCCCCTTCCGGGTCAGTCCTCAGAGTCTAGGTCCCACATTATGAAATACAATATCAACCATTCTAAGATAGGGTAATTAATTGCGGAATTAATAATTACATGTACATTACAGATTAGGATTTAAGTTACATATTTCAAAATAAAGTTATAAAAGGGTAACATCTAATCTAGTCATAACATCATAAGTCACATCAAGTCTACCCAAAACCACCACATTTGCTGTCTTCCAATCAGTACCAGAAAGTTTGTTGAGTAGTGGTCTAAGGAAGCTTCAAAACTTGGATCTTGAATGACCTAAGTACTAGGTCCTGCAGGTGATTTTCCTTTGGCTTTTCCTGTAAAATATTAATGCAACATCTGTAAGCAAAGCTTAGTGAGTTTATAGATTTTCAATATTAACATGCGTGTCAAGCGGATTATCAATCTTAGCGTGATATATCTTGGCTGCCGCTACAGCCCTCATGATTGAGATATAGAATCATAGAATTGGATGATGTTCAGGCCACACTCACGCTTAAATCGTGGGGATCAGCCACATACTGGGCTAGCTACCAGTAAGTCAATATGGCGGAACATCGGAGGTCATTACCAAGTTCATAAGAACTGGTGAAATAGCCAGGTCTAGAACAATAGACCATCAAGGCTAGTCAAGCTGAATCAATATATATGTCAAATGTCTGATCAATAGAGAAAGCTTAAGTCATAGAAATCATGATAGCAATGAATCAATAAGCAATGTCTGAAGAAGTCTTACATGCAATATGAAATGATAATCAAATAGCTATCATGATCCACTGGGCAACACCGAACCATGGTGTGCACAGGTCTCAATTCAGCTGATAAAATGAAAGTCAATAAATCTAACATCAACAATATATCTCAACCGGAATTTATGCATGTTCAATCTGAATATCTATAACTCACTTGTCTGGTCTTTGTCAAACAGATATAAAAATCTGCCACCTGAGTTATCTCAGGATTTTATCTTTGTCAATCTGTTCTCTGTCAAATCAAATCTTTAATCCGCTTTTAAGTCTTTAAATCTCTATGTTCAGAATAAACTGAACCTGTTCAAAATCATTCATATCATGTCATTATCATGGAATTTCATCATCTTTTGGTCATTTAAAATCTTGAATTTTATCTGATTCTGATAACTGATAATCTTCTCAATCTTTCATTTATTTTATATTCTCTGTTTTCATAATATCCTCAAAAGCTTTCTATATATATATATATATATAACTAAAAGCATATGCATAAAAATCATATATTTAATTGAAATATCAAAATACATAAAAATTGGGTTTCGGATCACCCAATTTCGGATCCACCAGGATTTGGGACCCGGATTCGGATCATCCGGATCCGGACCAAACCATCATCCGGATTTGGACATAGAACCGAAGTATAGGATCCGAATTTTGTACTTTGTCCGAAATAGATACTGAATTTCGGACCATACTTTTATCCGAATTCGGATATGATACATCCGAAATATGAGAACCGAATTGGGATCAATCGAAAATATGAGATCCGAAAATGGGGCACCATCCGAATTCGGTCCTACCCGAATTCGGATCCTATACTTAGCATATTCCCAGAATTTGTTCTTGGTGTTCTTCATTATGTTCATACGGATTTTTCACAAAAATTACTAAAAACCCATTTTATTAACATGCAATTTATATATTGATGTAATATCATTATTTGAGTGTTTTTATATAATTTCTTTGATCAAAAACATCTTAATTTGATCAAGATCATCAAAAATATGAAATTTTGTCAAGAACACTATTTTGTCAAAATTCCCGATTTCATCCATATTTTAGATGATCTAACCCAAAATTTTTGTTTCTATAACTTTTATTAACTAAATTTTATCATAATATACTAATTTCATATACATGCAACTACATTTAAATCTTAAAATTCTTATACTTTCGGTTTTTCATATAAACCGAACCAAACATTGAAAATATGAAATTTAAGTAATGAATTACCTTAAATGCTTGTAATTTCTTGTTGTTGAATGTTTGTAGCAACTTGTACTTGATTAATTCTTCAATTTAATGCACTTTAATGGGTTTCTTGAAGAATTGTTGAGGATGCCGTTTACTTAGAGAGAGATTAGAGAGAGAGTGGTTTGTGGGTTAATGATCTTAAATGATCATAATTTTAGTTTTTATATATTAATTTGATCAATTTTGCTATTTAACCCACTAAACTTTTGTATCTTACCTATCTTTTAAATTTAATCATCTATTATTATTCATAACATATATAAACAATTTAATTAAATAATTTCAAACTTAAATAAATTACATTATAAATAATGTAATAAAATTATTTTATTATCTCGAAATCAATTATTACATGCTTGGCAAAAGTTAGGTTGTTACACAATGGAAACATCTTTTGACTGTTTGGATTGGAGAACCAGTTTTGTTGGACCATAACTGGTTCTTGTTCCTTTGATTTCCCCTTACCTGATGTTGTTTGGGAATGTTTTGGACACCATGCTTTTGGCATGTGCAAATTAGAACAGTCTTACTCCTTTTATTAACAGTTGAAGAAGATGCAATGTTACAGTTAGAAGGTACAGAAACATGTGGAACAACATTGCATACACTCATCTTCTCTTTTCCTTTCTTACTGGGGATAGGTGTTTCTATAGGTGCACTCATTGTTTTGTGTTCTCTCTCAACTTCTTTACACTCACAGCCTGCATTTGGAATCAGTTCTTCTTTAGATTCAGGACTGTTTTCAAGGATAGGATCTACAGTTGTCATTGACTCATCTAATGGTTCATTAACAAGCCTATCAACAACTTCACTCATGGGATGAATGTATTTGTTGTTATATGGGGGTGGAGTGGCTCTGTATCCTTTACCTTCTTTGGGATTTAGCTGAGATTTTACCCTATCTTTAAATTGAACTTCAATTAGGTGTTCCAGCTTTTGATTTGCCAACTTGAAGCTTCCTAAATCTATATTGACAGATTCTACTTTCTTGTTAGCTTCTAACACCTTTTGTTCAGCCTTATCTAGTTTCTTATTTAGGGACTCTATTTTCTTATTTAGTTCCGTTTTCTCCCACTCACGATATGTTCTGTCATGTCACATTTGAATCTCATTATCTTTATAATCATTGATCTGTTTTTCAAGATCTTCTGCGGCCTGCATGTACTCATATCTCCTTTCTTCCATCTTAGCTAGAGTTTTGCACATGCTCTCATTATGATCTCTGTACTTTTTAACCATATTTTTGCATGTTTGAGAGCAAAGTTTAGCATTTACCTCATATGGTAGTTCAGTGGAAGTGACATTAGATATCTCTGTCATAAGAGCTTGATTTTGAAACTCCTCTTCTATCTGATCACTCCAGTCACACACATTGTCTTCTTGAGAAACAAGTGCTTGTGATGATGAAGTTTGATTAGTTTGCTGGGGCCTTTGTAGCTGTTGACTTTGGGATCTGCATTCTCTGGCAAAGTGTCCAAGCTTGTGGCATTTAAAGTATTCAACTTTTGATTTATCAAATGCTGGTTGTCTTTCTGGTCTGGCTTGGAAGTTTGATCTGCAAGTTCTTTTAAGAAACCTTTTAGCCCTCATAGTCAACATAGCATGCTGCCATTTCAAGTCTATCTCTTCTAGATCATCTGGAGGAATTTGTTCTAAATCTTCAGCATTTAGAGCAAACAATCCATCATTGGCAACAAAAGCTTCATAATGAACTTCAGTAGAGTTACCATCAGCACCTGAAAAGGAATCACAACAGTTAGATTTATCAGTTAATGTTGATGACAGCAGAGCAGTGTTATGATTGTATGAAAAGGATTTCTTTTTATTTTCAATCTCAGTTTCAAACACTCTCAGACTGTTGTAAAGGTCATCCAACTCTATTTCATCAAGAGTATCTTTTGTTCTCCATTGGGCAGCATAGACTGTCCACTCTTCACCAAGTGATCTAAGAAATTTTCTGTTTACTTCATCTTGATCCAAGCTGACTTTAGCACTCTCCAATTCACTGATCAGTTTATTAAACCTGTCAAACATTTGAGTTAGGTTTTTATTCTTTCCACCAGAAAAGTTTTCATACTGCTGTTTAAGAAGATCTTTTTGATTCCTTTTGGTGTTAGCATTGCCAGCAAATCTTTTCTCTAAAGCAACCCAAAGAGTTTGAGCAGTATAGAACTTTTTAAACTGATGTTGATAAGCTTTAGGAATGGCTATTTGTAAAAGTGTAAGAGCTTTCACTTAATTCATTCTAGCCATTCTTTCAAGTTTAGTTTTTGGAGGTGTTTTTATGGGTTTGCCCTCAGCATCTAGTTCAGGATCAACTACACGAGGAAATTCAACAGCTTCCCATATGGCATAATCAATAAATTGAATGTGCTGTTGAATCCTGAGTTTCCACATCTCGAACTCAGTGGGTTTGAGCATAGGCACTTTGAGTCCTTGCCCAGATCCACTACTGCTATTATCAAATTCCATTGCAGATTATTAAAAAAAAAATTTAAAAGAAAGCTTCTGACTTTGAAAACAAAGAAAAACTTGTGGCTCTGATATCACTTGTCAAGATCAAAATCACTACCTAAGATTAACTGGTTTGAATCAATCAGAGTATAAAACCAATAACCTTGTATTGAATCAAAGTCCAATTAAGAAGTTTGCGGAATAACACTTAACTGTTTTAAGAAAAGCTTTCAAAACAAATAACACATAAATATAATCAAATACCAAATCTTTTGCATTGCCAAACTCAATGATTACAATCACCTCTAATCTGTTTGATTAGACGAAAAACACAGATTGTTCTTAGGGTTTTACAACCTTAGAGGCTTATGAAAACTTAACCAAAGGCAATTACAACTGAATCAAAACATGTACATATAAGCTTACAATAGAAAAACCTATTCTATCTATATATATAAAGCCTTCTGATTTGTTTCCTTGGAAAACTCTGATTTCTCTATTGTAGATATGCTTGAATCTTCGAATATAAATCTTTTTCTGATTTTTAGCAGCTTGAACTTTTGAACTAGCAGCTCGAACTTTCTCAACTAACAGCTTGAACTTTGTAATTACACAGAAAATCTACTAACAGTTTGAGAAATCTAACTAACAGCTTGCCATACTTAGAATATTTCCCAACATTTCGCTTGTGTGTTAATCTGTCCATAAAACCCTAATTAACCATTTGAGAATCAGAAGATAACTTCACTTTAAACTTTTGAACTTTTAAACTTTGACTTTCTTTGATCTCTTCCACTTTAACTCTATTCTCTCCCACTTGATAATTCAACCAAACACAGATTTTCTTCACATGAGCTTTCTTTGGGGTTGAAACTATCTTTCTCTCCTTGAATTCTTCCGTTATCTCTCTCCTTTAGGTATTCTCCCCCTCATGATGATTAAGAGAATCTTGATTATCATGTAAACCTCCCAGATATTCTTAGCAAGAAGATTACCCCCCCTTGAAATATGAATACCTGTTCTTTTTCATCACAAATAGTCATTAGGCTTTGCAACCTGTGACAGTGAAATAAGATATATAGGGAAAAATAACAACTAGGACCACTTAGGTTTCCTGTTAACACGATAGTTATGAACCATGTGCCCTACGTTCAGCGCTGGCTTGATGTTGACACTGGTAGGATTTCCAACTAATCATCGTGAAATACTTATATTAAGCACCACTATAGTTGTTCCGGCTTTGTCACATTAGACAAGCATTAATTGTCACACAGACATGACTCAATAAGTGTCCTAAAAAGTGTATAATCAATAAGCTCTAGACAAAATGTGCGATCAAATGAAGTTTGGAGACCGGAGCGGATGTCTTCCTGTTTCAATATCAATTAACTCCAAATGAGAAATCGATAGATTATGTGGTATATCTCCATGAGAAATGAAACAGTAGCTTTTTAAGAAGCAACTAAGCAGCTAGTGGGGTTATGTGCTTGCGTCACTGGGTCCATGACGTCTTCTTCAATACCAAATCTCAACGAATAAGATTTGATAGCATATGTTGGAAACCCAGCTATTTGTAGGTTTGGATATGATTTTCTTTTTCTTTTAATCCTTTCTCTCCCCTCAAGCTCTCAAATGCATTTTTCAGCTATAGCTCCCTCCGACTCACTTATATCAGTAAAACATGATTTGATGCACCCCCATCTCCTTTTCTGCTCGACCCGATCAACACCCCTATTGTGTTTGATCCTCCTCAACTAGATCTAAAGACGCTTACCTCTCATATATTTGAAGTATTACTCCATGGGTAGATCATTCGGTTCTGGGTAGATCATAGGAGTGTGATATATATGCCTATTTCACTCATGCAGTGTATTAGAGTCAGCAGATTTCATCAAACGTTTTGAGTCCTGAACTAGCAGTTATAACAGATAACATAGTATGCTCGGAAGAACTGCCTAAGCGATATGAGAGTGAACTCAATGAGATGAATCAGATGAGTATGGACACGAGTGAATGAATCAGAAAGAATCAGAATAAGATAATTCAGATGAAAGAATGATTCTGATTTGAATGAGATACGAATTCATATTGAGATGAGATAGCGGGATATGGAGAGAATTGTCTGAATGAATGAATAAGAATGATACACAATTCAGATATGAACGAATTTAGTGAATACATAGGGTGTGGAGAGATTCTCAAAGAATTACGATCATGAGATCTGATTAGTCAGAATGAATCAGAATAAGTGAATCAGATTGGATGAATGTATCCTCATTGGCATGAAGTTTGACAGATCTCCTCAGATGAAACGAAAGAAAAACTTAAAAAAAACCACTCCCCCTACAAGTATGCACTAAAAATATTTCTATTAAAAAGTTCTGCATGCTAGAAGAGTGAAAAACACGTCCTCGTTAACGCTTAGTTGAAAACTCCCCCTGCAAACAAGAATAAATATCAGTCAACAGAATTTGGAAGCATAATATATGAAATAAATTCATGCTCCCTGTAGTCGTTTCGTCTTTGATGTTCAACTGACACTCAGATATGCGTGTCAGGGTGGAACTTTTAGAAACACTGTAGCACGAGTTCTAAACAGATGTATTTAGAAGCCAACTCTTTGAGGTCCGGGTTCTAGTCGGAGATAACTAGAAACCATCTCTATGAAGCTCGGGTCCTGAACTGAAATGAACAGGAGCCATTTATCTGCAAAACAATCACGTAACTTTTTGTACCCATTGAAGTTTGGGTCCAGTCAGGTTAGCTTTAGGTACCCATCTCTGAGTAATGACCTTCTTAGGTAACCATTTCCAATTAGATTCCTTCGTGACGGTCTTTGGTACCCAGCGGAGAGTGAATGTGGGCCCTTTGTCTTTATTTATGTGATGGTTAACAGATATATTCCTAACTTGGGATACACGACCATTCATAACATGAACTGAATTACAAGGTTTCGCAGGACGTAAATCAAGTAACTTCTTAAAATAATATTTCAAATAAGGTTTATGTGAAACAGAATCATCACACGAAGCAGTCTTTTGATTAATGACAAACCAAATTTGTTATTCTTGATAACATGAGAATCAGTTATGAATGGTTGTGAGTCCATAAAAGATTCTCGAAATGACTTTTTACTTGAGCAGAAGAGAAGCCTAAGTCATTCTTAGTAGAGAACCAGTTATGCCTATTGTTGGATTTTCGACCTTTTGTGGCTTTCGGGAATTCCCTGTACTCTTAAAGTAAGAGTATATTGAATTCCTTACGACTCTTTAGAAAGAGGATTTAGAAGATTCACCGGTGTAAATCTTGATTGGAACTTCCAACTTTCTTTGCCTTTCTTGATGTCCAAAAGTTGTTGCTTTTGCAAATCAAAGTTTGACTTACTGGCTTGAGATAGATTTGTAACCTTAGAGTTGTGAATCACAGAAACTGGTTTTTCTAAATTATGTTAAGTAGAAACGAGTTGAGATTCTAACCCCTTAATGGTGGCTAGAAACTGATCTCGTTCCTTGTCAAATGAGTTAGCATCGATTTTGAAATTTTGTTCTCGAACTGAAAACTGTCGTCTTGCCTCATTAAACTCATTTTCTTTTCTTAAACAATTGTTTCTGTCTGAATCAAACAACTCTCTGGTTTCTTTTAACGTTAACTCAAGGTCATGGAATTTACTTACAGCCAGTGAAGTGCCAACCATAGAAGAATTAAGTCGAGCAATTTCGGCTTCTAGATCTGATATATTTTGTGTAAAATCTATCTGTTCTTGCTCAAAATCTCGTATTGTATCTTCCAATTTCTGTTTTAGATCAGAAGCCTGATGTTCTAGAGCAGAATATGGTACATATTCACGAGGTTTTGGAAAGTTTGGATCAAGTGTGATCTCTTTTGGTTCAACAAATTCGTCTTCTCGAAATGTTTTATCTAATTTTCCTTGAAGAGAATCGTAATTTAACCAGTTATAAACAAATTTAATTTCTTTTCTATCAGGTCTGGCTCGTTTTTCTTTTTCTTCTTCTGTTAACACTTCTTGCAGGGTTTTGTGCTAAGGCATTTTAAAACCGTAACCCATGGTCTCAACATCATACATAGGATTATGTTGTACGTTGACCATTTCGTGCATGACCCCATGACTGTTGAATCCTAAACCATCTTTGGACTTCAATTTTCTATACATATTTATAGTTTTTTCCGTTTGACCACGTTTGTAAAACCTATCTTCCAAGTCTTTGAGTTTTTCGTCTAATTTTGTTTTCTCAGCCAGGACAATGTGATAGTTAGTATCACTATTGTATTTTTCAGACTTAAGCACTTGATGATCGTATTCTAACTTGGCCAATTTAGTAGTTACTTCCATCGTTACAGTTCAGTCTTAGATAGATCAGCCCGTAACCCTAAAATGTTTGTTTTCAAATCAGATGTTTCATCTCGAGCAGCCCGAAGAGCAGTCTTACAGACATCTAACTTCTCAGCTTTTTTTCGTAGCATACCTAGTTCAACTAACACTTCTTTAGGAAGAAGACTTACCTTAGTGTCGAGTGCGGAGTGTGCCTTGTCTAAAATCTTCTCGTTCGGTCCAGACATCTTGAGATGTTTGCTTGAATGGATCTTAGATTGGTGATTGACTTGACTTGAACTTATTCAATACTTAAAAAAAAACTTGACGAATGATCCGAAAGTTGCAACTATCGAATCAGAATGATCCGAGAGTTATGACTTTCGAATAGAATGAAAAACTCAAGTTGAAATTTTCTAAGTCTGAAAAATAAAAACTTTGGAACCGAAAGTCTGACTAAGAATGATTCGAATATTATAACTTTCGGATGCTAAGGATCCAAAAGCTTTAACTTTTGAATGTAAGAGCTAGAAACACTTAGTCAGAATTTTCAAGTCTAATTTTCGTGTCAAAAAGGATTAGAAAATTACAACTTTCTAATACCAGATGATTCAAGAATTTAACTTTAAAAAAATTAAGTAAAATGGTTCCACAAAATCTAGATCAAATCTTTTATGTACTGATTGTGAAAACAGAATGATGTTCACCAGAAAAAATATAGTATCAAACGAATTTTCACAATCAACCGTTAGGAACCGATCTTTAAATTTGATGATTAAAGATTAATTTGATCTAAAAACTCTGAATTTCCAAGTTTTCCTTTTTGAAAAATGGATCCTGAAATTTGAACTTTTAATACAAAATTTAGATAAAATTTTAACTAATTGGTTGTAAAAACAGAATGACGTTCACCCGAAGGAATATAGTATCAAGCAAATTCTCACAACCAACCGTTAGAATTTATCTTTGATTTTAAATACTAAAATTCAATCAACCACGAATAACCTTAAAAATGGATCCGAAAAAATAAAAAAAAACTTTGAATTTAAAGTGTATTAAAAACTAGATTAAATCTGTTACGAATTAGTTGCGAAAACAGAATGATGTTCACCCGAAGGAATATAGTATCAAGCGAATTTTCACAACCAACCGTTTAGAATTAATCTTCGACTTTAATTACTAAAAATTCAATCAACCTTGAAAATTGAAAAGATGGATCCGAAAGTAACCCAAAATATGTAAACCAGACAGTAAAGTAGGATCCGAGAGTTGCACAATTGAGGATCCGTGGGTTGTAAGGGAAAATGGCATCCGAGAGATAAAATCTTACAGATATATGCGATGAAGAAAAATAAGTGGATTAAAAAATATTGATCCAAACCATAACAATCGGATGAGACAAACAAAATTTGATTCCCTTAGTGTGACCCAATTTGATTATTCACACACAATTTAGGCGGATTTGAATTTACGCACGAATTTCCACAAACCATACCAAACTTGAATCTTGAATCAATTAATTCCACCGTCACACACAATTTAGAACGTCACCGACCAAAACAGTATATTCCACCAAATACCAAAGGTTCCAATTTTGACTTCGCAGAAACAAAATCGATATTGCATTAATTAATCAAACAAATTGCACAACCATATTTGACCAAATATAGGTGTGTGGTCTTCAAAATATATTAACCAGAAAATTATTTTTGTATGCGAGTAGATGAACAACAAAAAATCAATCTAACACCAATCCGTTTGTTATGATACCAATTGTAGGTCCCGAATCAATCAAGCAAACAAATAATCAAGCAATATATAATTAAAGATTACGAACGAGAAAATAATACCAATTGCCGAATATATTAAACCTCGAACGAAGATTACGAAGAACAAAGGTTTATTTCTCTTAATGAAAACGACTACACTCCAAAACACCTTCAATATTCGCTTGTGTGTTTTTCTATCTATAAAACCCTAATTAACCATTTAAATAATAAACCTAAATAGGCCTAAGCCCGTGGGTTTAACTATTAAAGCTCGTACAATAATAACCTATGAACTATTAAATAATTACAAATTAACCCCTAGACTTGATTACGATTAATTAACCCTAACAACAACGATCCCTATCTGTAAGGTATCCCAGATTTCTCAGTCTCATCTTCAAGCATGTCTATGGTGGTTGTCTGTACAACTCACTGCCTCTTCTAAAGTCCATGGTGTGTCCTGTCATTGGAAACAAAGTATTTCATGCCCCTGTCAGTGCTGAAGAGCCTCCTCTCACAACACCTATGAGGAGGCTGCTTGTCTTGGTGGAAGGACCTTCTACAATGGAGGTGTATCCAGTTGCTGCTCCCACTGAAAAATCCATAGTTCTAGGCAGAAGGACTAAACGTGCCCCCAAGCGTACTGAAGCAGGCCCTGTCCACAAGAAGGCCAAAAAGACAAAGTCTCCTCCCTCAGTATCTGTTCCTAAAGGGGAGTAGGCTGAAGGAGCAGCAGCGGAAGAAAATATAGCTGAACAGTTGGTTCAAGAGATTTTGGAACCTCCAGCTGATGTAGATGATATTTTCAGGGAGATAGTTGAATATTAACCTCCTGTTGCCGAGTCCGTAGGCACAGAAGGTCATGCTGAAGGAGAAGAAGCTAGGGAACAGGCTGAGGCTGAGGGTCAAGTCGAGACCGCCTCTGAGTCTGAATCTGAACCAACTTCTGAGGAGACAGAAGCTGAAGATCCGGCTATTACCATCGGCAGATATGGATCTAGAGTTGTTGTTAGCCGCAGGAAGATGACAAGGCCCGTAATTTGTAACGAAGAGGCCGAAGATTCTGATTTTGATTTAGAAGAAGAAGCTCCAGTTGCCACTAGGCATAGAGCAAAAAGGCATCGCTTCATGCAGGGAGCTCCATCTACTTCTGCTATTCCATCAGTTTCAACCGCCGCTCCATTAACATCCGCCTCCATTCCATCCACCTCCGTTCTATTCATCGAAAATCAGCGGTTCACCGACCTAAAGAGCAAAGTAGATTTTCAATCAGTCCAAATATTCCAACTCTCTCACGCCGTAAATGAGTTACAACAGCATAATGCAAGGTTGGATCAAGAGAATGCCAAGTTACAGACAACAGTGGCAGATCAACAAGCAGCACTGAGGACTTAACAATCCCAGATCCAAACACTGCAGACCCTAGTGGAGCAACTTGTGAAAGATCTACAAGCTCAGGGGGAGAGCAGTTGTCAAGGCGATGAATTAAGGAGAGTCAGGAGAGATGATGAAGAAGGCGATGATCCCGGCATGCAGAAAGAAAGTGAGCTAGCAGATCTTTATCAAAAGACTGCTCAGCAAGCAAATACTTAGGGGGAGCCTGGTTCTTCGAGTATAGGAGGAGGTGAAGTTCAAGAAAAAGGCAATGCTCCAGAGGCAACAGAGCTAATTGATCAGGAAATAACCGGAGCCTTGGATGATGTTAAAGATGAAGAAGTAATGTTTGATTTTGAGGATGAAGTAGAAGATCTTGAAGAAGGTGAGTTCGTCCCAGAAGACATTGCTGATTGGAGATCTGATGACGAAATATTGGTTGATGAGGAAGATAAAGCTGATGAGATCATCATTCAACAACATCCTATCACCGATACATACACTACAGCAGAGCAGAACATGTAAGGATGCTTTAAATGTTGAATCAGAAAGTGAAGAGCCTGATAGAGAACTCACAAATGAAAAGAAAAGAAAGCTTTGGTACATAAAGGAAGAAAAAAGGTCTGAGTTAGCTTTGAAGGAAAAGATGAAAGTCACGAGTGCTGGAAAGCTGTCAGGGAGCATTCTTAGCTGGTTCTTTGATAGAGAACTGCAACTTTTTATTATTAAGAGAATGGATGGCCTACAATATTTGGGGAGAAGATTGAGGGACTTCAATTCACTTCCTAAAGTTGAGATAAAGGCCTTAGCATGGAAAGAGCTCGTCAACATTGGAGACGATCCCTACGCTGAAGTAAGTGCGAAGATTATCAGAAGGGAAGGGAGGTCTAGAAAGTTTGAAATGCTAAATCAACGAGTAGGAAAGAGGATAATGGATCATACGAGAATCGATCCTCTAACTGGCAGACCCTGGATGAAGATGTATTACAAGCCAGTTAAATGTTTGAAGAAGGTTCCTCTGAAGTCAATGCCTCAAGACGTTTTGGGCAATCTGAACTGGTGGTATGTGGAAAGTGAGACAGGCGAAGCAATTATGGAAGATCTTGAAGGAAAAGTGATTCTGAAGGTGTAAGATCCATTGCACCTGGTCAACTTATCCAAAGATGCTCTGCTTAAGCTTCATGTTCAAAAAATCTCTTATGATGCACATATGAAGACTGAAGGCAAAAAATATCATAATGTGGTAAGGGTTTGCGTTGAACAGGGACTTTATGCTGGTATCATTTTGAATAGGACTAGTACTTAGACAAATTGAATATCTAGTTAGAAGCTATCGTCAAGGGGGAGTCTGTTAGTACACGCTGTGTGACGATAGGTATTTAAATGTAGATAGTTCTTTTGTAATGGTTTAGTCTTTGGAATTATTAGTTAATACGTATGATTGATATTGGTTATATATGATTGATCTTGTTTGTGATTGATGTTTACATAAGTTTAAAGATAAGGTCAAACATAAGTTCAAAGATAAGTTCAAAGGTAAGTTCAAACATAAGTTCTAGAACAAGTTCAAAGACAAGTTCTAGAATAAGTTCAAAGCCAGATTCGAACTTATTGGTGGACAAGTTCGTGGGCTTGGGCCTTCGCGAATTGTGTGGGCCAAGTTCGAATTTAAGGCTTATAATTAAGGGTTAATCAGTTTTGATTAAGAATCTTTGCAGAAATGAGTGTTTAAGCCGATTACGAACTTGTGAGCGTTTAGCAGAGAGTTTTGGAGAGATTCACATGTTGGGACGTTCGACGTTACGTCTATCATCGTGTTGGTCTCCGTGTTTCGTGTGTGTGTGATCAATCCGTTAAACCCCTATCGAAGATTCTGCACTCGTTGGAAGGTGTCGCGTCAAGATTGGATCCGTTGGTAGGTGACCTTTCACACACTGTGTCCACACAGTCCCCCACTCATATTTCTTCAACACCACAAGGTGTCAAAACAGTTGGTTTTAGCCCACCAATTGATCAACCTTCATCTTCTACTCCTCATGATACAACTGGTCCATCCTCATCAGTTGTTGAAGGACCAACTCCCCAGCCTGATGAACCACATGCTACAGACCAACCCTTTGGTGAAGGCCTTTCCCATCTGCAAATTCCATCACCAGTTTTCACCACTGATAATGTTGAAATGCAAACCATTTCACCCCATGAAGAGGTGCATTTAGACCAAAGTACCACTGAGGGTCCTATCCATGTCTTTGATGAAGGAATCACAATCCAGTGGTTCTTGAGAAGCCAACCACACCAATCACCTGTCCTCGTGATGCAGGTTTGGCCACTGCTGAAGGTATCATTGACCCCTTTAAGTTGGGTCATCTTTCTTTTGCATAGGCTATGGAACTTCTTTCCACTGTGCCTCTACCATCACCAAGCGAACCTACTTCACCTCCCCAGGGTTCATCTTCCTCATCACCTTCTTCCCCATCTACACAATCCAATCAATCCACCCACACTCCTCCATCTCCAAAGGATTTGTCCCTAATAGAACAGCTTCATGTGCTGTCTACCAAAGTTGATTCTTTGGATAAATTCATGATCACCGTACCTTCTACTATTGCAGACTCTGTGTCTGCACAACTTACATAATTTCTTGATTCGTTCAAGTCATCCTTTCCACAAGCCTCTCCACAACCTGACTACTATTCTTCACTGATTGCACTCACTACACAACTGTGACAACTATCCAATTCTCTCTCATATCTTCTTTCCCATCAGCAGGACTCTGTGTCCAGCCTAACAGCTGTTTCTCAGCAACTGTCAGGTATTGCTGAAGCGTGTTCAGTATCTCTACCCTTCACTTTAGCCTTTCTAAATACCTTGGTGGTATCTCTGTCAAACACAATAGGATTAGGTATTGAAGATGAGTAAGAGTCCATTAATGTTACTCTTGCACAGCTTACAAGCCTTATGTTTAGTGATGCTGACAGGACATTGATTGAGGCTGCAAGGACTATGCTTTCGGATTCAAAGCTTCCTACCATGTTTTGGGGGGATGCAGTGAATACCGCGTGCCATATTTTAAACCAAGTCCTTACAATCAAATCTTTGAACAAAACCTGTTATGAAATTTTGAATAAACGGCCACCTAATTTAATTGGCTTCGAACCGTTTGGGGTACCATGTACTTTATTGCGAACAAAACATCAACCTAAGTTTGGTGAAAAGGCTGACGAAGGATACTTCTTAGGTTATGTGCCGAACTCACCAAACAAACGGGTTTTTAACAAACGAATGGTACAGTAGAGATTGTGTATAACATTGAAGTCACAAGTTATACACATGAACCCCAAACAGGTCCGGAATGGATATTTGACTATGATAAATTGTTTGAGTCATCTAACTTTCCTTTGGATGAAAATGCAGGTACGATCGAAAAGAACATGGCGACGTTGAATCTGAATGATGAAGGTCATACCTTTCCGAGGACTACATTTCAATCCACATCTGAGCCTACTTTGACTGAAGATGGATCTCCAGAAGTCACTGATCCAGAAGCACCTTCAACTGAGAATCAAACTCAGACAACAAATTCCAACTCTGAGGAAACTGTCCACGAGGAGGAAAATGTGGAATCTGAGGATGTTCCCCCATTAGGTGAAATAGGATCTAACTTAGGAGATAATCTGAGAGTTGACGAGATAGAGACCTCTAGGATCAACAAGAACGATCCTATTGAAAGCATCATAGGAAATCCTAATGAGGGTGTGAGGACTAGGAGTAGTTTAAGTAACAACACTGTGTTGTTGTCGATGATAAATGAATCCGAGGCCTATCATACCTGCCTCTATTCTTGTTTCATCTCGCAAGTAGAGCCAAAAAATGTGCAAATGGCACTAAAGGATAACTCCTGGGTTGAAGCGATGCAGGAAGAACTCTCTCAGTTTAGGAAACTAGAAGTGTAGGAGTTAGTTCCATTACCTCGAGGGGAAATTGCCATAGGAACCAAATGGGTTTTTAAGTGCAAAAGAGACGATCAGGGTATAGTCACTCGCAACAAGGCTAGGTTAGTTGTAAAGGGTTTCAACCAAGAGGAGGGAATCGATTACAATGAGGTGTTTGCGCTAGTAGCAAGGCTGGAAGCCATTAGGTTGTTTCTAGCTTTTGCTTCCTTCAAGGGCTTTAAGGTATATCAACTAGCTGTTAAGAGTGCTTTCCACTATGGGAAAGTGAAGGAGCTGGTGTATGAAGAACAGCCGCCCGGATTTACAGATCCAAAATATCCAGACAGAGTATATCGATTTGATAAGGCTCTGTATGGATTGCATCAAGCACCAATGGCGTGGTACGAGACTTTATCCAACCATCTGTTAGAGAACGGGTTTGAAAGGGGTAGGATAGATAGTACGCTGTTCTGTAGGTCCCGAGAGGTTCCCAAAGTATATAGCTTTAAGCTGTAGAGGGGGGGTGAATACAGCTATTTAAAAACTACACACTATTTTCTCAATGTTTGTATGTATTATCAACAATTTGTTAATTACAAACAAGCTTGAATGCGGAATAGTTCAAGCTGAGAGGACAGATACAACAGTATGTTCACTAGTCTAAGACAAACTCAAACTAGTATACAATGAATACACTCACTAAGAAGCACTCACTGTGTTTACAAGACTTAAGGGAACAGCTTATGTAAAACAGCTTAGACACACAGATACTGATTTGCATAGAAGGCTTGCATGCATGAAAATCACACTTGCACGTTCACTCTTGGTTTCAGCACTTAGCTCTCTTCACACTTCTTTCTGTCCTTAGAAGCTTCCTTTTATACTCACTCAGAGGATCTAAGAGAAACATCTTCATTGGACGGAATGAAAAAGGAGAAGTCTTGTTGAAAAGACAACATAACCTTTTCTGCACTTTTCTGAAAAGCAGACTTGTCTTCACATGTACAGAACTTTTGTCTTTTTACTTTGTCTACTGTTGCATTGCCTTTAACTAATTTAGGAATGTCAACTTTGCGTCTTTCTTCCTTGTAAAGGCCTATTTTGATATAAGAAAAAGGTCTGTCACCCTTTTTCAAATAACCTTTTGTCTTCATGTTACAGAACAGCTTGGGCAGGCTGAGCAGTTCTGTTTTCCACTTTGTCTTCGACTTTGTAAATTGATCTTGTAGTCAAAAACAATACATGATGACTTGGAAACATATTCCATAAAGTGTTTAGCCTGTTCACAAAGAACAGGTTCTGTTCACAAAGAACAGAACACTTTAAAATTGCCCAAGCTGCTCAACAGTGTAAAGCAGCGTAGACAGTTTATGTCCAGCCTGTTCAGCAGACAGAGCAGCTTGGATAAACTGTCTTAGTTGCAACACATGCAACATATAGAACAGCTTTAGACTGATATTGCAAATCATTTTCAGGTTTCAATAAGGCATATAACAGGCCTTAAATTCAACCTTCAAATACATCAACAGGTTTGATTATAAATCTCCCCCTCAGATGTAGAACAGGTTTGACTGAGGCCTTTTTGTGCCTAACAATCTCCCCCTATTTGCAATAACCAGTCTAAGCTGGTCTTATCAAAAATCAATATATATTTTTACAGTACATTTGCTGAAATAAAATTACAACATTACAGTAAAGTAAAAGATCAGTTTATATATACACTGATTCTTGATTTCATACAACAACACATGTTTTTACAAGAGTACAACTAATGTACTAATATATGTTACAACTAATGTAAAAGAGAGTTACAACATATGTAACATAGAGTACAACTAATGTACATTGGACTGTTTTTGTTGGGAGCAGATAATGGTAAGCCTGTCCAACTGATGGACAGCTTCCATTCTTCACCTACCCAGACGGTAGATGGACTTCATTACAATGTAGAAGGATCCTGAACCATCTTTTCCAGTTCTGCCCTTGTATCCTCAAGTTCCTCAACTTCACTTCTGATGATCATGAACTTGGGATCATTGAGCTCTCCTCTTTCATAGAAGCCTCTGAGCTGATCCCAGATGGCTGCTCTCCATTTGCTAGACTGCCTAAATGAAACTGCAAGTCTGAAGGTGGCAAGTTGTCTCAGATCAACTTTGTACAGCTCTGAGGCTCTTTGGAAGCACTTCTTCTGAGTTAGGGGATCTACAAAAAATGCCCCCAGCTCAGGTTCTTCAATAATCTTGCCATCCTCAAACTCTATTCCTTTAGGCACACTATGATCAACTCCTTTTATTTCAATGGCATAGTCGCCCTGTTCAATCAGCGTAAGGAGTAGCTCCATCTCTGTATCCTTCCTTGTTCTCCTGGCCTTTATTTTTGGATGTGTCACAAAGACACCTTCACTAACTTCCTTAGAAATCAGGCCAAGATCCTTTACTCTTTCCATCAACTTCTTGACATATGCCCTGATCTGTTTAGCAGTTTCAGACATTGATTCACTCAGGGCAACTGCCAGCTCAATCCACTCCCTGTATCCCATCTGAGCTACATCAGTGTGGTCATAAGTTTCCAATTCTGGGCCTGTTGCACCCATCCTTGTTATTTTAAGCTTCCACTGACTGCCTTTCCTTGATACAGGGACAGCTTTGACAATTGTTTCCTTGGCTAGCCTTCTTTCAGCAACATCATGAAACTTTTTCTTAGCCAAGTTGTCAAAGTGGTATTGAGCTCTTGCATGGGGTACTGTTGATTTGGTCACAGAGACCTGAGTACCTTTCTCTACTTCCTTCTCTTTCTCCCCTGCTGATTGTCTGGCAGCTTTCATTATTTTCTTTTGCACCTCCAAGGTAGACATTTTAATTTTCTTTGCTTCTTGGAGTGCAAAGGATTTAGCAGCTTTAGCAGATTCTTCTTCTTTTCTCAATTCCTCCAGAGCTTGAAGCTGTTCTTCTCTAAACTCAAAGTACTTGTGCATAGGAAGACCCATCTCTTTAGCCCTGGCCTTGTGAAATTGAATTTCTGCCTGTTTTTGCTGTATGGGATCATCAGCTGCCTTTTCTTTTCCTTTAGCTGCTGCTGTAGTGACAGCAGCCTCAGGAATTTCCTCTTCTTCTTCTTCTTCTTCAGTTAGAATTAAGTGCCTCCTTTTACTGCTAGGCCTGTCCTCAGGAATGACTTCCTCCCCCTTAGACTGAGCAGGGTTTGGAGAGACAGCCTGAGTAGGCATAGCAGCTTGAGAGGCACCTTCAGCTGCACCTGTTTCAAAGACATCTGCTGGCTGACCAGTGTGAGTTGCAGACACTGGTATCTCCTTAGGAGAAGAAGTTTTCTCCCCCTTAGACTTAGTCTTCGAGGCAGATGACTTCTCCCCCTTTGAAGGAGATGAAGCAGCGACTTCAACACCTGGTCTGCCTGAAGACACAAAGTCAGCAGGCTTGCCAGCAGGTTTAGCAGAAGGTTTAGGACCAACAAGGCTAGTCACTAAGTAAGCCAAGTTATCCTTCACCTCAGTAAGCTGGGAAAGACAGGTCTGAAGAGAAGAGGAGTGAGAATCAGCTATGGAGGTCAGTTTAACTATGTTTTCCCTATCAGATGCTGTGAACAGCAAACTTTGAAGCTGTGCAAGATGTACTTCGAGAGAATCTTGCACATCACCAAGGTTTGAAGACACAGTATTAGATAGAGAGCCAATTAAGGTGGTCAGGCTGGCTAGAGTGGCAGGAAGAGTAGAAGTGCAAGAAGTAAGTAGTGATGACAGCTATTGGGAGATAGCTGTCATTGAGGACAAAGAGTCCTGCTGAATGGAAAGAATAGAGGAGAGGGAGGTGGATACATTTTGCAGCTGAGCAGTGAGTGCTAACAGCTGTGGAGAATGATCAGGTTGTGAGGTGGTAGGGAAAGAGGTCTTGAACGAATCAAAGAACCCCTGAAGCTGTGCAGACACAGAGTCTGATATGATGGAAGGTAGAGAATGCATGGTGTTTTCCAAAGAACCAACTTTGTTGGTCAGTAAAGAAAGCTGATCCTTCAAAGGCAGGTCTTTGGAAGATGGAGGTGTATGGGTAGATTGTTTTGAGTGGGTAGATGGAGAAGATGATGATGAGGCTGGTGTTTGAGGATGTGATGGAGAGGGAAGAGGGACTTTGGACAGAAGCTCCATAGCCTGGGCCAAAGTAAGATGGCCCAGGTTGGAGGGATCAAGAGGTCCTTCAGCAGCGGCTGTAGCTGCATCACCAGGAGAAGGGGATGATGTTTGGGGCCTTTCAGATGCTGCTTGTGTTTCAACACCCTCAATAAGACCAGTGGTGGTTCCCTCTGCAGTGCCTTGGTCTAAAGGCACCTCATCATTGGGAGATGGGATATGCATTTCAACATCAGTTTTTGAACTAAATTCACACAAGCTGTCAGTGTTTTGAGGCCTGACAAACCTATTTGTTGAGATTAGTTTACCATTCACATTTTGAATGAATGTGTTTGGAAGTTCACCAAGAGTGGATAAATCTTGTTTCAGATTATTGATCTCAACAATGGAAGCTGCTGTGTCAAGATCCCCTCCAAGATAGGCTTGGATTTGTGCAGGAATCTGTTGACTTATACAATGGCTGACTTTTTGTGCAGATTGGCACCAAGAGTCAACTATCTTTTGAAGCTTAGCATGCTTTATATCTGTTTCTCTCTTTTCTTCCAGTAAAATAGAGTTGATGTGTTTTAATTCATCAAGCTCAGTTTCCAACTTATGGAAACTGTCCAGTTTACTAGATTTAGTTTTAAGATCAGTTTTAAGCTTAGAGATTTCAGATAGTAAAGCATCATGCTTCTCAACAGCAGCTTTTAGATCAACAAGCATATATTCAAACATTTTGACTTTTTCTTCAGAACTGTAATCCATAAAATTTTGTACCTTATACATCATAGTAGGATTCCAGTTCTCTAAGCTGCTGAAAGCTTCAGCTTCAGCCATATCCTGTTTGAAACTGCTTGTTGATGGGACATCAGTGTTGGCCATCAGACATTGATTGTCTTCTTCATCAGATGATGAATCAGATTCCTCCCAATCACAAGTCTCTGCCATAAGTCCCTTTTGGCGGTTGGAACCCACTGAGTTTTCCAACTTCCTCAGCTTAGCCATGGCCATAAGGTACTTAACCCTATAACCATCATCCTTGTTTGTCTTGTATGGTTTGGATGACTGACCAACAGCTTTTGACACACAGTCAGCAGCTATATGACCAGTTTTGCCACATTTGAAACACTCAGCCTTGGATTTATCAAATGCCTTCTTTTTGCCAGCACCTGAATTTCCTTGCAGCATGTTTCTTCCAAACCTTTTCTTGTTGAACCTTTTGACAAGCATAGCTATCATTTGCTCATCATCTTGTTCAGCAAGATCTGCAGTATCTTCTTCATCTGACACTTCCTCCTTGTCATCATCCTGTTGATCAGGTTGAGTGAACACATCACTCACCTGATTTACAGGCTGTCTCACATTAGCCACAAAGGCTGCACCTCTTTTGGACATTTCCAAGGCATTTCTCTTTTGTTGCCTTGATTGTTCATCATTCAGTAAGGATCCATACAGATTGACTAGATCCATACTTCTGATAGTACCTGAGTTCCTTAGAATTGTTGAGAAGTAGTTCCACTCTTCAGGTAGAATGTCCAGAAATTTATTCACCAGGGTGAGACTGTCCTTAGTGATCCCAACAGCTTTGAGATCATTCACTAAACCAGTAAACCTGGTGTAGGTTTCAGTGAGAGTCTCCTTTGGTTTAGCAAAGAAAAGTTCATACTGTCTAACAAGATTGTTGATCCTGTTTTCCAGTGTGATTGTGGGTCCATCATAGACGGTACACAAAGTATCCCACATTTCTTTTGCTGTCTTCATTTTCTCAACCTGTTTGAACACATCATCAGGAAGAGAAATGACCAGATTGTTTCTGGCCTTTGCATCCAGAGCCACCAGTCTCTTGTCTTCATCAGACCATTGAGCTTTAGCTTTCTCAAAGGTCCTGATTTCAGGAGCAGCTCCTTCAACCGCTGGAGTTATTGTAGTAACAGAGGTTGGCACATAGGGACCCTCCATCACTATCTCTGGTAGTTGCACATCCAGATTCTCTAAATAGAGCATCATTCTGCACTTCCAACCAGAGAAGTTTTGATGATTAAATTTTGGAGGTTTGCCCATAAAGCCATTGTCATAGTAAGAAGAATTTGCAGCACTGTTGTCCATGGAAACTTGGGAGAATGAGAGATCTAGAATGACACACACTCTAAACTGCTCTGATACCAGTTGTAGGTCCCGAAAGGTTCCCAAAGTATATAGCTTTAAGCTGTAGAGGGGGGTGAATACAGCTATTTAAAAAACTACACACTATTTTCTCAATGTTTGTATGTATTATCAACAAATTGTTAATTACAAACAAGCTTGAATGCGGAATAGTTCAAGCTGAGATGACAGATACAACAGTATGTTCACTAGTCTAAGACAAACTCAAACTAGTATACAATGAATACACTCACTAAGAAGCACTCACTGTGTTTACAAGACTTAAGGGAACAGCTTATGTAAAGCAGCTTAGACACACAGATACTGAATTACACAGCAGGCTTGCATGCATGAAAAACACACTTGCACGTTCACTCTTGGTTTTCAGCACTTAGCTTTCTTCACACTTCTTTCTGTCCTTAGAAGCTTCCTTTTATACTCACTCAGAAGATCTAAGAGAAACATCTTCATTGGACAGAATGAAAAAGGAGAAGTCTTGTTGAAAAGACAACAAAAACCTTTTTCTGCAACTTTTCTTGAAAAAAGCAGACTTTGTCTTCACATGTGCCAGAACTTTTGTCTTTTCACTTTGTCTACTGTTGCATTGCCTTTAACTAATTAGGAATGTAACTTTGCGTCTTCCCTCCCCCCTTCTTCTTGTAAAGGCCTATTTTGATATAAGAAAAAGGGTCTGTCACCCTTTTCAAATAAACCTTTTGTCTTCATGTTACAGAACAGCTTGGGTAGGCTGAGCATTTCTGTTTTCCACTTTGTCTTCGACTTTGTAAACTGATCTTGTAGTCAAAAACAATACATGATGACTTGGAAACATATTCCATAAAGTGTTTAGCCTGTTCACAAAGAACAGGTTCTGTTCACAAAGAACAGAACACTTTAAAAATGCCCAAGCTGCTCAACAATGTAGAGCAGCGTAGACAGTTTATGTCCAGCCTGTTCAGCAGACAGAGCAGCTTGGACAAACTGTCTTAGTTGCAACACATGCAACATATAGAACAGCTTTAGACTGATATTGCAAATCATTTTCAGGTTTCAATAAGGCATATAACAGGCCTTAAATTCAACCTTCAAATGCATCAACAGGTTTGATTATAAATCTCCCCCTCAGATGCAGAACAGGTTTGACTGAGGCCTTTTTGTGCCTAACAGTTTGTTTAACCTATAATCCAAGAAAGAAAGTGAGTTCACCCATCATGCTCATTTCATACTTAGATTTCATGAGCATGGAAAAATTCTTGCATAACTGTTCATTAGTAGAACCAAATATAATGTCATCCACATAAATTTGAACAAGCATCATATCAGATTTCACTTTCTTTATGAACAATGTAGTGTCCATTTTACCTCTAGAATAGCCATTGCTCATAAGGAAATCAGTGAGAGTATCATACCAGGCTCTTGGGGCTTGTCTCAGATCATAGAGTGCTTCGTCCAACTTATAGAAAAAACGTGGATGTTTTTCATTTTCAAAACCTGGAGGCATGACGTATACCTCTTCTTGCAGCTTTCCATTCAAAAATGCACTCTTTACATCCATTTTGAAATACCTTCATGCTCTTGTTTGTAACATAAGCTAGGATCAAATGAATTGTTTCTAACCTGGCCACAGGAGTAAATGTTTCATCATAATCTATTCCTTCCTTTTGCTTATATCCTTGAGCAACAAGTCTTGCCTTAGTTCTTATGACATGACCTTGCTCATCCATCTTGTTTCTGAAAACCCATTTGGGCCATTAATAGTTTTTCCTTTAGGCATAGGGACCAGCTGTCATACTTTGTTTCTCTCAAACTGATTGAGTTCCTCTTGCATGGCAGTGATCCAATTGGCATCATTAAGTGCATGATCAATTTTATTTGGCTCCATTAGGGACACAAAACTTGAAAACATACAAAAGTTTCCAAGACTGTCCCACATTATCTGCACTCCGTTGTTGATGTCACCAATGATTTGTTCATTAGTGAAAGGTTTTGTGTGATTGACATCAATTAAATTCATATCCAGTGTGTCACACCCCGTTACCCCGGTTGGCAACGAAGCATGACGTCGCGAAAGCGTAACCATAATCATAATGAACGACCACTATATGAACGTTTTCAAAAATACATCGATATAACTTTAAAAAATAGAAATGTTTCACATAACCAGAATATGATAAAGAGTAATTCGCAAGATACAGAGATTTAAGTACATGATTAAATTATCCAAAATAATGCAAATAAATCACCGACGGTTTGAAAAAGAATGCGACTCCTTAAGTGCGGAAGCTTGAAAATACTTCCGATGCGATGCACTTACCTTAATTTCCTGAAAATACACGCTACAATACGTCAACAAAATTTTTGGTGAGCTCATAGGTTTACACGTAAAATTTGACTTGTACGGACAACAATAGTAGAGATTGAATTTATAAAATCATAAATTCCATGTTATGTATTACATATAAACCATCATGCAACCAAAGCTTAATTAAAATGAGTTTGTCCTGTGCAGTATCCCCGACTGTAATACCGTGTGTTGAATATATATGCACTCGCTGTTAGCCGACCCGAACTAACCCGAATGGGGGACATGACTCCCAATAGATCTATCCACAATATATTCGCGCTTACAAATAAATGCAATTAACGGTTCATGATATAAGGGCTGATGGAACCACATATGTAATACATAATAGAAATGAAGATGTTTTCGTGTCCATATGAAAACGAAGCATGTATTTCAACCCCAAAACGTAACATTGTGAAAATAGGGGCTATGAGAACTCACCGAGCGTGTGATGGTAAAAAAGAGCGTAATATGCTTTTTAGCGTAAATGGATGGATGATGCACCGAGCGAGATTAATCGAGTCCTAAATGATAATAGTGACTTAATATCTCTAATATATGATAATATATATATTTATAGGTTTTTATGTCTTAAATCACCCAACATTACAAGTTTATAAATAAAACCCGCTTAAAACGTCAAGTTTATATATATATATATATATATATATATATATATATATATATATATATATATATATATATATATATATATATATATATATATATATATAAATATAATTTTCCAGCTTTTTCGGAGGTTTTTTGGCCTACTTTGAGGCTGTTTTTGACCAAGCTCCAAAATGTTTTAGGCTTCGGTTTTCTAGGACATTAAACTACTATATACAAAGGATTTTTAGAATCAAGAACGGCCATTTTTCGAGATGTTTAGGTTTGTGAAAAAGCTCGTTAAAAACGCTATGTTGGCCATTTTTGAGCTGTCAAACTTTCGGTTTCCCAAATAATTTCTGGAGGTCTTAAACTCCAAAATAAATTATGAAAACTTCCAGATCTATATTTAAGACATAGATCTAACTTTTGAGACAAGAATCAACTTATTTCGTTAAGTTATGAATTACTTATGATTTTTTAAAGTCGATATAAATTTTCTGCCGAAAATCCGCAGTTTATAAACTTGTAATAACTTATGATTCTTGTTGTTTATTCAAAGACTACTTGTATAAAAGTTATAAAAGTTATATAACACATATATATCACATGTTTTCATAATATTAACATTTTTATGATGTGTTCATATATTCATAAACATATTTAAAGAAACAACTTAAAAACAAAAACTAGGAATTTATCAACTTGTGTTTTTATGAAACTTGTTGTTGTTAGTGATTATATATATTATGCAAAACTTATATAAACATAAATATAAGATGAAATAAGTTAGTATTTACTTACTTTGAAGTATTTAGAATATGGTTTTGAGTAGAAATTGAAATCCTTGCAAGACTTGCACCAAAAACTCGTGAATATTTTGAAGAACACTTGAATGAAAAGATTTTTGATCTGTGTGTATAGATCCGGTTTTTAGAGGAGAAAAGGAGAGATTTTTGATGTTTGAAGTGTGGAAAAGAAGTGAGAAATGAGGTCTTGTTTATAGGCAAAGTGTTTGGTCTTTCAAATGATGAAAGGCATGGATGAAAAAGGTAGAGTGCACTTTTAAACAAAATGATTGTGTTTAATGTATTACTAAAAAATAGAAGTCAAACTCTAATACACACATGGCCTATAGGGCCGACCGTACATGTATTATACAAGTATTTATATTTTTTTTGTATAAATGTATTTAGAAATGTATTCTTCTATTTCCCTTTTCGTGCACCACCGAACCATTTAATGCTTAATGGATGATAAGTCGATCGAAAGTCGATGGACCAATTTGTAATATTTGATATTATGAAAGGATATATCTTTAGGATAATTATAAATGTTATTAGATAATTATTTATAATTTTTCCTTATAGATAAATGCTAATAAGCTGATAGATAATTATTTGAATTATTTATTTATTTAATATTAGGATTTATCTATAACCTAAAGATAATTATAAGGGTTTATATATAGGGGTTTTAAGGGTTAAACCCTAAAAGGAATTTTTTTGGTGAAAAAAAACGGCTCCCTCCCTCTCTAGCTCTCTCTCTCTCTCTCTCTCTCTCTCTCTCTCTCTCTCTCTCTCTCTCTCGGCCGAACATAGCAACCCTCACGGGGTTTCGGTTTTCGATCGTATCATTGTGATATCTAGCGTCGCGATTCAACGGTGAAGCTTGTGTGGATCACCTAAAGCTTTTCCGTCTGGTAAACTCATTGCAATGGTGCAATCTGGTATGATTACTAAACCCTCTATCTTTGATTATGTTTTATGTTAATACGAGACGGTCTGGGATGGTTTAAACGGTTTTATTGTTCCATTGCGCTAAAAGTTTGTGAAAACTATGTTTAAACCCTTCAGTGGTATCAGAGCCACCTCGGTTTTCAGATAAATCTCGATCGATGGTTGCTTGACTTTGGAGATTATTCTCGGCCGATTGCAACGTCGTACATTTTTTTCAACTTAAATGTTCGTTTTATGAAATACTTAAAAGTCGAAATTTTTTTTATAATTATTATTAAAAGGAAGAGTTTTTCAATAATAATAAAATTAAAATAAAAAAATTGTTTCTGCTTTTGGGTTACGGTAACAGCAAAATGAAAAGAATTTGTTTTAATTTTTTTTATTTTTTTTGCGTCGTAACAACAAATCGAATATAAAGGGAAAGGTTTCTGTTTTTGTGGCCGAAGTTGAATCAGTCACAAGAAAAGTGAAAGTTATTATTATTTTTATTTTATTAATTATAATTACAATATTCCGATAACGTGATTCATTGTTATTATTAATTTTAAATTTAATTAAAGTAGTTGATTAAGGTTTATCGTTAATATTTGAATCCGTCCAACTTATCATTATAATAAGATATTGTTAGTTTAAAGTTAGTTAAATAACATTATCTTTGTTGGTTAAATTAATTAATAAAGAGATATTAATCGGATAATATTAATATGAAAGAGTTTGATTAATATTGAAGATGAGTATAATTTTTTGAAGGTTGTTTAAATTATTATTTATCTTTGGAATTGAATTAATAAAGTTAGTTTGATAATATTAAATAAAGAAAGTTTTTTTGTATTGAGAGAACTAATAAATGGATTTATTAATTACCAAATTATAAGTCAACTTATCGTTTTATCTTGACAAAACATAAGTTGTCCTTATAGTGACATTAATTATAAAGCTGGCTATTAATTAATTATTTAAATCACTGTTTAAATTTGTTTAAATTTGTGATTGTTATGCATAGCCGAGTCAGTTAGCCCTTTGGGTTGTGTTTTGTTTTATTCGGTATTGGGAGGCCTGTGTGCCATATGTTATCCATTTTTGAATGTAATTTTAGAATAAGTTTTGTAATTTTAAATTTATTCGAAGACCGAAGATATCATGATGGATCACGCGAGAAGCAAATAGGAATTTTGAAGCAGTGGTAGCTTAGAGGATTTTATTTGTTTCTTACTGTAATAGTAATCCGTTCCTTAGGGTTGACCTTTGTTCTCGAGTACTCTTCATAATCAAATTAATTTTGGCAAGACTATTGCTTTTTTGTTTGTTCTTTATTACTGAACTGCGTGGTTGGCCGATATGCATGCATGGATAAACAACAAAGTTAATAATTTGCGTATTAAATAATTTCAAATGTTTTTGAAATAAAAACTGGTCATTTATAAAAGTTTAAAACACTTTTAAAATCCATTCAAAATATGAGACGACATACCATCCATATAGTGGCACTCACGCTAATCGTTCGTCACAAGTAGGTTCAGCCTTCATTGGGTGCTTGTGCCACGAACTTGGAAGGTGTGAGGTAAGCACTGCGGATCCTAAGTAAGACTTGGGCCAGTGTCTTGCAGTTGTTTATATGGTATGTGCCATTGGTGGTTCCTTAGTAACGCTGTTGCCCAAGGTGTGGATGAGACTAATCATTCCCTTACTAGGAGTCTTATAGGATACTGGAAGTTATAAAGGTTGTTTATAATTGATAATAGTTATCTACTAAAGTAACTTATATGTGTAGGTTCAGCCTCCGTTGGGTGCACATATAAGCAAAAGGGGTTCCAGTAGGTTCAATAAATTTTTTTGGGGATTATATTTATTGAGCATTATTTTTTAAACAAATACTAAAAGTTGGTTTTTCCTTTATTCTAAATCTGTAGCAAAAGTGAAAGCAAAAATATAATCTTTCCGAGCACTCATTTATGATCCATTACTGACTGGACCAAACTTCGTAGGATGGTTTTATCACTTAGAAATGTTCTGGATGCTGATAAACAGTTGTACATCATTGACTCTCCCCCTTCTACTGAGCCTACATTAAGTGCATCTCAAGAAGAGAAAGATGCTTATAGGAAGTATCTAAGGGATGAATATGATGTAATGGGTCTCGTGGTCATCTAAGCCATACCTGAATTGTCAGAGAGGTTTAGAGATAATTGTGCCTATGAAGCCATGATAAAGCTGAAACAATTCTACAAGCGCTCTATGCCCTATTAATGCAAGCAAGATTTGATGGCATGTAAGATGCTAGATGGTTAGACAGTTAAAGAACACATGTTCAAGATTAAAATAATCATCAGTACATTGAAGCTTGATAATGGAATCGTTGATCCATATGAGATTAAACTCATGGTTCTTGACAAACTAACTGACTTTTACAAGGGTGTAGTAAATGAGAGTGTACAGGACAATACTGTCAACATTGACGAGATGCATGAGATGCTCAAGGCAACAGAAGACAGTCTGATCGGAGACTTTCTAAAACTTGGAGAAGATCACTAGATTAACGAGCTTGGGGATTATGATTTTCCATACTTCGGATGTTTTGATCCGTGTGACTGTGAACTGAAAATGGACGAAATGGAAATCGATTTAGTCGATTAACCAGGTATCTATATGATATATTGTTTACATACTTCTTATAACTTCTGGGTCTTGGATATTAGATGCGGTAACCATACTTGTAACCACTTATAGGGGTTTCGAAGGAGTAAAGTGCTTGGAAAGGATGACATTAACTTGCGGGTCGGTGATGGATCAAGTGTTGGTGCCGAAGCTGTGGGAACCTACGAGTTATTGTTACCTTCTGGATTAGTCTTAGTACTAGATAATTGTTATTATGTATCGAAACTAACTAAGAGCATTATTTCATATGATTCTTTAATAGACCAGGGATTTAATTATCCTCATAATAAAAAGGTGATTTGTGCTTATCGTAAAGGACTAGTTTATTTTGAAGCTAAATCACTAAATGGTCTACATATGTTGAATCTATTGAATCCAAGCAATGACGAAATCTATAATGTAAGTAAAAAGTCCAAATCTGAATTTAACAAAACTTACATGTGGCAATGCTGTCTTGGTCACGTAAACAAGAAAAGGTTTGCAAAACTTCGTAAGAGTGGAATTATTTGATTCTTTTGATGAAGATTCTTATCAAACCTGTGAATCTTGTTTATATGGTAAAATGACCAAGAAACCTTTCATTAAGGGAAATAAAAGGGAACATGACTTACTAGGGATTATACATAGTGATGTACGTGGACCTTTTAGTCATGAATCCAGAGGTGGATACCGGTACTTCATTACTTTCACAGATGATTTTAGTCGTTATGGCTATGTGTATCTGATGAGACGTAAGTCTGAGACATTTGAAAAGTTCAAAGAATTTCAGAATGAAGTACAAAATCAACTTGGCAAGACAATAAAAATACTTCGATCAGATCGAGGTAGAGAATATTTAAGCCAAGAGTTTGACGATCATCTAAAGAATTGTGGAATCATTTCACAAGTCACTCCTCCGTACACTCCACAGTGGAATGGCGTATCTAAGAGAAGGAATCGAACACTATTAGATATGGTGAGATCGATGATGCATCATACAAACCTGCCACTTTCAATATTGGGTCACGCTCTTGAGATAGCAGCGTTTACTCTGAACAAGGTACCGATCAAAGGGGTGGAAAAGACACCCTATGAGATATGGTATGGGAAAAGTCCCATAGTATCTTTCATGAAGATCTGGGGATGTGAAGTGTTTGTCAAAAGATTTATATCCGACAAACAAAACCCTAAATCTAATAAGTACATATTTGTGGGATACCCTAAGGAAACTAGGGGATATTTTGTCTACAATCCATCTGAAAACAAAGTGTTTGTTGTTCGACATGGATTTTTCCTTGAAAGATAGTTTCTAGAAAAGGAAAACAGTAGATATGACATAATTCTTCAAGATATAGAAGAAACACAAGTAAACAAATTTGTGGTCGAACCCATACCTCTACGAGAAATCGTTCGGGAAGATATAGACACACTGACACTCTGTAGGTCTAATAGAGAACGCCATGAACCAGAAAGATATGGATTTTTGCTGGTTGATGGAGTAAGGGAAACACCAGATTCCTCAAACTATCAGGAAGCTATGGCTGAATCAGATTCAGACAAGTGGTTTGAATCTATGAAGTCAAAGATACAATCCATGTATGACAACCAACTCTGGGACTTAGTTGACGAACCAAAATGCACCGAGGCAGTCAGGTGCAAATCGATCTTCAAAAAGAAGATGGACGTGGATGGTAATGTACAAACCTATAAAGCTAGGCTAGTAGCAAAAGGATATTCACAGTCAAAGGGGATAGACTATAATGACCTTTGCACCTGTAGCCAAGTTTAAATCAATTAGGATCATGTTAGCCATAGCTGCATATTATGACCATGAGATATGACAAATGGATGTCAAAACTGCTTTCCTTAATGGTGCCTTGTCAGAAGAGGTCTATATGGAATAACCTGATGGTTTTGTTGATCCAAAGAATCCTAAAAATGTTTGTAAGCTGCTTAAATCAATATATGGTTTGAAGCAAGCATCTCGCAGCTGGAATTTGACTTTTGACAAAAAGATCAAAGTGTTTGACTTTATCAAAATTGAATTTGAGCTCTGTATCTACACAAAGTTCAGAGAAGATAAAGTAACCTTCTTGGTCCTGTATGTGGATGACATACTACTGATTGGAAACAATACTGTGATGTTGAATGAAACCAAGGGTTGGTTGAATAAGTGTTTCCAAATGAAGGATCTTGGAGAAGCCGTTTATATATTCTGGGAATAAGGATCTACAGAGATAGATCGAGATGGATTATTGGGCTTAGCCAAAGCATATACACTGACAGCGTCTTGAGAAGATTCTCAATGGAAGAAGCCAAGAAGGGGTTTGTTCCAATGTCAGGTGGCACAGTTCTTTCCAGATCACAGTATCCTACTTTGAAGAAAGATATAGAACGGATGAATAAGATACCATACAGTTCGACTGTTGGATCTATCATGTATGTCGTGCTTTGCACTAGACCTGATGTTGCTTACGTTATAAGTGTCACAAGCAGATATCAAAAGAATCCAGGTGACAATCATTGGATGGCTGTCAAAAACATTCTTAGGTACTTGAGAAGAACCAAAGAAATGTTTTTGGTCTTTGGAAATGTGGATAGCAAACTCCGTGTAAAGAGTTACACTGATGCAAGCTTCCAGACAGACAGAGACAACTCCAAGTCACAGACAGGCTATGTATTCACTTTGAACGGCGGTGCAGTGAGCTGGAAAAGCAAGAAATAAGACACTGTTGCTGACTCGACTACAGAAGCAGAATATATTGCAGCATCAGATGCAGCAAAGAAAGCAGTTTGGTTAAAGAACTTCATTACAGACATAAGAGTTGTGATCAGTATCTCTGAGCCTGTAGAAGTACACTGTGACAACTATGGAGCCATTGCGCAAGATAAGAAACCAAGAGCACATCATAGGACCAGACACATTCTCTGAAAGTATCATGTGGTACGTGAGATCAATGGGATAGATGATATTAGGATTATGAAAACTCCAACTGACGATAATGTGGCTGATCCACTAACCAAACCACTTTCCCAGATCAAGCACAAACGTCATAGTAGATGTATGAGACTAAAATCATTATATTAATGGTTTGTAGTAGTATTTTGATTCATACTAAAGAACAATGGGATTACATATGTAATTTTATGAGATATATTACGGGAGATGATTTGATCGCATAAATTATTTAATGTTGTTCTACTTTGCATGATTTAGAAATCCATGAATGATTTGGTATCATTCTAAAATATCCAAAACTACTTATTGTCGTGGGAACCACAATAGGGTTTTAACGTTATCGTGGAACATTGGTGATGTCGATGGGAGATTGACATGTCAAAGCAGTTGAGACCAAATATCCACGAGTAATTGTTGCGAACAATTATTGGAAAACCCGCATTGAGATCACTTCATGGAGCTTAGTCATCAGTCATCTCAATTAGGATTGTCCTCACTACCTGAGATACTTGAGATACCCGGTTATACTTAATGCTGTCACCTAGGACTAACCTAACACTGGCTGTAACTGATCACTCATAAAGGTTCGAGGTCAATTTCAGTGGGATGTATGAGATAGGGTGAAAGTAGTCAAAATGTGATTTTCACCTTTCTTTAAATAGAAAGACATATTTATGGGCCCCTCAGCAATTGAAACTGATATAAATGCGTGGCCACGCTCGGATAAGCTGTGATGTGTTCAAGCTATGTCCGATGAAGATCAGTCGAAAACAGAAGGTCGAGAAACATTATCTAAGTATGGCGAGACTGATTTTGCTCCATACCCCATGCCTAATAGAAACATCGTGTTGCAAAAGGACTAAGCCTTGTATTCTCCTTAGAACGTTCGTTTTGAGAGAATATCGCTCGGAATATAAGAGCGCCTATGATCTGGTTACCCCAAGTGTCTGGCTAGGGACCTCCTAGAGCCAAGGAATATAAATTGTTGTCTTGCACAAGTGGGAGACTGAAAGATTTTGTGTGCTCGATATCAATTAAATTCATATTAGTGTCATAGGTCACTATAGGGTCACACATTCGTGCACCACCGAACCGTTTAATGCTTAATGGATGATTAAGTTGATCAAAAGTCAAGGGACCGATTAGTAATATTTGATATTATGAAAGGATATATCATTAGGATAATTATAAATGCTATTGGATAATATTTATAATTATTCCTTATAGATAAATTCTAATAAACTAATAGATAATTATTAGAATTATTTATTTAGTTAAAATTAGGATTTATCTATAACCTAAAGATATTTATAAGGGTTTATATATATATATATATATATATATATATATATATATATATATATATATATATATATATATATATATATATATATATAGGGGTTTAAGGGTTAAACCTTAAGAGGAATTTTTTTGGTAAAAAAAAACTGCCCCCTCCCTCTCTAGCTCTCTCTCTCAGCCGAACATAGCAACCCTCATGGGGTTTCGTTTTTCGATCGTATCATTGTGATATCTAGCGTCGCGGTTCAACGGTGAAGCGTGTGTGGATCACCTAAAGCTTTTCCATGTGGTAATCTCATTTAAATGGTGCAATCAGGTATGATAACTAAACCCTCTATGTTTGATTATGTTTTATGTTAATACGAGATGGTCTGAGATGGTTTAAACGGTTTTATTGTTCTGTTGTGTAAGGTCTGCACACTACGGATCTATCTTGACGCGACACCTTCCAACCAGTGCAGAATCCTCGTTAGCGGCTTGACGGATATATCACGCACACCGAAACACGGAGACTACCACGGTGATAGAAGAACGACTTAGAACGCCCCTACACGATGATTCTCTCCTCACGAAACTCTCTGATTGCAATCAAGTTCGAGATCGCCTTCTGCAAATCGTCTGACAAATTCTGCAAAAGTCTGATAATTAATTGAATTAACCCTTAATTATACTGACAGATTCGAGTTTGTCTAGGACAAATTCGAATCTGGCCTAAGGCCCATTCGAATTTGTCCTCAGTGACAAATTCGAATTTAGCCTAAATTCGAATCTCACCTTTCAAACTTATGTTTGAACTTATGTTTTATCTTATGTTTGAATTTATCTTTGAACTTTATGTTTCAACTTCCTGTAATACATTACACCAAGTTCAAACATACAAACAATCAATATCAAACACACATAATCAAACATATATCAAACACTTGATAATATTCAATACCAAGTAACTTGACTTACACAAAATGCTGTCTAAACTTAAAATGCTATCATCACACAAGATGTACTAACACGTTGCGCTAAACGTTTGTAAAAACTATGTTTAAACCCTTCATTTAGGATGACAACTGATCCACTTAGGATCATGTTTCAATGATGATTCTTCTGATTCAGCTTCATTCTCACCAGGTCTTATAGAACAACTTTCAAGATTTTCAGACACACTGACATCTTGAGCCTGTTCACTTGTTGACGATGAACCATTATTGTTGAACACATCAACTAAGGATTCACAGAAATCAACATTGATTGGTTCTGGACATGGTACATTAACTATATCGGTACACTTATTCACACAGGTTGTACCAATGTAATCATCATCATGTCCATTATGGTTAACAGGTTCCACTCTGGATGATGTGGAAGCTTTTGAGTCCTTTTCTTAAGAATGCATAAGATCATCAAAGCTAAAATCTCCTGAAACTGATTCAGGAACAACTTTGGTAGAAGGATTTATGGACTCCTCAAAGGTGGCATTGATAGATTCATTTATCACCTTTCCTTTATGGTTGTATACTCTGTAGGCTTTAGATACAACTGATTATCCAACAAACACTCCTTCAACAGCTTTGGGTTCAAATTTGGCCAGCTGATCCCTTTGGTTCAGAATGAAACAAGGGCATCTAAACACATGGAAATAATTATATTTGGCTTTCTCCCTTTGATTAATTTGTAGGGAGTCTTATTGAACCTTTTCACCACTAAGGATCTGTTTTGAGTGAAGCAGACAGTGTTGACAGCTTCATCCTAAATGGATGAAGGCAAACCTGATGCACACAACATAGTCCTAGCAGCTTCTATGATGGTTCTGTTTGTCCTTTCAACCACTCCATTTTGTTGTGGAGTTCTCACAGATTGATTCTGAGATTCTCTTAGATATTCTCCCATTCATATTGAATTCTCCAATATTCTCCCATGTGCTAATTCTTTCTTAAAAAATCTGATTACTTTCATATCATATATCATATTTTACATTTCATTCTGATATCTCCAAATTCATCATTTCAAAATTTATTCCGAATATCATCTCCTAGATCATCTGAGTTGAATTCCATGATATCCCATGAGCTGCAATGCTGAATTTATTTCAGCTGACTCCGATTATGCACCTAATTTGTGTGATAGGCATAAATATCGCTTCTATGGTCTAACCAGAACTAGAAGACCTACCCAAGGAGCAAACCATCTATAGTTTGTGTGGTTGAGCGTTCTTTAGGTCTATTAGTTGAGAAGTGTTAGTTATCACGGGATACTGACAGGGTTGAGCAGAGGTAAATTGTAAGTGAGAGGGGTATTTTGAAATGAGATGGTGGTGCAACAGATCATGCATTTGCTAGAAAGCTGACTGAATTTATTTCTCAAAAGTAAACCGGAGGGAGCTTAGTTCAAAAATGTTGAGAGATGAGTGTTGAGAAAGGATTTGAAGAAAAGATAATCGTACCTACACTGTGTCTGCTAGGTAAACCACATAATCTATCAAGCCCTGGGCGACTTGATATTGAAAAAGACATCATGGACCCAGTGACACATGCACTTAATCCCATAAACTACTAAGTTATCTCTCAAAAGATTTCTGTTTCAATAATCACGGAGATATAGCATATTTCTATCGTTATATCATTTGGATATTATTGATATTGAAACAAGGAATACATTTCCTCCGGTCTCCGACTTCAGTTGATGCACATTGTGTCTAGAGCTAATTATATACACTTTTAGGACACATCGAGTCTGACAGTCTGCATGACTATAAACTGCTTAGTCAAAGTGACTAAGCCGGAACAATTAAGAGTGATTCTTTCATGTTAAAGGATTTCACGATAACTATTTGGAAATCCTATCAGTGTTAACATCACGCCAGCACTGAACGTAGGTCACATAGATTATGTCTATTGTGCAAACAGGAATCCTATGTGGACCTGGACTCGTTATTTCACAAAATGAATGTGTTTCTTTTTCCCCAAAGTTGAAAAGCCTTGTTTCATTTTGAAAGAGTATTCATTTGAGGGGGAGTGAGATAAATTTTTTTAGTTTAGGGGGAGAGAATATCAGTTTGAGGGGGAGAAAATCCATTTGTAATTTTTTTTTGAAATTGTAACTATTGTCGTATATCATCTACTGTATAGCATCTATATCTCTGAAGATTTTTCATGATGTTCATAATTCTTATGATCATCATGAGGGGGAGAAAAGCTGATTTTCAGACACAGCTGTTGAGTAGTTTGAAGTCAATTGCAACAACATATCAAGACAATTGATCAAGAGAGAAATTTAAAAGTTATTCATGATTCAAGGGGGAGTGTGCTTACAAGGAAAGAGAATATCAGAGAAGAAGAGATGTGAAGATCAGAGAGAGACAAAAAAAGAAGAAAGAAGAATTTTATCTGAAGATTCAGTGATTGAAGAGAAGAGAGACAGAGATTTGAAGACTCATAAGAAATCAAAGAAAAAAAGAAGATTCAAGAAAAGAATCAACCTGAACAAAGAACTTTAATTGGGAATTGTTTTCATCTCTAAGGGGGAGACTGTTGGGTACAATTTATAGCAGAGTTGAATACAATTTATATTGTATAAAGTTCAGGGGGCTTTATTGTAATTACTTAATAGTTGTCTTTTGTATAAATAGATGTTAGTTAGTGATTGTAAAAAAGAGGAAATTGACAGATAGAAGAATACAGTTGAATAGAGAGAAGTTTGATGTGCAAGTCACCAAGAACCCCAATGTAATATTCTCTCTATAATCATTCAACATATTGTGATTGAATTGTTAATATTGATTGAATTGCTGAAATAATGAATTCACAGAAACCAAAACTTTTCAATATTTTGATTTGTTAAAATAAAATCGTCACTTATATAAGTTTTTAAAGATCAGTGTGACGAAAATACGAAATCTAAACTTTTTTGGCATTACACGTATTTATAGCAAATATCACAAGAGTTGATTGTTTCAAAAGTTCGTGATTGAAATGGTAGCGGAAAATTAAAGCTTGTATGTAGCTAAACTCCGAAGCAACTGTCAACCAAGTAGCCTTTTGTTCATCATATCGATTCATCAACCTATTAACCATCTATAATACATATTTTTTCAAGATTTTGTGCATAGTAGTGTTAGTGTTTGTAGTCATCATATATGTTTCTTTTATTAATGATACTGCCAGAAACACAAAGCACTTTTAGATCGATTCAGAGCTCTAATTTCCAGCAGTTTTTTTTAAACTTTTGGGGCTCAATTTGGATGGAAGATATGTTGGCATCTTGGTATGATGTAGACTTAATCATCGTCTGTGAACTCCGAAAGACACACCATACATCTAATAAGTTGTACTTGGTATAGATTACGTGACATATAATTGATTGGGTTGCTAAAGTTATCGTAAATTATTACCGATGATAGTATAAACCTCTATAAAAAAACGAAACCAAAACATTTCAATTTTTTGATTTGCTGAAATAGAATACACTACAAGAAAAATACAATTCAGCGACAAATTTAGCGACATGTACTTGCATGTCACAGATTAGTTACATTTATAGTGACAATTTTTGTGACGAACGAGTCACCAATGTCATTATGCATGTCACTATTTTTAGCGACATTCATGTACAAGTCACTATACACGTCGCTAATTTTGTGACACACACACAAAAGTATCTATACACGTCACTGATTTTGTGACATTTATATATAAGACACTATGTGTGTCGCTGAATTTGCGACATATGCGGTTATGTCACTAAGTGTGTTGCTAATTTTGTGACATTAATATACAAGACACTATATCTATCGCTACTTTTGTGACATTTATATACAAGACATTATGTATGTCACTAAGTTTGCAACATCTACACACAAGTCACTGAGTGTGTCACTGAAGTAAGTAATATTAATTTAGTATTTTGGTAAATTAGGAATGAAAATTTAAATATTATATTTTATACTACTATTTAGGAATATTATATATTATAGATAAAAAATGAAATTTAAATGTTTAAATAACTTATTTGATTTTTTTTTCATTATAAAAATAATGGGATTATATATACATATATATATATATATATATATATATATATATATATATATATATATATATATATATATGTTACCCAACAATTCAACAAATATATATTTAATCTAATGTTTTTTTCATTCCAACGTATATCTTTTCAATTACGCCCAAAATAACCTAGCTAGACCCTTCGTACGCCATTCAGACACTTCCTCCTCCGACTATCGCTGCTCAAATTGATATCTCTGCTCAATTCTGTCGCCTCCTCATCGATTGGATCGAATTTGCTGGTTGGATCTTGAATCTCGTATCCTCTCTGGTTAGATTGAACTCAAATCTGGAACATTTTGATCAACAGAATCGAACTCAAATCACTGCTCGAATCTCTCAAGTCGAATTTCTCTTATCCTCTCTGATTATTGGATCGATCAAACTCACTCTCGACATTGAATCACAATAAGGTAAATTCTAAATTTGAACTCACTCTCGAGATTGTTTTTGAGCTTAACTTTATGTGATGATGAGATGCTTTATAGTTTCCATATGACTTTAGAACCGATCACTCTCTGATTGGATCGATCAAACTCACTCGAGCTTAATTCACATTGAGGCAATTTCTGAATTTGAACTCACTCTCTAAAGTAGCTGCTGCTTTAATGAGTTTTGGTCCTGATATATATATTTGTACATATGCCTGTGCTGCTGCCGTGGAACTTTTTTACTGATTGCTTATGGTTTATTGCTTATGGTACTGATATTTGTACTTATGGTTTATGTCATACATTAATATATGGTTGTAGTGTATTTGGAGGATGAGAAATTTAAAGGTTTTAACTCTGAATCAGAATCCTCCAAATGTTTTTGCTAAAGTGTTAAGATTGTCATTTTTATGGATCTTGTAGGGATGTAATAGAATAAACAGAGGTTGAAATGGTGGTGTCACCACCCTTCTTCTTTAGTATCAAAGTTTGTTTGGTGCTTGTAATTATCTAGCAAGTGCTATCCATTTTTTTTTGTTAAAATTATAATGGATCGTACTTAATGGAAATTATAATTTTTTGCCTTTCGGTCCTCTAAATTTTTATCTTTTTTACAGTTACCACTTACCAGAGAATTACCAATCCTATTTCTGTTGGTAAGTTTTATTACCATCTCATGTGTGAAAATTTATTCATGTTTATGAGGCTTTTCTTTTTTCAAAATAGAAATACAAGTTTTATCAAACATTAGTGGTATTTTACAAGCTAGAATTTCTAGTTGCATTCATCTTGGTTTCCTAGGTACCAAAATGACCAATTCTCTGCTTCAAATTCTAATGCTATCATGCATAATCTAGGAACTTGAGTAGTTTCAGAAACTAATGGTTTAACTAATGATCTACTTTTGTCTTTGGCTTTAGTAGATTGATTAGAGTAATGTTTTCACAATTAATAATGGTTACAGAGTGAGCAAGTGTGGTAGAATATATAATGTGGGTGTGTTTCATGTATTTTGACCGCAACATCAAGTTTATTTAAATAACGATGGTAGAATACATATATAGCTAAATACGATTGACAAGTTAACTTATCTAACAACTTTCTTGGTACGTTATATTAGTTTATTTGGGGTGGCAGATTCTGTTTCACATTCACCTTCGCCAACGACTGTGCCGCCTCCGCCTCCGACCGTGCCTCTGCCTCCAACTCGATCGTGCCTCCGCCTTCGCCTTCGACCGTGTTTGTGCCTGGCTTTGCTTCTGCTGGAATTTTATTTCGGGCCCTAACATTGGGGATTTCTTGTTCAATAGCTCTGGTTCAGGTAAAATCCTCTCTAGCTTTTCATTCTAGCATCCTAAATTTTGATCGTGAGAAAAAAAAGGATCTATCCTTTTAGTGTGTCGACAATTATTTCTGAAGCAAATATTGAAGTTTATCTAAGACGGGCACTTATTTTGCTGTATATTGTTGCTCTAGAATGTAGCATTTATTTTAATTTGATATTTGTTGAATTTTATCTATCTGCAGGGCTGCATTTATATTGTTGTTGCTGCTGTAACAAATTGATTTTCCATGATAAAGTTAATCTCTACTGATGTTAATCAATGGACAATGGATTGTCAAACTTCCTATGGATTTCTAGGTGATCTTCTTACTTACAGGAGGAAAGTAATTTGTTGCAGCAACTACAAGATGCATGCTTGGTTGTTGATGAATTGGTGAAGAACTTCTGCAACAAGGAGCTTATTTCTTATCAACAGATATATGATGGAGCTGGTTTGTTTTCCGTATCTATTTTCCTAGTAGTACTTCAAACTTAATTTGATATCTTTGCAACTGAGAGGAGTTGAAACAGAGAGGAGATATGCTTGGGTCAAACACCGATTACGAACAAATGAGAAGATATGGAAAGCTTTTCCTTCTTCATGGCATGTCGAGGTACAAACGTTTATGTTTGTGACTTAGCACAATACAAGCAACTACTAGTACTAATAAACGCATCTATCCTCTTTCGATTTTTAACATTGGAATTCCAGAAGAAGAAGAAGAATCCGGAGGCTGTCACTTTCTCGTTAACTAATGGACCTGAATATCATGTCTCCCAGGTACCTACTTGCTAAGTCACAAACATATATATATGTTCTATTCATTTGCTGAAAGAAATGAAAAACATGGGTTTTTACTTTCTATTTGATGTTACCCTCAATCCAGATTGCCTCACACGTGTCATTTGTTCAGGTGTATAATAGTCATTTATTGAATGTTTATTAAATATTCCTTCATCCCCCATGCACATTGCACAACCTCCCTCACCACTCAGCCATATACACCAACTCTCAAATTCATAAATACAAGGTTAGAGACTTAATCGTTCAACATATAAAGTTCAAGGATTTAATTGTTCAAAAAGTTGGTTAATAATTACAGTCTTTTAGATGTAAGTAAAGAACCGGGAAGAAAAATTTTTATCTCTTAAGTTTTTTAATGTTTATATGCCACAGATACACATCTAATTAAGTGATATGGAGAGTGTACATTGTGATCAAGATGGTTATTTGAATTTTTCTATAGATGGTTATTTGAATTTTTGATCTATTATTACATATGGATTAAATATAGAGCATTTGTTCATGTTTTTTAAACTACAAAGTCTTTCAAGTGCAGGCCTAATGTCTTCCTTGTTCTTGCTTTGAAGTTATATTATCGTCTACGAAAGAAGTCTAAGAAGACCGATGAAGATGATTGGATATATGTGATTTTAGAGGTAATTGTTATTTGACTTAATTAATAGATTGTGTCTGTTGGGAATCTTATTCTTAATGATGCTTTTGTGTCATCTCATTATGACATTTTGTACGTGAATTTGAGCATAATAATAGAACAAATTGGATTGGGATGATTTTGAGATGAGCAACGCCAAAACCTGCAACAGTTTGGGCATGGCGATTCCATTATATTCTTCAATCATCTCTCCTGCAGTTTCCATTAATGTCTCTGTTTCTAGACGACATTGTCTGTCGACACGGTCCATGATCCTGCTCAATATAATCGGGCAAAGATCAGTTCAGGCAACGCGTATCAGCTGCATTTTTTCTAAATTGGAGCGTTCAATGGTTAGTATGAGTTCTAATTCATCTGTGTTTATCTGTTGGTTGTGTATGCGATATGGAGTTAACATTGTACACTGTTGTTTCTTATTACGGTTTTATGGAATACAACACATTTAGTTACTAGGTAAAAAACTTATGTGTATAAATTCGAATTCCAGTTTATTATGTTGAATTCGAGAATTGGGGTAAATTTTGTTTAGAACTTCGATTTTGTGTTGTTTCATCGAATCCAGGTTGCCCCTATTTCTAAAGATACTAGGAGTGGGATATTCCCCTGCCTCTTCATTGATGCTTAAAACCATGAATACATAGTACAAAAGAATCTTCCTAAAAGAAAATATAAAGGAACATGAAATTGTGTATATATATATCCTACACAAAAAATAGCTTAATACTCCCCCTCAATTAGGATAAAGATGAACCTGGTGATATATGTTTTCTAGAAAAACAAACTCGTGAGCGTTTCCCATTAGCTATAGCATTTCCTTGTGATGTTTTGGAGGCCTTATAGCATTTCCTTGAGTTGTGGTGCCTTATTCCAGAAGTTGGAATAATTGTTGGAGCTCTTGGTACTGCAGGCTTAATTTCTTCATTGTTCTTGCTTTGGAGTTATATTATCGTCTACGAAAGAAGTCTAAGAAGACCGATGAAGGTGATTGGATATATGTGATTTTAGAGGTAATTGTTATTTGACTTAATTAATAGATCATGTCTGTTGGGAATCTTATTCTTAATGATGCTTTTGTGTCATCTCGAGCAAGTTTCATTATGACATTTTGTATGTGATTTTGAGCACACTGCACACATCAGTTGAGATTACATGTAACATCAATGAAGAAACTAAAAAAAACATTGCCAAGAAAAATGAGGAATGTTATTACATACACAAATTTGAAGTGTTATATAATTTTTTAGACATTTTCTTTATTTTTAACATTTATTACTTTTCATTGATTCTTGTAGATTTTATTTGAAGAAACCAAGAGGTTGTGATAGCAAAGGCTGAAAAAGTTGGATCGAGAAAACTCGACTCAATTGAAATTTTCTTTTGACCAATGTGAAATATCTAGATTCGAATTGTTAGTGCTAAAAAGTGTTTAAAAATACGGTATTGACATTTGAACAAGTTTCAATATATAAATATTATATTTTTTTTTATTAATGTTTGATTTGAAATATAAAATAGTTAGAAGGTTGATGTGGATGTTCTTACCATAGTATAAATAGTATTTTAAAATGTTACAACATTTAATAATTTATTATTGAGGCTTTAGTGACTGAAATTTGACGTCACTAAAAAAGATTTTCTTGTTATTCTGACTAACTTTTCACTTTTGTGTCATTTAAAGACAGTGACTCAAATAGCGACACAAATAGTGACATAAACCAAGTATAGCGACAAATATAGTAACATGAGTAGTGACATCACTCAAGAATAGCGGCATATGTTGCAACATTAATCAAGAATAGCGATGCAAACAATAACATAATTAGTAACATCATTTAATAATAGCCACGCACATAATGACATACACCAACTCAATTAGCGACATCATTCAAAAATAGCAACATAAATAGCAATGCAACTAGCGACAACATTCAAGAATAGCGACAGAGATAGCAACACAACTAGCAACATTATTCAAGAACAGTGACACAAACAGTAATGTCATTAGCAACAACCTTCATTAAGAGTGACAAATATAGCTACTTAAGTAGCGACATAATCGAAGAATAGTGACATAAACAATAACTCAAGTAGTGACGTCATTCAAAAATAGCGACACAAATTGTGATTCAACTAGTAACAATATTCAATAGTAGTGACACAGATTACAACGCAACTAGTGACATAATTCAAGAACAGCGACACAAATAATGACACCAATAGTGACATAACTCTCGATAGCGACACTTTTACCAGAAGTCACTAAATGTGTCAAAAATTTTAGCGACGTGCCTTTTGATGTCACTAAAATCTGCGACGCATTTATAGCGACACCTCTTTTGACGTCTCTAAATATGTCACTGACATAAAATACGTCGCTAAAAATGTCGCTTAATGTGTCGCTGAAGACCATTTTTTTGTAGTGATCATCACTTATATAAGCTTTTAAAGGTCAGCGTGACGAAAATACAAAACCAAAACTTTTTTTTGGAATTAGACGTATTTATAGGAAATATCACAAGAGTTGATTGTTTCAAAAGTTCGTGATTGAAATGGTAGCGGAAAATATCACGAAGTTTTGAAACAATCAACCCATTTAGTTATATGTCATGTAATATATATCGTGTGGTTGTATTCTTCAATCTAACCCAAGACTGTGCTGAACCAAATGCTTTCTACCCAAAATCGCAAAGTAGATCCAAATTGAGCACCAAAAGCTTTAAAAATGACTGGAAATTAGATCTCTGATTCGACCTATAGTGCTTTGTGTTTCAGGCACCATCATTAATAAAAGAAACATTTATGAAGACTATAAATACTAACAGTACTGTATACAAAATCTTGTAAAAATATGTATTATAGATGCTTAATAGATTCATCAACCGATATGATGAACAAAAACTACTTGGTTGACAGTTGCTTTTGAGTTTAGCTACATACAAGCTTTAATTTTCCTCTACCATTTCAATCATCAACATTTGAAACAATCAACTCTTGTCATTTTACTATCAATGGTTTTAATTTACAATAACTTTAGCAACCCGTTTAGTTATATGTCATGTAATATATACCAAGTTGCATCTAGTGCTCTTAACTTAAACGAGTTGTTCTAATTCTTTATAAGATGTGATTAACAAATTCTCAATAATAGGAGCATCTGAATTTTTCAGACGCGCAGTGGTGATTACGAGTACTCATTTAGTTACAAAGTAGTTAAATTAATACAATGAGATTATGCAAGCCGAACCATTCTTCAACACAATCTGGATGGAAGATATGTTTTCATCTTGGTAAGTCGCAGACTTGTTCATTAGGTGCGAACTCCAAAAGTCACACCACATATCATGTAAGTCCGTAACCGATCTCCGGTCGGTCCTTCACGTCCAAGTAAAAGAAGATTGTCTGCTGAGGTTGCAACTCAAATCAATATGAGGCTGCAACACAATATCATGAGGCTGCTTAACTGGAAGAGTTTATATTATTTTTGAAATGAATGAAATTATGCAAAAATAAAATTGATTTGGTTTCATACTCACCCACTTTGTGATGATGTATTTGATGTATTGAATGAAATATCTTGTTGGATTGATCTCTATTATATAAATGATCGATTCTTGTGATAAGTCCAAGCTTGTTTTATGGACATTACAAATTGTTAATAACCTATTATGGTAAAATAGGTTGAACCAAAATATTATTTTTCGCTACCATTTGAATCATCAATATCATTTTTCCATGATGCCATATTGTGCTTACCAGTATAGCATCACAGACGATAAACAAGTCTGCGTCTTACCAAGATGCCAAAATATCTTCCATCCAGGTTTTGTTGAAGAATGGTTGGGCTTTCATAAAACATGTCCGATTTGTAGAGCTGACGTACCTACAATTGACTAGTACGCATAATGAATTGTAGTTGAAGTTAAATAGACAATGTTAGTTTTGTTTATTCCAACCATTTTATAAAGCTTATAAGGCTCAGTTTGGATCCACTTTGTGATTTTGGGAAGAAAGCATTTGGTTGAAGCACAGTCTTGGGTTAGATTGAAGAATACAAGCACACAGTCTTTATTTTGCCTATATTATCTTCCTTAGAACTTTAAATTTGGTATCACTCTTAAATTTTTAAATTTTAAATCACGTTTAGTGTAGATTTAGTTTCAATTATGTTTAGTGGAGTTGATGCATTGAATGAAATTTCTTGTTGGATTGGAAGTGAGTGAGTAGTCTCATACTAAAATGTTATATGTAAATTGGCTTCAATCTCAAATGTTAAAATTTTACCTATTATGGTAGTGATAGTAGGCGTATAAATTACATCAAATTATGTTTCATAATTAAGTTACATCTTATAAAAATAGAGAACAACCTGGATGGTAGATTTATTGGAATGTTGTTAAGACGCAGACTTGTTCATCGTCTGCGAACTCCGAAAGACACACCACACATCCTATAAGTCCGAAACCGATCTCTAGTGAATCTTAAATGTTAAAATTTTACCTATTATCGTAGTGATAGTAGGCGTATAAATTACATCAAATTATGTTTCATAATTAAGTTACATCTTATAAAAAAAGAGAACAACCTGGATGGAAGATTTATTGGCATGTTGTTAAGACGCAGACTTGTTCATCATCTGCGAACTCCGAAAGACACACCACACATCCTATAAGTCCGTCCGGTCGGTCCTTCACGTCCGAGTAAACAAAGACTATCTGCTGAGGCTGCAACTGAATATCAATATGAGGCACACATGTATATCTTTAATTATATTTATTTCTCTAATTATGTTTAGTGAGTAGTTTCATACTCACCCACTTTAGGATGATGGATTTGATGTATTGAATGAAATATCTTGTTGGGCTTGCATAAGACATGTCCGATTTGTAGAGCTGACGTAACTACAACAAAATATTTCATTCAATACATTAAGTTACATCATATAAAAAAGAGAACAACTCGTCTAAGTTAAAAGCACTAGATGCAACTTTGTATATATTACATGACATATAACTAAATGGGGTGCTAAAGTGGAACCAAATTCAATCTGAATTTTCTTATTGTAAAAGAAAAGTTTTGGTTTTGAATACACACGCATGTATTATGGTAGTGATACTAGGTGTACAATACACACGCATGTATTTTTGTTTTTAAATGTCTTAATTACATCAAATTATATTTCATAAGCTAGTTACATTTAAAAATATATTAAATAAATATACTTAAAGATATACATGTGTGTGTTTTTTGTTTATCTATATGCGTGCATAACTCTCTTCTAGCCTCAGCCTTATATTGAGTTGCAGCCTTATATTGATATCAAGTTGCAGGCTAAACAGAAAATCTTCTTTTACTCGGACGTGAAGTACCTACCTGAGATTGGTTACAGACTCACAGGATTTGTCTTTCGGAGTTCGTAGACGAACAACATATTCTCGTCACGCCAATATATCCTTATTTTGCCTTCATTATCTTCATTATAACTTCGATTTTGGAACATCTGAATTTGTCGCATGCGCATTGGTGGTTACCAATATAGCATAATGGAAAACCTCAATCACAATATTCTTATTGAAAGCTCAAGCGCTAGCTTCACAATTAACAATTTGTAATGTCTATAAAACAAGTTTGGACTTTGTGCAGGAATCGATCACTTATATAATAGAGATCGAGCAGAATGGCATCACGAAAATACAAAACCAAAACTTTCTTTTTTGATTTGTTAAAATAGAGTGGTTACTTATACAAGTTCTTAAAGATCGAGTGGCTTGACAAATATACGAAACCAAAACTCTTTTTTTTTTTTGCATTACAAATATTTACAGGTAAGTACGAAACCAAAAAAATTATTCATCATATCGGTTGATCAATCTATTAACCATCTATAATACATATTCTTTTAAATTTTGTGTACAGTATTGTTAGTGTTTGTAGTCATCATATATGTTTATTTATTAATGATGCTTCCAGAAACAGAAAGCATTTTAGGTCGATTCAGAGCTCTAATTTCCCGTTGTTTTTTAAAGCTTTTGGACCTCAATTTGGATCCACTTTGCGATTTTGGGCAGAAAGCATTTGGTTCAAGCACGGTTTTGGGTTAGATCGAAGATCACAAGCACACCCCTTATTTTGTCTTCATTATCTTTATTATTACATTGAATTTGGTATCACCCTTAAACTTTGTGATTTTAAATCATGTTTAGTGTAGATTTAGTTTCAATTATGTTTAGTGAGTAGTTTCATTATCTTCATGTAAGGTCTACGACTGCAAGATCTATCTTGACGCGGACCCGTGAACGAGTGCGGAATCCTCGTTTACGGTCAGACGGACAACTCTCAACCAACGGAAACACGGAGACTATTAGACGCTGAACGAACGACACACGAACGATCCTACGTACTAATTCTCTCCGAAACGGGACTCACCTAGCTGATAAACTCGAGATCGCCTATTGCTTAATTCCTCACGAATTCTGCCAAAGGTCTGCTAATGATTCGAGTCTATCCCTAATTATAGGCCCTGATTCGAGTCTGTTGTGGGCCAACCTCGAATCTGGCCTAAGGCCCATTCGAATCTGTCCATCTGACAGATTCGAATCTAGCCTATTCGAATCTAAGGCCTCATTCGAATCTATCACAGATTCGAATGTATCCTTTTATGCAATTCGAATCTAACCTATACACTTAAACACTTACGTGATGAAACTTATGTTTTAACTTATGCTTGACATACTCTTTGACTTTTATGTTTGAACTTCTTGTAATATGTACATCAAGTTCAAACACACAATCAATAACCGACAAACACATATTAAACATATATATCAATAACACTTGTTAATATTCAGAATATTACTTAAATCATAACGCAGATCGTTTAGACTGCTATCGTCACACAGGGTGTACCAACAGACTCCCCCTTGACGATAGCTTCTAATTATTTACATTACATCAAATTTAAGTACTAGAGCTATAGACGCTACTACCTGCATATAACCCTGCATCTATACAAACTTTAACTACCTTTTGGAACTTCCTGGCTTCAGATCTCCATGGTTCAGTGAAGAATATAGGCTGATCGTGAAGCTTCTTCAGGTCGTCCTTAGATAGGTTTATCAAATGCAGAGGGTCGTATACCTTCAAAATTACCTGCTCGTCTTGATCCTCCATTATAGCTTCAGCAGTATCAATCTCCAGGTACCACCACTTCATGTTGCTCAAAACATTTAGTGGCATTGGCTTTATTAGCACTCTTTTCAAGCATTTGACTGGCTTATAGATCATTCTAGCCCAAGGTCTTCCAGTATGAGGATCTATTCTTGATCCATCCTCGACCCTCTTGCCTGATCTCGGCTTAAGCCTCTCAAATCTGCCTGATCGCCCTTCTTTCCTTATAATTCTTTCAATAACGCTCACGTAGGGATCATTTCCAATGTTGATCAGCTCCTTCCAGGCTAACTCTTTAACTTCAATCTTGGGCAAAGAATTAAACGCCTTCAATGTCCGCCTCAAGTATTGAAGTCCATCCCTTCTCTTCAAAATGAACAGCTGCAGTTCTCTGTCAAAGAACCAGCTAATAATCCCTCCACAAAAGTTTCCGGCACTTGGAATTCTCATTGTCTTCTTCATCTTCAGCTGATCCTTCTTTTCTTCCTTCTTGAACCAAAGATTTAACAGATCAGCTCTAGATGGCTCTTTTTCAGCTTCCTCCAGTTCTTTATCCTCGACTGAGGCTACCTTGATGTAATCAATATCAATCACATTATGATTTGAGCTCTCATAAAATTCAGTGACTGGTTGTGAATTGATGATTACTTCATTAACATTATCGTCCTCGTCCTCTATCACTTCGTCGTCAGATTTCCAGTCAACAACATCATCTGGAATAAATTCCCCTTCCTCCAACTCTTCCATTTCATCTTCAAAATCAAACTCCATCAGCTCTTCTTCAATATCTTTCAGCGCATCGATCATGTCGCTGTCTAAATTCCTTGAAGAACTAGCTTCTCCTCCCGCTCCTCCTACTTCTCCCCTTTTACTAGGCTCCCCCTCAGATTGAGCAGTCTGAGCAGCAGAAAAATCTACTGGCTCATTCTGTCTTTGTGGGCTGGGATCATTGCCTTGGTTGTCTTCATCATCTTCATCTCTCGGTCTCTGTGCTTCCTGATCACGGCACGATGTCTCCCCCTGAGCCTGTAGATTCTTCATTAACTGCTCAATAAGGGAGCGCATCGACCTTATCTCGGCTGACTGATCGCAAACAAAGGCCTTCAGCTCTAAGTTCTCTTCCTGAACTGTGTCCACTATCTTCTTTAGATCGGCATTATGAGTCTGAATCTCGCCGACTGCCTTTGTTAGGCCTAAGATTTGGATATTTTGGAAATCGACTCGCGCTTTGAGCTGCTGAAACCTTTGATTGTCGGCGTATGAGGATGAGGTTGATGGGATGGACTGAATTGGAGTTGGAGTGATTGGTGATGGAATATAAGGATCATCGTGAGGTGGTGGTGGTGGAATGTTGGTGTGAGGTTCTTGTTCTTGAGGTTGAGGGTTTTGAGATTGAGGAGTTTCTGGTTGTTCTGCGGAGACTGACGAGGATCCTTGCATGAATCTATGACGTTTTGCGCGTGGCCTCGTCACTAACGTAGCAATCTCTTCTTCTTCATAATCGGACTCCTCCAATTCCCTGGTCTCTCTCCTCCTCGAACCACCTTGATTGACAATCAATCTAGAACCATAAGTCTCAAAACAACTTCCAGTTTCGGTAGTTACCACCTCATGAACTTCATCTGATTCGGTTTCAGATTCCGAAGATGTCAATCCTGCCTCAGCCCCCTCTGGCTCATATTCGTCAACATCACGAAATATATCATCATTATCTCCAGGCGGACTCAGCAGCTCATCCACCAATGCTGCTGCAACATCTTCATTTGCATGCGGACCCGAAGCCCATATTTCCTCCAATGTTTGGGCTATTTGCTCGGTTTCTGGATTGGCACTTGAAGGCCCTTCTTCCTGTACCTCTGGCTCTGGCTGACTCGTAGAAGGCCTAGACGCCTGAGACTGAGTTGTAATATCTCTTTGTCTTCGCCTTGGATCACGTGGACGAACACGAGTCTGATGCGGTTGCTGATGCTGTTGCTGTTGCTGTTGCTGTTGCTGTTGCTGTTGAACTTCTATTTCACATGCCCAGTTGGCATTATTAGGTGCCACAAAGTTCCTGTCTAAGATAGCTCCAAACAACGGACGAGCAGTAGGAACAGCCAATCTTCCTCGGTGTGAGGAACAATCAGCAAATATGCGTTTTTCCATTACATTTACGCTCAAAGAATCATTCGATTGTGGCAGACTTGGCAAAAAGTGACGTATCAACATCATCACGAACCTCGGATACAACAGGAACCTTTCTCTCTCAGGAGCCGTGATTTGATGAATAAATTCTGAGAAAATCAGCTGCGAGAAACTAAACTTCTTATTGTACACCATCGCGATCATTGCTGATTGGATTTTTGATACAATGTAATCAAATCCAGCTTTCTTCGGTGCAAAACAGACCATGAAGACATGGACCAAGAAACGCCATTGCCCAATCAGGCCACTCTTCATATATGACGACTTTGTTACATCTAGACTGTAACCCATTCGTTGAAAAGCCGCTTGCCTAATATTTAGTGGAAAATCAATAGGCCCAGACTCCTCTTCCTCAGATCCTAGCTGCAACACTTGACGCAGCATATCGGCAGAGAATACCAACGGTTGCCCTGCGATCCTTGTTCTCAGCACTGTCGGGGTGACAGAGCAGTCAACTTGTAAGTGATCATAGAACTGCCGCACATATGAGATTACAATCGGAATATTCTGAAACAAAGCGTAGCTAATTCTGGATTCAGCTAAGAAGTCCAATACTTCACGAAAACCCTGCGCCTCAGGGATATGATTATCTGGATTAAGAACCATATTGTGCTTAGGGACGAAAGCACGAAGCGCCATATCTGCACAATACATAAAATTGTTAGATTATTATTAAAAATCAATAAACTTGTTTAAATTCAAATTTGTTTTATCTTGTATTTGATTAAATACAAAATCTAACACAATTAAATTTTCACAAGTTTAATAAAATTTAAATTCAACAAAATAAATGAAGTACAGAATCGAGAGTAACAGATTCGAAGTGCCCATATTCGAAAGTATGGACAGATTCGAATATACCCTATTCGAGTCTGATGGACAGATTCGAATATCTGGTCATCTCGAATCTATTGATAGATTCGAGAAACCCATGATCAGATTCGAATCCATTATCAGATTCGAAAGGCCGACATCTCCTTTTTCAACAAAAATCCAAGATTTTAACCATTTTGAACTAGGTAAATCACATACTTTAGTGCAACTAAGTTCTAATCACTGATTTATGCCTTTAATTT
>JAANYP010001912.1:0-20539 GCA_020465985.1 Centrapalus pauciflorus | reverse complement strand
ACGGAAGAACTTTCACATTTAGGAACTAGAAGTGTGGGAGTTAGTTCCGTTACCTCGTAGGGGAATTGCAATAGGAAACCAAATGGGTTTTTAAGTGCAAAAGAGATGATCGGGGTATAGTCACGCGCAACAAAGCGAGATTAGTTGTAACGGGTTTCAACCAAGAGGAGGGAATCGATTACAACGAAGTGTTTGCACCAGTACAAGGTTAGAAAGCAATAGGTTGTTTTTAGCTTTTGCCTCCTCAAGGATTTAAGTATATCAACTGGACGTTTACGAGTGCTTTCCTGTATGGGAATAGTGAAGGAGTTAGTATATGTAGACACAACGCCGGGTTTACAGATCCTAAATATCCTGATAGAGTATATCGCTTAGATAAGGCTCTTTATGGATTACATCAGGCGACCTAGGGCAGTGGTATGAGACTCTATCCAACCATCTTTTAGAAAAGGCTTTGAAGGGGTAGGATAAGATAGTAACTCTTTGTGAAGCAAGAAGGAGATCATTTTATCTTGGTACAGTGTACGTAGATGAATCATTTTTGGATCATCAGACGAACAGATGTGCAAAGATTTCGAGAAGGTTATGAAGTCTAAGTTCAGAGATGAGTGCTATGGGGGAGTTGAATTTCTTGTTTCGGGGTTACAAGTTGACCAGAAGAAGGAAGGCATGTTTATCCATCAGACCAAGTATGTTCTATGACATATTGGAACGGTTTGGGATGGAAGAACAAAGTTGACTGCCCATTCAGCACGCTGATTCAAGTGAATCACAATCTCGGGCCGGGTACTGAAAGTGATACCGAGTGGATCGACTTTATATCGGCCTCCATGATTGGGTCACTATGTATTTAACTGCTTCAAGACCTGATATTATGTTTGCTGTTTGTATTTGTGCTAGGTTTCAGCGAATCCGAGAGGAATGCATATGAAAGCTGTGAGCGGATTCTAACGATACCTCAAGTCGAAACCGAAGCTGGGACTTTGGTATCACGACGAGGAGATCTAGAGTTGGAGGCGTTCACGGATTCTGACTACGGAGGATGCAGCTTGACGCGCAAATCTACAACTGGAGGTTGTCAGTTCCTAGGAGGGAGCTTTGGTGTCTGGCAAATTGCAAGAAACAAACATCGGTAGCCGTTTTTCTGTAACGTGCGAGTCCGAGGTTATGTTGCTGCTGGTAGTTGCTGTTCACAGGGTTTTGTGGATACAAACAACATTCCGGGATTACGGTTTGGCTTATACTCAAAACTCCAATTAGGATAGACAATCAATCTACTATTGCGATAACAGAATAATCCATTTAAACACAGTAAACACAACAAGCAATAGACATAAGGACATCATTTTATTCGTGATTTGTGGCTTAGGATGATAAGCGGCGGATGAACTGATGCCGAGGACTTCTGGTGGTAGAAGACCAGACGGAAGATCACTTTGATAGTTATTAATAATGCTGAGTGCTGGAAATTCGCGCAACAGCAGAATTTGAGTGAGTAGTACTGTTTTCTATTAGTAAGTTTACGTTAATGGAAGCGCATTACTTGTCAGGTAGAATTGAGCTTCAATTATAAGCTTATTTATAGTAGAGTATCTTTTTTCGTAAGTCTGCTATTTAGGAAGTTCTAATTAGTGAAATCTATTTTAGTAATTTTTCTATTAGTTAGATGGTTAGTAGATTCGGCTTCAGGTGGTCTAATGCGTTTTGGCTATGAAAAAACAACAAAAAAGAGAAAAAAAAATCAATAAAGAGAAAAAGAGAAGAGTGTAAATTACAAGATACATGGTTCAAAGGACAGAAATTATCAGCAAGCGCGTTACATGCTCTAAGTTTAGAAACTGGTCACACAGATGCGAAAATAAGCCACGTCGAAGCTTAGTGTTAGGCTTAAGACTTCCGTAAGGGTTTGGATGGACTTTATGTTTGATTGTGGTGAGAGCTAATACATATACAGGGTATCGTAAAGGCTATTAAAAGAATCAGAAAAATACAAACGTGTCACGTAACCAGATGTATCGACCACATCGGTCTACAGTTTATGTACAAGCACATACAACATTGAGCTAACTGAGGTATGCATAACTTTCTGGGGATGGTATAGCAACATCAAATACGTTGAAATGGAAGAAAGGAATAGAAATATCTATGACAAAACTGATATGTTAGTCGAAACACATGCAATCCTGTTGTACGTAAGACAGACCTGTTGTCGCTGGTGAGATTCGGTTAGCAGCCAGTTCGCTTTGTTGTACGTCAGTACGACTGTCACCGCTAATCTGCTAATTTTTACAAGTTAACCTTAAGTCGAACTAAGACACTTTGTGTTGAGAATACAGACCGTGTCCGATGTTTGTCTTTTAAAAGAAGTTTGCAATACCACACAAGTTAAGAATTTTGTCTGTGCTTGATCATAACGTATGTCTATGTCTGAGTCACGTAGAGAGAATTTCCTGATTAAAATAAAAGGCCAAGGGTATTCTTCCCGAATGTAGAGTGTTTTAACAGGGAAAATACCAACAATCGGCTAAATTAAGAAATGCGTATGTCACGACAACACATCGAAAGGAATCAAAAATTCTAAGTGTGAAAGTTTAGTACTGCAAGGGAGTTAGTGAGTCGACAGTCGCTGATCGGGGGAAAAAAAAGGTGATAAGTTAGAGCCTTAAAGGTGCGTTAGACTATAGGCGTGCGAGAGCAAAAGAAGAATAGATGCAGGGGTGTTGGGGGGTAGGGGAAATGTACAGGAGTGTTTGTTCTAAGACTGTGATAATGTAATAGGTGAAAAGAACTAATCTAGCGGGTGCATAATTGAGTACGGTCGGTCAAAATTTTATTTTACTATTATTTGTAACGTTTAGTTATTTGAGATGTTATTTTAGTTTAGTTTAGAGTTTCTGTGCTTTACCGCCCTGCATCGCTTCAACCCAGGAGTTGTCTTTAAGTGCCATTTGCACATTTTTGGGCTCTACTTGCGATATGAAACATGAATATAGACATGTGTGATATGCCTCGGAGTCGTTTATCATCGACAACAATACAGTGTTGTTATTTACACTACTCCGAGTCCTCACACCCTCGTTAGGATTTCCTATGATGCTATCTATCGGATGGTTCTTGTTAATCCTAGAGGTCTCTATTTCATCAACCCTTAGATTATCTCCTAGTTGGATCCTATTTCACTAAAGGGGGAAAGGCTTCAACTTCCACGTTTTTTCCACACGGACGTTTTCTCAGCGGCCGAACTTGATGCTTGAGTCTGATTCTCAGTGTTAGGTTCTTCTGATTAGCCAACTTCTGGAGACCCATCTACCCAGTAGCAGTAGGCTCGGACGTAGATTCGACCTGTGGCCTCGGAAAAAATATGGCCATCGTCATTTAGGTGCAACGTCGCCATGTCCTTTTCGATTGTACCTGCATTATCATCCAAAGGAATGTGAAATGACTCAAATAACTTATCATAGTCAAATATCCATTCCGGACCAGTTTGGGGTTCATGTGTATAACTTGTGACTTCAATATTATACACAATCTCCACAGTACCACTCTTTTTGTTAAAAACCCGTTTGTTTTGTGAGTTTGGCACATAACCTAGGAAGTATCCTTCGTCAGCCTTTTCACCAAACTTCGGTTGATGTTTTGTCCTTAAAAGTGTACATGGTACTCCAAACGGTTCGAATCCAGTTAAGTTAGGTGGCCTTTTATTCAAAATTTCATAACATGTTTTGTTCAATGATTTGACTGTAAGGACTCTATTTAAAATATGGCACGCGGTATTCACTGCCTCCCCCCACAACATGGTAGGAAGCTTTGAATCCGAAAGCATAGTCCTTGCAGCCTCAATCAATGTTCTGTTTTTACGTTCGGCCACCCCATTCTGTTGAGGTTCATATGGTGCACTGAATTGATGCACGATGCCCTTTGATAGGCACTATACACCAATTACAGAGTTTTTAAATTCAGTCCCATTATCACTACGTATATTTTTAACCCTTGTTCCGTAGGAATTCTCCACTTGGTCTAAGAACCCGATGAGCTTTGTAAGCCGTCTCGTCCTTCGTACCTAAAAAAGAAAACCATGAAAAACCGTGATAGTAATCGTCAGTGATAACTAAGCAAAACCAACTACCTCCTATACTCCTTTGTTTATAGGGCCGAAAAGGTCCCATGCCAACAAATGATGTCGAGGTTATGGGAGTTCAGCTTCTTGGACTTGTGTGTCTTTTTATGTTGCTGCCCTTCATGCACGGAGACACTTGTCTTCAAATTAAAGTCTTCAGAGGCACACCTTGCCACCAAACCATTCTTCGTATTGTAGTTCCATTTTCCTTAGGTGGCCAAGTGAGCCAATGCGTCGGTGCCACAAAACCGATCCGTCTCCGAAGCTTTTGCTAGTACGCAGATCGGACCCATCGAATTATCCTGGCTTGTTCATACGAGCATGTACAATCCTTCTTCCTTGGATCCCGCATCAATATCCAATCTTCATGTATCTTGAATCCCGGCTTGAGCACTAACGCCTCAGTGTCAGTAATAACACCCCGAATTCTTCTTCTCCACAGGATTTGAGATACCAATGAGATTATGAACCAGTTTATCAACGTGATTTAAACTTGATCCAATGTAATCGTCCCATTAGTGACTTCTCTAGTTCCAGTGATATTTCCTCCTTTGTTGCCAGCGAATGATACAAATCCCCTATTACCCCCCTTGAAGTCTGTGAGAAGACTCCTTTCCCCCGTCATATGCCTGGAGCAACCACTGTCGACGAACCACTTGTTGTTTGGACCGGTAGTTATCTCCTGCACATGAAAGAAAAATAGGTTAGTTATCACGGGGAACCCAAGCCATGACTGACTTGGTAATACCATTCTCGTCCACATACTTGAACTCTTTCAAATACCCATCTCGCCTTTCAGGTGACTTGGGCCGTTGAACTGAATTCTGTTGTGGTGCCGAGTGATTTAGATTCACTCTTTGCCTTTGAGTAGGCATCTGTTGTGGTGCTCTAGAATAAGTCTTATTATAATGCATTTCAGACTGGGATCCCTGAGCTTTTACCGGAACATATTGTCTAACAGGAGTATGTGACCTAACTGGAGTGTGTGACCTGCTAGGTGTGGTGCTCCTATAGACTTGTTGAGGTGCTGACCTAGATTGATTAAAGACACGATTTGGTGAATTTGTCCTAACCACTTCTTTTGGTCCAACCTTAACCGGTGTTTGTTTCACAACAGGTTTTGGTGCGGCCTGCACAGTTTTCTCGGTACTCTGAGAACTACTCGTGCTCGCCACACTTGGTGAGGGCTTAACAGGTGTTGGATTCACTGTCTTAGGTGTAACATCAGCTTTCCTATTTGGACAGTGAGAAGCAACATGTCCTTTCTCGTGACATCTAAAGCAAGACATCTTATCCATGGACTTTTTGGTTGGTCCCTTAGATCTAGGTGTCTCACTAGTATCTATTGCTTTTGTTACATCTACAGTGTCTGTCTCTTCGACCTGGTCAGCCCATGAAATTTTCTGTTTTCCAGCAGGTGTTTCACTGGAGGAAGACACAAATTTCACTTGCTTGACCTTGACGGTTGAGTCAGTCACCTTAGGTGTATTTTCAACTTTAGGTTCAGGTGTAGGTTCAGGTAGGTCCTCTAAGACTACTGACTTGTCAGTTTTCTCCTGAGGCTGAGGCACGTAGTTTGCATTGAAAGGTGGAGGAATTTCGTGAAAACCTAGACCTACAGGCTTCTTAGACTGTCTTTGGGCATCTAAGACTTTTCCTAGGTTTAGGCTCGAATTCCTAAACTTTTCCAGCTTGCTATTTGCCTCTGCTACCTTAACCTTGGTCTCGGCTAGCTCTATGTCCTTGTCTTTCAGACTTTTGGTCAAGGCCTCTACGTGCTCATACATAAGTTCTATCCTAACACACTGCTCACTCAGTTTGTCTTTTAGAACGATTACATCTTGAGCATCAGCCTTAAGTTTTTCCTTTAAATCCTGCTTTATATCATTTAGGCTAGCATTTTCTATTTTTAAGTTTTCATTTTGAGCAGCTATGGTCTTATGTGAGTCTAAAACTAGATTTAACCTATCATTAGAACTAACACATAAAGCACATAAATCACGAAATAGAGAAACAAAAAGACTAACCTTAGAGTTATCAGATTCCACGTTGGCCATCTGAGCAGCAAACTCCAGCACGGTCTGATCATTCGCTTTCTCTACCCACATCGGACTGCTGTCCCTTGGGGTCTGCTCATCCTCTTCACAACCATTTTCCGTAACTTCAGCCATGAAAGCTCTAGCATTGGACTCCGGATGTGAACTCCAGTCATAAGAACCATCTAGCTGTCTGTCAGAAGTGACATTGGATATCAGACCCGCTAGATTGGCTTGACCAGATGAAGAACTCGGAAGATATCTCTGTTGGGACTGACTTTGGTACTGTCCTTGATGCTGACTCTGCCCCTGGTAGGTTTCTACCTTCGGTCTTTGACACTCCCTCGCGAAATGTCCCAATCCCTGACAGTTGTAGCATTTGACCTTGGACTTATCAAATCCTATCCCCTTGTTATTCATCTGGAGATTCCTCCCAGTTCTCTTTATGAATCTCTTAACCCTCTGGGTTACCATGGCCAGTTGCCATTTCAGATCCATTTCCTCTAAGTCATCAGGGTCGACCTGATCGTAATCTTCATCCCAAAGAGCCGGATCATTGATCTTCCCTTGAACGCAATTTCCGTATGCGGCCACAAACGAAGCAAGCAGATTCAGATGTTCTTCCGCCGACTTTGCGCTCATAGGCATCTTCGAATAGCTCTGACTGGTCGATGCCTGTTGGACTTGAGGTTGCGGTTCTTCCGATCTTCCTAACCCTAAGAACGCGCGATTTAGTGAGTCTTCGGACTCTGGTGGCGATGACGTTTCTCCAGTGAAAAACGCTGTAGCACTCTTCTGATCAGCTGTCACTGATGATTTTGATGTCTTTCCAAAATACATAGCCGGATTTTGGACTTGCTCGTAATCAGTCTCAGCCTTTATCATTTCGAAGTGATATGCCCTCAACGTTCCCACGATGTCATCCAGCGATTGAGCATAGTATTTATCTTCATTCAGCTTAATCATTGCCACGTACATAGCCCATTTGGCCGGTAGGGCATCAAGAAGCTTGTTGTTCTTGTCTGTGTCAGAATACTCAATACCATGACTTTCAAGCTCTGTTATCAGATGATAGAATCGTGTGATAATATCATCCAACTGTTCATCCTTAAGAGCCTTGAAAATTGCAAAATGTTGGGTCAACAGCTCTGTACGCTTTCTACGCACCCGTGGATTACCCTCACACCTTTTCTGAAGAGACTCCCAAAGTTCTTTCGACGTCCTCTGAGTCCGAAATGTGTGCAAGATATCTTGAGGTAACGCCATTCGGATAATAGAGAAAGCTTTGTTTTCGGCTTCAAATAATTTCTTGTCATCCTCTTTCATCATCTGGTATGACAGAACCTTTTGACGGCCTTCAACCTCAGATACTGGTGGAATGTACCCTTCATCAATGCACACCCACATGCGCATATCGTTGAATCGTACAAAATCCGTGAATCTATCCTTCCACCAGTAGTAATCCTCAACTTTCATCAGCTTTGGTGGTGCATTGGCCTTCCCAACTTCGTGATCCATTTCAAGGAATTTCTGAAGGTTTGACATCTTTTCTGAAATTGAATTTAGACTTAATTAATTTAATTCGAAACTAATGTGGATTAACTCTTTCGAATCTAGATAGATTCGAATGTAATTAGATTCCAATTTATTTGGGATTAAATTCGATTAAGTATTTTAATTCAATTAGATTCGAAATAATGGCAGATTCGAACAATTCCTTAGATTCGAAGAAATGTCAGATTCGAAGGACCCCTTAGACTCGAAGACCCTTAGAATCGAAGGCACAACAGAATCGAATTTCAGCAGAATCGAAGCTCAGACTCGAAACAGTAACAGACTCGAAACAAACTCGAAATAATATAGACTCGAGATCCAATTCGAATGTATTAACAGATTCGACACACCACAGACTCGAAACTGACTGAAATTGACTCGATAGGAGCGTATTTTGGTTTAGACTCGAAAATAAAGTAAAACCCTAATTACCCCTATAGATTCGAGCGCCGCAAACTCGAAAAACGGCTAACACTTTGATTTTTTGACGTTTTACGGATTAAATCACTATTTTTCAAATGAAAAATAATGATTTCGACCAAAAATGTGAAAAACGACAAAGTGTTTCCCGAATATGAATTTGCTAAGCTCAAAAACACGTTTTTGAGAGAAAGACCGTCCAACTAGCGTCAAGAAACCTAGAATGTATCTGATGAACACGAAGAACACCACGAACACTCCGTAGGCTCTGATACCACTTGTAAGGTCTACCACTGACAGATCTATCTAGACGCGGACCCGTTAACGAGTGCGGAATCCTCGTTGACGGTTAGACGGACAACTCTCAACCAACGGAAACACGGAGACTATTAGACGCTGAACGAACGACACACGAACGATCCTACGTACTAATTCTCTCCGAAACGGGACTCACCTAGCTGATAAACTCGAGATCGCCTATTGCTTAATTCCTCACGAATTCTGCCAAAGGTCTGCTAATCATTCGAGTCTATCCCTAATTATAGACCCTGATTCGAGTCTGTTGTGGGCCAATCTCGAATCTGGTCTAAGGCCCCATTCGAATCTGTCCATCTGACAGATTCGAATCTAGCCCATTCGAATCTAAGGATACATTCGAATCTATCACAGATTCGAATGTCTTCCTTTACCTATTCGAATCTAACCAATACACTTAAACACTTAAGTGATGAAACTTATGTTTTAACTTATGCTTGACATACTCTTTGACTTTTTATGTTTGAACTTCTTGTAATATGTTACATCAAGTTCAAACACACAATCAATAACAGACAAACACATATTAAACATATATATCAAAACACTTGTTAATATTCAGAATATTACTTAAATCATAATGCAGATCGATTAGACTGCTATCGTCACACAGGGTGTACTAACATCTTTCTTTCTTCAGTAACTACTTGATACGAGGAGTAGCCGCAGAGTCGCGAGAATTCATGTTCATATTCGTCAACAGTCTTGGTTCCTTGAGTCAGCTGCATCAGTTGAACTTCCATATTTTCTCGCTGAGCAATAGGGCAGTACTTCGCGTTAAACATGTCTAAGAACTGATTCCACTCTAAAGTCTGTATTAATTCTTCTTCGTATATGCTTCTCTGGGTTTTCCACCAGGCACAGGCAGCACCGACGAACAATGCAGAAGCGTAACTCACTTTCTTGGATTCTAAACAGTCAGAGATTCTAAAGATCTCTTTAGCATGACTGATCCAATCCATCGCCTGAATTGGATTGACTGTACCCTCAAAGTTCAGGGCACCGCTAGCTTTGAAATCTTTGAACTTACAGCCTTTCGGCTGTTCAATTTGAGTTTCATGGTTCGAGTTATCAGAATCAGATTCATTATTCTGGACTTGTTTATCTTTTCTCTTATTCTTTTTATCTTCACGTCTCTTAGCTTCGGCCTCATCTCTGACCTGAAACTATTCTTGCATAATCTTATTTTGTTGTTCAGAATGTTGGGCTAAAAGTTGATGCATCATTTCAAACATTTGCTGTGGGGTCATGTTGATGGGAATGTCACCTGATCCTGACATCTTTACTGAAAATTAAAATCTTTTAACTATCAGTTTATAGACTTAGATCTATGTACCCTTTTTCTCATCCTAATAGTCTCTACATCCTATCTCAGTTCAAACCACCTAAATGATTAATACATATGTATTGCTTCAGTTTGAGACCAAGTATTACTCTCGTAATACTTGATTCACTCAAACTATGGGCTCTGATACCATCCTGTGAAGACCACCCCTTGCGGGGCAGTTCTCACGAGTCTAGGTCCCACATCATGCAATACGATATCAACCATAACTAAGATAGAGTAATTAAGTGCGGAATTATAAATTACGGTACAAAATATTAGGATTAAGTTTAATATAGATTAAAGTTTTCAAATTAAACTTATAAAGGGTACCATCTAATCTAATTCATGTCATCATATAATCAAGATAAATCTACCCAAACCATCATATTGTAATCGTCCTAGCAATACCAAAAAGGGTTTACTGGGTAGAAGTCTATGAAAACTCCTGTCCTGATCTTGTAAGACCTAAGAACTAGGTCCAGCAGGTAACTTTCCTTTATGTTTTCCTGTAAAAATGGTAAGTAGCAACTGTAAGCAATTCTTAGTGAGTAAATAGATTTTCAAATTAACATGCATGGTCAAGAGGATCATCATAAGTCTAGCGTGATATGTCTTAGCTGCCGCTATAGCCCTCATTGAAACATAGAAGTCATAGAGTCGGATGATGTTCAAGCCACGCTCAAACTTAAATCGTGGGGATCAGCCACATACTAGGCTAGCTACCAGTAAATCAACATGGCGGAACATCGGAGGGTCATTACCAAGTTCAATAGAACTGGTGAAATTGCCAAATCTAGAACAATAGACCGACAAGGCTAATCAAGCTGAATCAATATGTCAAAGTATGTGCAATGATGAAACATACGTAATCAAAGTCATGATAGCAATAATCTCAAAGCAATATCAGAAATAAACTGTAAATGCAATATCATAAGAAGTGATAAATCAAATAGTTATCATGATCCACTGGGCAACACTGAACCATGGTGTGCACATGTCACAATCCAGCTGATAATATGAATGTCAAATCAATCTAACATCAACAATATGTCTCAACCGGAAATCTAGCATGTTAAATCTGAATATCTATAACTCACTGTTTGGGGTCTTTATCAAGCAGATGTATATATCCACCACCTGAGTTATCTCAGGATTTTATCTTTGTCAATCTGTTCTCTGTCAATTCAAATCTTTGACCAGCTTTTAAATCTTTATATCAATGTTCAGAAATTAACTGAACCTGTCCAGAATTATCATATCAATGTCATATCAATATCATCATCTTTTAGTTTTAAATTCTTTATTTTATTTGATTCTGATAACTGATCATTCGTAAGTCTTTCTTTCGTTCTTGTTCTTTGTTTCATTAATATTCTCAAGATCAGTATATATATATATATATATATATATATATATATATATATATATATATATATATATATATATATATGTATATATATATATATGTATATATATATATATATATATATATATATTATATATATATTATATATATATATATATATATATATATATATATATATATATATATATATATATATATATATATATATATATATATATATATATATATATATATATATATATATATATATATATATATATATATATATATATATATATATGTATATATATATATATATTAATATATATAATCATTTTGCTAATTATCTTATTAATTTATGCGTTGTCCATGTGTTTTATTCAATATATTCGAATTTAGGGAGAGGGGTTCGAATTTAATACTTAAATTCGAACATATATAACTAAATTCGAAATCATAGCTTTGAACATAGTTAAATTCGAAATACATAAATTCGAACTAGGGTTAAATTCGAATCCCTCATTCGAATTTAAGGTCTAATTCGAATCCCTTGATTCGATTTTAGCTATAATCGAGTTTGTTCATGACATCTCGAATTTGTTCATATTTTACAGTTTTTAAACATACATTTCTAAGTCTAAAATCATGAATTTGCTAAGTATTAAGCCTAGGTTAGATTCTATTTTACATAATCTAACAGATTCGAGTTAAAACTCAAGCTAAAATAGCTTTAATCGAATGAAAGATGGTAAATTCGAATTCTTCTTTAAGACCGAAAATAAGGAAACTTAAAAGGTCGATTCTTACCTCAAATTCATACTAAATCACGCATGCAACTGTAGATTCTTGTAGTACTCTTCGAGACCTTTCCAATGACATATAGAACTCGATAATTGACCGGTCGGTTTGGGAAAAAACTAGAGAGAAGGTAGGGAGAGAGTGTGTCAGGTTTGTTAATGGTGATTAATGGCCATAATTGGAGTTTATATACTTCATTTAGTTATATTTGCAATTTAACCCACTTTTACTTTCGTATCTTATATCTCTTTTATTTAGATATCTTTAATAATTTATTAAATCATAATTTAAATATTTATATAATTTAATTAAATATTTCATAACTTAATTAAATTACAATTCAAATAATGTAATAAAATTACATTATTGGTTCAAAATACTGAAATTAAGTTTAGCTAAAGGCTAGGTTGTTACAAATTTACCTCAATTCGAATTTCCATTAAATTCGAATTTCACATAACAAACTTTTATTTGAACTTATGTTTTAACTTATGTTTGAATTTATCTTTGAACTTTATGTTTGAACTTTTTGTAATACGTTACACCAAGTTCAAACATACAAACAGCAAATATCAAACACACATAATCACATATATCAAACACTAGTCAATATTCAATATCAAGTAAATTGACTTACACAAAATGCTATCTATACTTAGACTGCTATCGTCACACAGGATGTACTAACAGACTCCTCCTTGACGATAACTTCTAACTATTTACATTTTGTCTAACTACTTGAACTATATAAACTACTACCTGCATATAAGCCTATATCGATACAAACTCTAACTATCTTTTGGAATTTCCTAGCCTCGGATCTCCAACCTTCATGAAAGAAGATAGGCTGATCGTGTACCTTTCGTAGGTCATCCTTAGATAAATTTATAAGGTGCAACGGATCATACACTCGCAAAATAACTTTGTCTTCTGTATATTCCATGACTGCTTTAGCTGTATCATTGTCTATATACCACCATTTCATGTTTCTAAGAACGTCCTGTGCCATTGACTTCAATGGTACCTTCTTCAAGCATCTGACAGGTTTGTAAACCATTTTAGCCCATGGCTTTCCAGTATGAGGATCTATCCTCGACTCATCCTCAACTCTCTTTCCTGACCTCGGCTTGAGTCTTTCAAACTTTCCAGATCTACCCTCTCTTCTGATTATCTTTGCGATCACTTCAGCATAAGGGTCATCTCCAATGTTGATCAACTCTTTCCAAGCTAACTCCTTCACTTCAACCTTGGGCAGTGTATTGAATACTTTCAGTGTTCGCCTCAAGTATTGAAGGTCATCTCTTCTTTTTAGTATAAAAAGCTGCAATTCTCTGTCGAAGAACCAGCTGAGTATTCCACCTGAGAGATTTTCAGAGTTTGGCACTCTCATCTTCTTCTTCATCTTTGGCTTTGCTTTCTTTTCTTCCTTACGGAACCAAAGGTTTAACAGTTCAGCTCTGCTTGGCTCTTTTTCAGCTTCCTCCAGTTCTGAATCGTCCACAGAGGCCAATTTAATTTCATTTATATCGATTACATTTTGATCATTATGCACATATTGTTCTGTGATGGGTTGTGCATGAATGATTACTTCATCTACGTTGTCATCTTCATCTTCCACGACCTCCTCATTAGATTTCCAATCAACTATATCTTCTGGCACAAATTCTACTTCTTCGAGACCTCAACTATGAGATCCCTGATTGAGCAATTAATGAAAAACCTAAAGGCTCAGGGGGGGGGGGGGGAATAGTTGCAGGGATGCTGAGGTATTGAGGAGAGATGATGACGAAGGCAATGATCTCGATGCACCTAAAGAGAGTGAGCCAGTAGATTTTTCTGCTGCTCAACATGCCGAACTTCAGGGGGAGCCTAGTCAGTCTGAAGTTGAAGGAGGTGAAGCTAGTTCCTCTAAGATTGTAGAGAGCGAGATGATAGATGCTCTCATGTATATTGAAGAAGAAGAAGTTATTTTTGCGAGTGTATGATCCGTTGCACCTTATAAATCTATCTAAGGATGACCTACGAAAGCTACACGATCAGCCTATCTTCTTTCATGAAGGTTGGAGATCTGAGGCTAGGAAACTCCAAAAGATAGTTAGAGTTTGTATCGATATAGGCTTATATGCAGGTAGTAGTTTATGTAGTTCAAGTAGTTAGACAAAATGTAAATAGTTAGAAGCTATCGCCAAGAGGGAGTCTGTTAGTACATCCTGTGTGACGATAACAATCTAAGTATAGATAGCATTTTGTGTAAGTCAATTTACTTGATATTGAATATTAACTAGTGTTTGATATATGTGATTATGTGTGTTTGATATTTGTTGTTTGTATGTTTGAACTTGTTGTAACGTATTACAAGAAGTTCAAACATAAAGCTCAAAGATATATTCAAACATAAGTTAAAACATAAGTTCAAATAAAAGGTTGATATGTGAAATTTGAATTTAAGGGAAATTCGAATTAAGGTAAATTCGAACTTGTCTTGGGGACAAATTCGAATGGGCCTTGGGCCTGATTCAAATTTGTCCTAGACAAACTCGAATCTGTCAGTATAATTAAGGGTTAATTCGATTAAATATTAGACTTTGCAGAATTTCAGAGAGTGATTAGGCAAAGGCGATCTCGAGTTTACTAGTATTCAAAGAGTTGTTTACGGAGAGAATCATCGTGTAGGTGCGTTCGTAGTCGTTCGTATAACACCGTGGTAGTCTCCGTGTTCCCATGAGTGTGATCTTACCGTCAAGCCGCTAACGAGGATTCCGCACTCGTTGGACGGTGTCGCGTCGAGATAGATTCGTAGTGTCAAGACCTTACAAGTGGTATCAGAGCCTTTGGGGTGTTCTTGGTGTTCTTCGTGTTCATAAGATACATCCTAGGTTTCTTGACGTTTTGGACGGATAATATCACAATTTTGGAGGTTTTTCGAGCTTATCAAGTTAGATCTCGGAAAATACGTTGTTGTAGTTCAAGTTTTTGATTGAAATCAGTATTTTTACTTGTAAAAATATTGGTTTAATCTGCAAAACTTGAAAAACTCGAAGTATTAGCCGTTTTTCAAATTTGCGGCACTCGACTTTGTTAAGGGGATATTAGGGTTTGCTCATTTTCGAGTTTGACTGAAAATACGCTCCTTTCGAGTTTCCTTAAAGTTTGATTCGAATTTGGCTTATTCGAAATTTCTGGGAGTTTCGATTTTACACTAAAATCGATTTATGGAATTCGAATTTAATATTCATACTAATTTGTGGATTTCGAATTTAAGAGGACTTCGAGTTTGTCTTTAATTTCGAATATAGTTGGACTTCAAACTTAATTTCGAATTTAGTTCCAAACCAGTTTAAAATTAATTACATTCGAATTTATCCAAATTCGAAAGAATTACTTTAAATTAATTTCAAATTAAATTACTTAAGTTTGAATTCAAAAATATTTGAATCAATGACAACTCTATAGAGGTTCATTGAGATGGATCACGAGGTTGGAAAAGCGAATTCTCCATCGAAGTTGATGAAACTAGAGGACTATTACTGGTGGAAGGATAGCTTTGCCGACTTCGCGAGGTATAATGATATGCGAATGTGGCTTTGTATCGACTAAGGATACATTCCACCTACAGCTGAGATTGAAGGACGACAAATGGTTGTGCCTTATTCAAAGATGAAGGATGACGATAAAAAGTTGTATGAAGCCGAGAATCGTGCAGTCGCTATCATTAGAATGACGTTACCTCTGGAGATCTTGCACACCTTCCGTAATCCGAAGACAGCAAAAGAGTTGTGGTGTGCGTTAGAGAAACGGTGTGAAGGTAACCCGAGAGTCAGATGAACAGAATGGAAATGCTCAAGCAGCATTTTGCCATCTTCAAAGCATTGAAGAACGAAAAGCTGGATGAGACTATTACCAGATTTTATCACTTATTGACTGAGTTAGACAGCCATGATGTGGAGTATAGTGAAACAGAGAAAATTAACAAGATTCTAGATGCTTTGCCTGCCAAATGGGAAATGTATGTTGCACTGATAAAGCATGACGAAGACAAATTCTATACTCTTACTCTAAACAGTGTCATAGGAACGCTGAGGGCATATCACTTTAAGTTGCTGAAGAAGGAAAGGGATTACGACCAAGTGCAAGATCCAGATATGTACTTTGGGAAATCAAAATCTTCAGTGGCAGCTGATGTGAAGACGGCTACAGCATTCTTCTCAGGAGACTCATCGACACCGGCTGAATCAGAAGACTCAGTAAGTAGGGCTTTCTTAGGGTTTGCTAGACCAGAAGAAAAGCAGCATCAGGCTACTCCGGCATCTACATCTCAAGGGTAATCAAAGATGCCTATGAGTGCAAAATCTGCAGAAGACCATCTGAATCTGTTGGCTTCATTTGTGGCCGCTTACGGCAATTGCGTTCAGGGCAAAATCAACGATCCTGCGCTTTGGGATGAGGATTACGATCAGGTAGATCCTGATGATCTGGAAGAGATGGATCTGCAATGGCAACTGGCCATGGTAACTCAAAGAGTTAAAAGGTTCATCAAAAGGACGGGTAGAAACCTCAACGTTAGTAACAATAAGATTGGATTTGATAAGTCCAAATCAGTCCGATGTGGGTAGAAAAGTCAGTTGATCAGACGATTCTGGAGTTCCCCGCACAGATGGCCAACGTGGAATCAGATCTTACCAAGGTATCTCTGAACTTTTCTCTTTTCCATGATTTATGTGTTTTGTGTGCTACGTCTAACGATAGGTTAAATTTAGTACTATGAATCACATCAAAATATATTTGCTCAGAATGAATCACTAAAATCAGACAACGCTAACCTAGTAGATATAAAGCAAGATCTTAGAGATAAGCTTAAGGCCGATGCACAAGATGTCGTAGTTCTAAAGGACAAACATAGTGAACAGTGTGTTAGATTAGAACTGATGTATGAACATGTTGAGGCATTGACAAAAGAGCTTAAAACCAAAGAAGTAGAACTAGCAGAGTCTAAGGTAAAGGTAGCTGAGGTAAATAGTAAACTTGAAAAGTTTAGGAACTCATCACTGTAGGTCCCGAGAGGTTCCCAAAGTATATAGTTATAAGCTGTAGAGGGGGGGTGAATACAGCAATTTAAAAACTAGACACTCTTTTCTCAATGTTTGTATGTATTATCAACAATTTTTTAATTACAAACAAGCTTGAATGCGGAATAGTTCAAGCTGAGATGACAGATACAACAGTATGCTTACTAGTCTAAGACAGACTCAAACTAGTATACAATGAATACACTCACTAAGAAGCACTCACTGTGTTTACAAGACTTAAAGGAACGGCTTATGTAGAACAGCTTATACACACAGATGCTGGTTTACACAGAAGGTTTGCATGCATGAAAATCACACTTGCACGTTCACTCTTGGGTTTCAGCACTTAGCTTTCTTCACACCTCTTTCTGACCTTAGAAGCTTCCTTTTATACTCACTTAGAGGATCTAAGAGAAACATCTTCATTGGACGGAATGAAAAAGGAGAAGTCTTGTTGAAAAGACAACATAACCTTTTCTGCACTTTTCTGAAAAGCAGACTTGTCTTCACATGTGCAGAACTTTTGTCTTTTCACTTTGTCTACTGTTGCATTGCCTTTAACTAATTTAGGAATGTCAACTTTGCGTCTTTCTTCCTTGTAAAGACCTATTTTGATATAAGAAAAAGGTCTGTCACCCTTTTTCAAATAACCTTTTGTCTTCATGTTACAGAACAGCTTGGGCAGGCTGAGCAGTTCTGTTTTCCACTTTGTCTTCGACTTTGTAAACTGATCTTGTAGTCAAAAACAATACATGATGACTTGGAAACATATTCCATAAAGTGTTTAGCCTGTTCACAAAGAACAGGTTCTGTTCACAAAAGAACAGAACACTTTAAAATTGCCCAAGCTGCCCTCAACAGTTGCTAGAGCAGCGTCAACAGTTTATGTCCAGCCTGTTCAGCAGACAGAGCAGCTTGGACAAAACTGTCTTAGTGCAGACACATTGCAAACATATTTAAGAACAGTTTAGACTGAATATTGCAAATTCATTTTTTTCCCCCCAAAAGGGTTTTTCAAATTAAAGGGGCATATAACAGCCTTAAATTCAACCTTCAAATTGCATCCAACAGGTTTGATTATTAAAATCTCCCCCTCAGATAATAGAACAGGTTTGACTGAGGCCTTTTTGTGCCTAACAATCTCCCCCTATTTGCAATAACCAGTCCAAGTTGGTCTTATAAAAAATCACTATATATTTTTACAGTACATTTGCTGAAATAAAATTACAACATTACAGTAAAGTAAAAGATCAGTTTATATATACACTGATTCTTGACTACACTAGAACAACACATGTTCTTACAAGAATACAACTAATGTACTAATGTATTTTACAACTAATGTAAAAGCAAAAATTACAACTTATGTAATAATGTACAACTAATGTACAGGATGTACAACTAATGTACAAGATATTTGGACTGTTTGAGTTGGGAGCAGATAATGGCAAGCCTGTCCAACTGATGGACAGCTTCCATTCTTCACCTACCCAGATGGCAGGTGGACTTCATTGGACAGGAGGTGACATCCCTTCTTTGAATCTTCTTTCAAGTTCTTCCCTTGTTTCTTCCATTTCTTCAATTTCAACTCTGAGAAACATAAAGTTAGAATAAAAACCTTTCAGCTCATCCCAGATGGCTGCTCTCCATAAGCTGGACTGTCTGAACGAGGTGGCAATTCTGAAGGCCAAGGCAAGCTGCTTAAGAACAACTTTGTGTAGGTCGAAGCTCTTTGAAAACATTCTACTTCTGAGATAAGGGATCTACAAAACAATGCCCCTAACGTATCAGGCTCTCATTCAACTTTGCCATCTTCAATTCCACTCCTTCAGCCAAGGCTTGTGGATCAACTTCCTTTAAATTTTCCCAGCATATCTCCTTGTTCAATCATCAGATAAGGAGTTCTTCCAGTCTGAGTATCCTTCTTTGTCCTCGTGGCCTATTTATTTATGGGGTAGTGGCACAAGATACACCCCTCTTAACTTCTTTTAGCGAATCAGGCCCAGCTCACTATACTTCTCCGATACAGCTCTTGATGTATTGCCCTGATAGTCTTAGCCGTTTCTGACTTAGACGGGCTCAGGGCAACTGCCAGTTCCACCCACTCACCTGTATCCATCGGTGCATCATGGCTGTGAATCGTAGGATGCCATTTCAGGGCTGATAGCCATATCACGCCATCCTGGTGATGCTGAGCTTCCACTTGTGTGCCTTTTCATTGAAGGGGATAACACTTTGAACAATCGCTTCCTTGGGCAAAGCCTTCAGTCGCAACATCATGAAATTTCTTTCTTAGCCAAGTTGTCAATAGATGGAATTTGGCTCGGCAGAGGGACTTGAGTCTTAGGCATCACGAACTGAGCCCCTGTCTTTGTTCCTCCCTCCGTTTACTTCCTGCATGATAACCGTGTAATAGCAGCTTCCTTATATGTATTTTGCCCTCCAAGGTGAGACATTTATAATTTTCTTGTGCTTCTGGAGTGCAAAAGATTTAGCAGGCTTAGCACACATTCTCTTCTTTTGTCCTATTCCTCCAGAGCTGAAGCTGTTCTGCTCTAAACTCAAAGTACTTGTGCATAGGAAGACTCCATCCTTTAGCCCTGGCTTTGTGAAACTTAAGATTCAGCTGCTTCTGTTCTGCGTGTTGATCAACTGGCTGGCATTTTCTTTCTCCTCTTAGCTTGCTGTCTGTATGAAGATGCATCCAGGAAATTATCTTTTCGTCTTCTTCTTCTTCCTCTTCAGTAGAATATAAGTGCGTGGTCGCCTTTTACTGCTAGACCTGTCCCTCAGGAATGACTTCACTGCCCCCTTAAGACGGAGCAGGTTTGGTAGAGACAGCCGAGAGTAGGCTAAGCAGCTTAGAGAGGCACCCTCAGTCTGTACCTGTAGATTTCGCCGGTATGCTGGGATGACCCGTGGGAGTTGTAGGTACTCTAGGGCTTTCTCCCTTAGGAAAGAGGTTTTCTCGCCCTTTAGACTTCAGTCTCCGAGGCAGATGACTCTCCCCTCTTGAAGGAGATGGAATCAAGCACCTCAACACCCTTGGTGGCTGGCACTGAGAAGACAAATCAGCAGGCTTACCAGCAGTTTTGGGCAGCAGGTTTGGGGCCAACCAAGGCTGTGGATCACTAAGAAAGCCAGGCTTGTCCTTAACCTCGTGCAGCGGTGCAAAGACACGGCCTGAAGAGAAGAGGTTGGGAATTCAGGCAGAGATGGGGTTCAGCTTAACAATGTGTTTCTCTATCAAAGCAGTGAACAACAGGTTTGAAGCTGGTGACAAGATGAACCTCAGAGTATCTTGCACATCAGCAACGAGTCCGAGGTACACCAGTCATGTTGATAGAGAGCAACAATAGAGTGTGTCAGGCTGGCACAATGTGTTTTAGGAACGGGTGTTTTGGCAAGAAGTGAGGACGACGATGACAGCGTTGTTGAAATGGTCTGCCATACAGAGGACACACGAGTCCTGTTGTAAGGAGAGGATAGAAGAGAGAGAGTTGGATACGTTTGGGCAGCATGTGCATTGACTTTCAAATCAGCTGTGAAAGAGTTGAAGAA